>CM033457.1:10843423-11014298 GCA_019425755.1 Amaranthus cruentus | reverse complement strand
GTGGAGCAGAATGTTTAGGGTTCGACCCCTACTGGTATCAATTGAGGGTTTCTTAACTGCGCGCATCTCTCTTTACTCCCTCGCTTCTTGCGGGTACGAGTATAATTTGTCGGCATCTTTAGAAAAAAAAAAAAAAAAACCCCCACTCGGACCCTGCCTTGTGCGGGAAGACCCTTTTACCTTTATCTTCTATATTAAAAGAAAGTCAGTAGGAAAAAAATATGACAACCATTACTAATAAAGAAATATTTATTTAAAATAATATGAGTCTTAAAATTGGCATAAGAGATGTAGGTGAAATTGGAGAGTCTGAGTTGATATTTTCATTTGGGTATGGAAAACTAGGGAAACCTAGTAACAGTGAAGTTCTGAATGACATAATTATTGATATCTTGGTTAAGGATGCACAAGATCCTATTGATCAATTATTCATTTTGCATATCTTAATCGAACAAATGCATAACATAATGGTAGTATTTTTCAAGTAGGTTTGTTTTTGCTCCTGTAAATGAAATGGCTGTCACAGCTAATGACTATGTATTATATTGTCTTTACTACTAGATGAGGAAAATGTTTACTTAAATTCAGATTCTATATAAGTGCCCATGTGTTACCCACATGTAAGTTGTCCCACATCAGAGAAAGAGAAGAGTATGCATCACTTTATGTATTCAAAGAGTAACTCCTACTATTACCAATTGGTATTAGTAGTCAACTTTCTTTGGGTTTATAAGTGAACTACTTCTTCTCCTTGTTTGGGTTGTCCAGACCCATTTTCTAAATTCTATCATGGTATCAGAGCCCGGTTTGTTGTTGGGCCTTTATACTGGGCATTTAATCTTACCACTGGTTAAGGGGCCTTTAATTCCCAATAGGTTTGTAACCCTTCTGGGCTAAAATTCTAAGGACACTCACATGTGAGGGGGAGCGTTGAAATGCCCATGCGTTACCCACATGTGAGTTGTCCCACATCGGAGAAAGAGAAGAGTATGTATCACTTTATATACTCAAGAAGCAACAACAACATAAGTACTTTTGTTGAATACATTATGTTTAAGAGCGTTTTTATTTAATTTAAAGTATTTTGAATATGTATGTCGTTATGTTATGTAGTTTTGTTAAATTCTCCTAGATGATGATTGAGAACAGGTAAATTATTTCATATTATAGATTTCAATTACCAATTCATAAATCTAAGAATAACAAGGTTTGTGTATTCGTTGTCAAACTCTCAACTTTTCTTAGGTAAGAGTGAAATTGACTCAAATCTGAATTTAAATTTCTTGATTTGTCAAACGTTAAATTTTAAACCAATTTTCGATTTCCAAATTAAATGAAATTAATCATGATTGATCTCAAACAAGACATTTCTTGTTTGTAGCTCACTATTGTTTGTACAACAAGGTGATGTCTAGATACAACAGATAGGTTTAAATATCAGCTGCAGAGCCTTCCCCACCTGGTAAAACATAGGTAAACTCCATATCTACCGAACAAGCTGCCAATACATTAGTTGAAATGTCACCTTTTCTTGTTCGGTACCGAGGCTTGTCAACCTCTCAAACTTTTAGGTTAATGAATGTTCCGTCTAAAGGCCCAAGATAATTCTACAAATTACCACACAATAATGTATCATTATTAAATAAACTTGTATAAAACCTAAAACACAAACAATTAATTTATGTACCTTAAACCACTTCCATCTCTCATCATTGCTATCCTCGGGGATACGTTCAGGATTTTTCAATAGAATGTTGTGCAATCGCAAAACACACCTTAGTATTTGTCGGAAGTTCCTAGTAATCGTCTCTTTTGATCTTCTCAAACGTCTAACAATCAACCTTCGTTTTTGATCATGGCCCAATATGTTTAAAAATATTGCAACCCTCTCTTCCACAAACATATTTCTTGACTCCTTTAAACCACCATGATTTTTAAGTAAATCACATAACTCGTGAAAATTACTCTTATCCATTCTAAGTTGGTCAAAGAAACTTAATTCATTTCTAAGAAACTCATTAACATTTCTCATACCTAGTATTAAGCTTCTTTGGGCGGAATGAACATTTATTTTTCTTGGAATTTTAAGTAGCTCAAGAAAAGTCATTAGGTAAGAAATGATAAACTTCATCATCGCATCCCTTAATCTGATTAAATAAATAAGCAAAACAATAGCCTTTTAGCGTTTTGAGAGCGGCAAACGAGGCATGATTGCATAAAATTATATACTTAGAATATTGATTAAAAATCAATAATATCGTAAATAAACGATACTTTAACAAAATAATTATAGTCTAATAATTGACGCACAAGAAAATAATCTAAAAATAGTCCTATATTGGTGTAATTAGAAGATATATAAAAAAATGAAAAAGGAGAAAGTTGTGTGAGAAATCAAGAAAGGATTAACTAGCTTAATTGGCTTTTTAGAGAATGCAAGAACAAGACAGGCTTAATCCATGAATCTATTTTTGTAGATGAGACAAGGAGATAGCATATCTTTATGCTTCCCACACACTTTTGTCAATAAGCTTGGACAAAATGTAATAGGGTTCAGTTCATCACCGTTTCAAATGAAGCCAATATTTAGATTTACTATTTAATCCACAAAACACACAAACTTATAAGACCATACTATATACCAAGTGTTTGAACCGACTCGACTGTCATTTTTCTATATTATATGTTACATATTTTAATATTAGTAAGATTTTCTATCAAATGACCCGGTTCACAAATACTTTCTATCAGAGGCTAATTTTTAACGCTTCAAAAACATAGAAGTATTATATACTTGATTACCATCTATCAAACAACTAGCGCAACTCTACAGGAATTCCGACAAAATGTGGAAAAAAGACATGAATTAAGAGCTAGGACTAAGAGTATATTACTCAAATAACTAAGATTACACCATTGATTCAAGCACTGCATAGTAAATGAATCATCTAACAGATAGAAGTATGACTAGCCAATCCTAGCCATATTTCAAGATAACAATAGAATACATATAGGCAGCATCACATATTTGTAAACTAGCAGAAAAGAAGACAGCAAGCAAGACAGACCAGAGCAATCAAGCAAATTAGCATTAACTATGTAAATCTAAGAATATTAATTGTTTTTGGCTATTCATCACAAAAAAATCAAAGTAAACCTAACCTAAATACACATTGACAATTCCACTAGTAATAAACTAATAATAAGCAAACATAACTAAACCTAAACTAAATACACATTGAGATTTTCACTAGCAATAAATTAACAATATATCAAACATTGGGGCCATAGCTAATAATCATAAAATGGCTGAGATAAAAAAATGGGGAGATCATTTTTCTAAAATGGCAGTTAGTAAAATAGCGGTGGAGATCAAAAATAAGAAGATAGCAATGAAAAATCAAGCAAAGAGGAGAGATTGAGAAGAGATTACATACCTTAATATTTTTCAACAATGGTGGAAAAGAGAGAGAAAGCTTTTCACAAATTGGTAAAAAGAAAAGAGCAAGTTGAGATATTTCCGAGAAAGGAAATATTTCATGACTTAAAATATTACCCTAGGGTAGAGGTGTGAAATGTAGTACTCCAATTTTAAGGGAAAATTTTTTAGGCTGTACCAATTACATTTAATCCAGGCCCATTAGTATAAGGTTATTTTACTGGGCTTTTTTTTCATCCCTTTCTCCCTCAATCCAAGCAGGCCCTAAAAGTCATTTTCATCTTCCTCATTAAAGTCTAGCTTTTTCTTCTATTTTACTCGTCATTTGTTGAAGGATCAAAACAATGAGTTAAGAACCCTTTCTAATTGCTCGATGTTTGAGGATTGGAACAAGTTTAAGTCAAACATAATATGTTATCTAAAATCAGGCTATTAGAAGCGCAAGAGAGAGAATCCATAACTGTGAAGTGAGGTGTGAAATTTTGGAAGCATGTTCAGAGCATATATATTAATTAATCCATTGTGAATTCATTAATTCAGTGAAAAAAAGTTTGGTTTTTAATCACAGAAATCGTAGACTCAGTGTATATTAATTAATCCATTAAACTGTAATTGCATCATCAAATCATGCCTTCTGCTGTTAAGAAAAGAAAAGCTGTCAAGAAAAAGTTGCAAAATGAAACCAAAAACTTCACAAATGATGATGGGTCTAATTCTTTAGGTATATTTTTTTTTATCAAATGACAGATTTTCTCTCACCCAACAATGGCAGATTTCAATAAACCCATTAATGGTAGAAGAGGGTTCTATGTAAAAATGAGATTTCTTCATTCTAATCATCATAGACATCTGTTAATCTAGATTTTTTAATTCTAAAAATGAGATTTCTTCATTCTAAAAATGAGATTTCAATAAACCTAACAATGGCGGATTTTCAATTTCTATTTTGTGGGTGTTTTTTTTGATGGGTTAATGTGGATGAACCCAAAATAGTGAATATTTTAGTCTTGAATGTATTTATTTTTGATGAGTTATTCTGGATCAACCCACAATTGTTTGAGCTCTACGGTTGAAAATGAAGAAAAACAGTAATGGAGATAGGAGAAGCAAGAATACTTTGATTGAAAGAGAAAGGAGGTGCTGACTTTAATCAAATGAAATAGGGGCAAAATGGTTGTTTCCATACTTAACGGTTTTTAAATGTTTTTTGTGCAATATAGTTACGGCAGCTACTTTTGAAAAAATTGGTGTTTACCATGTAGAATAGAAAATAAGATTAGTTATTACAGGCGTTTTCCTTAACCTGTTGCTTAAAATTTTCCTTAAATTAATTGTAAAGGTGAGAGTAAAAATAGAAATGCGACATTTTGTGTGAATTGACCCAAAATAGAAATGTCCCCATTTTATGTGAATAGGAGGGATTATTATTTATTTTATTTATTTATTTTGATTAAAATATTTTTTTATTTATTTTATTAATGGGAGTTTAACCATTGTTTTAAAACAATAATTTAAATATCATATAATAACTTAATTACAAAGATATATAAAATAAGCGTAATACACTAGTTTAATAAGATTTAACTTAATTACATGCACTCCAACATAATTTCAACCAAAGGAAATATTATAAAATTAAAAAATTATTATTTCGAGACATGTTAAAATAATTAAAAAAACTTAATATATCTCACCATTCTTGCAATTCAATTTACACCGACATTTTAACTTAGTTTTAAACAAATTGAAATTTGAATTCACAAATGCAAATTAATTTTTTCAAGATATTCTAAACATTTTTTGTAATTTTATTGCTCTACAATCATTTTTCAAGATATTAGTTTTTTTTAAATTATACTCCCTCCTATTCAATTAGATTGTCCACTTTGGGTTTGGATCGGATTTTAAGAAAAAATTATAGTGGGGTATTTTAAGTGATTATAATAATTGAAAAGGTGGTAGTGGGGTATTTTAAGTCTAGATTCCCCGACCGCGTTTGCTCCGTGCATCGATCGTAGAGGTCGGTGTGGAGTCATCAGCCTCTGTGATGACATCAAGAGCAGGTGCTCGTCGCTGACTGGCACGCTGATATGTCAAGATCCGCAATTTCTTATTTTTCCTGTCACGAGAAATACACATGCCTAAAATTTGATTTGCAGGGCCAAGGTCCTTCTTAGCAAAGGACTTGCTCAAACTAGCCTTCAACTTGGCAATCTTGTTGGAATCACGACCAACAATCAACATATCGTCAACATATAACAAGAGAATGAGAAAGTCACCTTCAGCAAAATTCTTCACAAACATGCAATGATCAGCATATGTCTTGTGGAAGTCATTATCAAGTATCAACCATGAATGACTCAAATTTCTTGTACCATTGTCGAGGCGCTTGTTTAAGACCATACAAACTCTTCTTTAAGCAACAAACAAGTTTCTGCTTTCCCTTGACCTCGAAGCCTTCAGGTTGCTCCATGTAAATTTCCTCCTTTAGGTCACCATGGAGGAAAGCAGTCTTCACATCAAGCTGCTCAATTTCCAAATTCATGCTGGCAGCCAAACTAAGTACAGCTCTGATTGAAGACATCTTCACCACTGGAGAGAAAATCTCATAAAAATCAATCCCTTTCTATTGCTCATAGCCTCGCACAACAATCCTAGCCTTGAACCAAGGTGGTTGACCATCTTCTCCGGGCTTCAACTTAAACACCCACTTATTCTTGGGTGCTCGTTAACTTTACCAGATCATATGTGTGATTCTCATGCAAGGAATTCATCTCATCTTGCATGGCATTGTACCACTCCTTACTTTTATCATGTGACATAGCCTCCTGAAAATCTTTCGGCTCTCCCCCATCAGTTAGTAACACAAACTCTGTAGTAGGATACCTCATAGAAGGATGTGGTCCTCTGGTAGATCTTCTCACATCATCAGGCTGTGGTTGCAGTTCAACAACTGGTGGCTCAACTTCAGGTTGATCATCATGACCATCATCACCAATATTGTCATCATCATGCGGAATATCTCCCCCTTCAACTCTAGGAGTCATCTGTGGTAAGACTGGATCAAAAGTAATTGGATTATTAGAGGATGTTTGTTGCTTTGGCTTTTTAATATCTTCAACAGTCTAATCTTCAAAGAACACAACATCTCTGCTTCTGAGAACTTTCCTATCTATTGGATCCCATAACTTGTACCCAAGAGCATCTTTAGAGTACCCCAGAAATATACGCTGCTTTGTCTTCTTATCTAACTTGGATCTCTCATCTCTAGGAATGTGAACAAAAGCACAACATCTAAATACCCTCAAGTGCTTGTAGGAGACATCTTTACCGGTCCAAACTTTCTGAGGAACATCACCATCAAGAGGATTTGAAGGTGAAAGGTTAATCAAGTACACAGATGTAACCAATGCCTCTGCCCAGAAAGACTTGGACAGCTTTGCATGAGAGAGCATACATCGGATTCTTTCTTCAATTGTTAAGTTCATCCTCTCTGCAACTCCGTTCAATTGACGTGTCTTTAGAACTGTTTCCTCAAGCTTGATGCCTTGACTCTTGCAGTAGCTTTCAAATGGGCCTCTGTACTCACCACTATTATCAGCTCTCACAACCTTGAGCTTTCTACCTGTTTCTCGCTCAACTCTAGCCTGAAACTCCTTGAAAGCAAAAAGTACCTGATCCTTGGTTTTCAACACACTAACCCACACTTTTTGAGAATAATCATCAATAAAAGAAATAAAGTAAAGAGCACCACTATGGGTTTTAGCATCCATAGAACATACATCAGTATGGACAAGATCCAGAGGATACTTTCTCCTAGATGGGGGGCGAGAATGAAAAGCAACCCACCTGAGACATCAGGGAGATATTGCTTCTTAGAGAGCATCTGCATACCTTTCTCACTCATATGGCCAAGTCTATTATGCCATAACTCACTAGAACATTCATCTGCATTATTTACTTCACCCGTGCAAACCTTCGCTTGCTTCAAATAAAGAGAACCATGCTTCTTACCTCGGGCCGCTATAAGATTCCCCTTGCAGAGCTTCCACTTACCATCATTGAAGTGGTTGAAGTAACCCTCTTCATCAAGTCTACCTATAGAAATGAGATTCAATCTGTTATCAGGAACGTGTCTAACATTTCTCAAAATCAGCTTGCAACCGGTGGAACTCTCCAAGTAAATAGTGTCTTTGCCGACAACCTTGGATGACCCATCATTCCCCATTCTAACACTACTAAAATCACCACTAGTATAGGACGAGAAGTAGTCTTGATGCAAAGTAAGATGATACGAAACACCCGAATCAATCACTCAATTGCAGTCATCACCAGCTACACTCAAACACTCTTTATCACCAATGAAGAGCAAATCATCATCACTGATTGCTAGAGCTGTATTATTTTTTTCTTCAGACTTCGACTCAGAGGAATCACCCTTTCTATCTTTTGACTTGTCTCTTTTCATCTTTCTGCAGAACCTCTTAATATGACTCGGCTTGTCGCAGTAATGACAAATAATTCTACACTTGGATTTAGACTTGTCTCTGGAATTGTCTCTACCTCCAGAAGCTCAATTTTTGCTTCTCCCCCTATGAGACTCTTGTGGAACATAATGATCCTCATAATGATTGAAGGAACCCATCTCCTTTCTCCTAGTCTCTTCATTTAACAAGCTAGCTTTCACACTCTCCATCGTCAGCTTACCATCAGGAGCAGAATTGCTAAGTGATACAAATAGTGTGTCCCAACTATTTGGCAATGAGAAAAGTAGCAAGAGTGCCTGCAAATCATCATCTAAAGACATTTTCACTGCAGACAACTGATTATTCAAACCTTGAAAATCATTCAAATGTACTACCATGCTATTCCTATCGTGAAATTCTAACTTTACCAATTGTCTCTACTTAAGGCATTCTTTCTCTCATACATAGCCTCAAGTTTCATCCACAATTCATAAGCATTTGGATCATTGGAAATATGTTGGAGCACACTAACATTAACAAATTGTCTAATGGTAAATTAAAAATCAGAACAAGAAAATAAGATAATGTTCCTGTCGGATTTCGCAGAACAATTAATCAAGTTAACAACCTTCTCAGCTAGTGATTTGACTAAGGAGATTGTGCTGGAGAGGGTCAACGTCTTTAATTCTTTGCCTGTTATCCAACAAGATCTTAACGGCTTGAATGGCTGGAGCCTGAAAATATTAACACGGCGGTTAGAAAAAGCCCGGAAGGTGTTCCTCTGGGAACCTTCTCCGACGCCCAAGTCAGTATCAGAGAGATTAGGATTCGCCAAACCAGTCCTTCAAGATGCACAATGGCGATCAAGTGGATTATGGCTTAGGACTTGTTTAGACGTGAGGTCTTTGTATAATAAAGTTTCTGGGAACAATATTAGAACAAAAACGATCTAGTTCTTACTTACAGAGATTTCTTTAGTACAAGAGTTTTTCATCCTTTTTCTTTATTGCATGTCTCCTTGTATTTATATCAAACGATTGAGCTCTAATACATTCTCTCTCATGGTCCCTTCGAACATTCCTTGCATGCATTCTATCTCTTTCTTACATGTGGCAAGATACAATTTAACAATCAACTTATACACACTATCCGACACGTGTCTTACTACTCCTGATTACATATGAATATTGGACAAGTATTTTTTAATGCTCACGTGAGTTCCTCGTGCAGAAACCCTTACATTTACTTGATGTTTTCCTTATACCCTGGGCGACAAATGTTCCCAAATGACGATCCTCCCAGAGGCTATGTTGCCAGATGACATCGGTTTTGACTTTCTTTGACCAAGCTTTACCTTAATCAACCTTGCTTAATATTTTTACCCATACAATCTGCCCCCCCCAGACCTATAAATTCTCCTTTCAAGAATTTCGTAGGTCTGCCTTCAGGGATATTTCGATCTTCTGGCAAGTGTCGCTTCTTTGCCCTGTCTTCGGATTTTCAAGAACACTTCAAATTTTCTCATTTTTTCTTTGTCCTCGATTCCGGCCAGTTGTTATCTGGCTTCTACTGTCAACACATAGCCCTCGTACATTATCTTTGATATTCTTGTACCTGGGCTACCCACCGCTTTCAGGAACTGTTACAAGTTCGTCACTTTAAGGATGCCTTGGCTTGAAGCTTTGCCCTCTTGCTCAATGGCATTCTCCCCTTTGCTCGGAATCCTCCCATTTCACCCATGGGAGTTCCTCTCATTGCTCAATTCAAGGTCATCCCGAACTTCTGGTAACCCCGAGGCGGTGGTAGGGGACGTACACTAGGAGGAATAAAAATGAAAGTGATGACAACAGTTCTCTTTATTGCGGGAACCTTCCCACCTTTGTCAATCACTAAAATTTGATCTAATAGGAAAGAAAATAAAAGAATCATAATAGTGGGAATTGTATATTGCTCTCCCAACTGTAACCAACCCCAAAATTTCAATCCTACCCTCCGCTTTTTCTTCGACGTTGGGATGGCGGGTGTATCAATCTTCTAACAATATCATTTGTATTATCCTTGACTTGGGAAGGGATTTTAATCTAATTAAAGATGATAATGCCTTCCCAAAGTCAAAGAAAATATTAACAAAATCATTAATCCTTTGTTGAACCAACGTTTCTGGCAACTTTTTCTTTCTCGATGGTTGAACCTTACTCTCATTTTGTGAAAACTTTAAGAGCTTCTTTCTACACATCTCTCTAGATTTTTCTTTTGCGTGTAAGTTTTCTCCGTACTTGCGTAATCGAGTGAATTTATAGCCATCATTTCACTGTACGCGCATTAATGACCCGCCCAATCACTGTACTGCAACCGTCCAATCGCCGAAATCCTAGTCTACGACCTTTGGGATTGGCGGGAAAATTACTGACGGTTGATCTTCTAGCTTCTAAGTGTCACCATCTGAAACGGTTAATTTTCCTTCTTTCTTTGTTTCCAAAATAAATTACCCTACTATATATATTTTTTGACCGTGCATTTATCTCATCTCCATTCTTCCCTGAACTTACACTTCTTCCCAAAATTCCTCTGAACCCTAATTTCTTGTCATCAACCCTTTTCAAGTTCCAATTTTTCTTTCGTAATCTTAATCATGGTGGCTGCCAAGACTTCCCCTTTAGACCTGAAATTCGATTTTTCTACCGGACTAGTTGATACTGCCATGGCTGAGTTCCCCATGGCTTATAATGCAGACGCTTTGCCTCATGAACCTCCACGAGATTGGCTGATGAAGCACAAGTGGATTCACTTATTTTGGACTGACGACCTTCCACCTCCCACACTTCACGGCTTGGAGGGTAAATCATTTGTCCCTTTTGATTTCAGCAAAATGGATGATAAGGCATCCAAGAATCATCAGGAAGCTTCCATATCTAAGGAATATCATAACATGATGTTATCTGGAAGGGCAAACTTCGTATTGGAAGACTATTGCCATATCCCTAGGGAGAAGGGATATTGGTGTAGGATTGGGGATGTGGGGATGTTAGCCCATGAATATATAATTTCTGACACCAATGAGGATGATATCTATATTCCTCTCAGCATCTATCACCTTGCTTTCGGGCTTCGTTTTCCTGTTCACCCCTTCTTCTCTCAAATTCTTTGTCATTTTGAAATTTCTTTGAACCAGCTGCTCCCACAAGCAACTAGAAAGATCATATCTTTCATCTGGATATGTGAATACATGAATTTGCCCATGACTCTAAGGTTATTCCAAAGCCTTTTAAAACTAGATGAGAATAAAAACGCTCCCTTTGTCACTTTCTCCTCTATCAACGGATCCATGGTGTCCTTCCCATAACTCAATGATTTGAAGGACTATAAGGATAGAATCATTTGGGTTAGGGTTCCTAAAACCCCTGGTCACCCCTATAGATATATGCTTCCAGTCTTTTGGAGTAAACCCAATCATCGGGAAGTCTTCAACCTTGACTAAGTGAAGGAGTTCTCCAGAAGGGAGAGGCATGCCTTCTTTTACTTCTGTAGGCTTCACGGTCACAATCTCCCTTCTGGCTGGATACCCTATGGTTTGGTTATCCAACAAGAATTGTGTCTTTCACTGGTGGGCTTGTCTTCTTGCGTTACCCCTGGTACTTTATTCAATCTTTTGAATCATTATTACCATTATAACTGTTTTACTATATCACATCTTCTTTTCTGGACAGAGTGCGGTCCAAACGTGATTTCCTAGAAGGTTCTAGGTATTTCCCCACAGGGGAAGTACTATAGACCTGTACCGACTTCTCCTTGGGTCGACAACACTGCCAACCATCATCTTTGGAGATGGTGTACACGAACACCTCCTGTACACGTTAAGAATTATCTGGAGAGGAGGAGAGCTGGCCATTATGTTGATCCTTGGGCTCTAGCAAACCCTCCCAGGTGGAGGAGGAAGGATATATGTCCTGACAACACCTGGGGTCTGATTAAGTCGGGGCGTGGTCCCCTTCCGTCTTCTAAGAGAGACTTTAAAGATCCCCAGCCATGGGTTGACCCCCATATGAAGGTCTTTACAAACGAAGCGCCCTTTCTGGGACTGAATGGTGGGGTAAAGAAAGTTAAAGACGCTGGTGCTTCCACCTCTTCTGCCAAATCCAGTCTCGCAGGCCCCTCTTCTCGAGCTGCTACCAAAAAGAAGAGGAGTGTCAAGACCAGGAAGGAGACTGACACATCCACTTTTCAAGCCTGGGAAGGTGATGTTATTTCCTCTGATGTTTCTCCTTTGGCATACCTAGCTCCTGGGGGTCCACATGTTATTGTGCTACACCCAGGTTCTGCCCTAGGTTGTTATTTATCTTTTCGCATTTGTCTTTACTCAGCCCAATTAATAAACACATGCTGATGGAGTTCAATTTCTTTTGTAGCTTCTGGCAAATCTGTTGTGCCAAGTGTTGCTTCTACTTAGCAAGCTCAACTGGAACCTACTCAAGCTGTGGAGGAGCCAGAGATTAATTCTGGTTCCTCGTCCGAGTCTGAAGATGAAGCTGGTGAAGAAAACTCTCCTTGTAACACCCCGATATTTTCAAACGAAAAATTCCCGATATATTTAATAAATTATTACTAATATTATTTAATATTATATATATGAACCATGTTTTATCATTCCATTTTGGGCTTGATCATGAATACACATCCTTTTTAGCAATTTAAACTTTCGGGCCTAAAATCCTAAAACCATTTTCATCTCTAAATTAAATAAAAAAAAAACAGAAAGAAAATGGGAGGGAAAATCAAGGGGCCCTTTGGGGTTGGATTTGGTGGAGTGTAACTCCCATAGAATATGAGGAGATAATTCTTATTTCCTAAATTCATTATTATACTAATTATCCTTCTCCTTAATTCTCTTAATTTCCTAAACCTAAATATTCTCTCTAACTTTCAATCTTCCTAAAACTTCAAGAACACACCCTCAAACCCTAGCAATCCACACGCCTCTAGCCCTTTTACTCTTGGATTTTGGTGTTTTTCCATCTAATTGTAAGTTAATTCTATAATTTTTATCTTTTATTAAGTTTAAATGCAATTGTAAGAATTATGCTAATATGTGTGATATTTTATTATCATGATTTTCTTCCATGATTTTACATAGTAGTGTAGGTATTATTATATAGTTATCAATGGGTAGTATAGAATGTTTTGTTTTAGAATTTATCTTTGAATGAACATGTTAAATTAAGATGATGGAGAATGTATAAAATAATAATAATAATAATAATAATAATAATAATAATAATAATAATAATAATAATAATAATAATAATAATAATAATAATAATAATAATAATAATAATAATAATAATAATAATAATAATGATGTATATATTTAAATTAGGATTTTCATGGAGAAATTTCATTGTAGTATAAGAGTATGTTTTGGTATGGCATGAAAATCTTAAATGTTGATGAATGATTTGTTTAGGAGGATTTATATTTTTTTATAAGAAATTAATTATTTGAGAATTTTGAAAATGATTTTTATGTGAGCATAAATTTATGAATTTTATGATATGGATTTAATAGGAAATGTGGGAATCGGAATTTTGTATGTATTTTAATAAAATTGGCAAAAATCCCGTAAGTTTGGAAAATTGTGAAAAAAAGGTGTTTTTGGAGCATTTTTGACTTTGAAATTAGGTTAAAAATACTTATACTATGTTATAAATCATGAAAATTGATGCCCGAGGGTTTTGATGCCTTCCGGACGCAACGGTGAAGTCGGATTTCCAGTTTGACAGTGTTAAGGTAGGTTTCTGGACAGATTTCCTATGCTGTTTGTTTTTGAGTGTTTAATATGTCTTAGAGATGTGGTGTATGATTCATGATATGTGTATGTGTTTTATGTGTGATGGTAGTCGTATGTATGTGTTATGGTTGCTTTGAGGAAGATGTGAATGTGTGCTTATTTCCCGAATACGGTTGAACCTTGTAGGAAGCCGATTCGTGACCGGGAATTGATTAGGATGTTTGTGAATTGTTTGCTTGGTCAAGGTACGTACACGCAGCATAGTTTTGTAGTATATGTTATGTACCATATGTTAATGGTAACAAAGGTAAAGTATGGGCGTGTAGTATGAATAATGATACGCTTTCCGAATAAGTAATTTCATTATGTTATTTTAATAAGCAGAGGTAGTATAACCTCACTAACTTCAAAGTGGACGTAGTATGACGTCAATTGGTGGAAAGAATTACTCGCGGCATATGGAGCCTTATGAGCCACCGCGGGGGTATGCATAATTAACCATAGGCACCGAAGTAGGACGTGTGTCTATGGTAGGGACTTGCTTAGGGGTTAGCTCCCCCTAATGTATTGTCTCACCTATGGAGATTGAAGTTGAACCGGCAGTATGGCTGGAACAAGGATACAACAGTATCGCTGACTAACAGATATATGAAATTAATTAAAAGTTATTATTTTAAATTTATTGTACTTGATTTAAATGATTTGCGACTTCTTGCTGACGTGTACTTTTGGTCTTAACGATCCTGCGATGATGTCGTTTCCTTCCTGGTCAATGACTAGCAGTAAGTTAAATTGCAGGTATGGGGAGTGAGGATTATCTTTGGAGAAATAAATTGTTAGATTCCTTAGTTTTAGTATGAACTTTAATTTTCGTATTTTGGATATTTGGTTTTATGAGGCGTTTACGTTTTCAAGTTGTAATAAGTAGACTTATCTTTACAAACTTATCCGCTGCTAAGTTTCATTTGCGTTTAGTAGATCATAATAACGCTAATAGAACTCGATCCACAAGCTTTGTTTCATTTCAAAATTTCGTTTTAAACTATCTTCTAACATCCTGGTTTGACTCGGGCCGTATCTAGTTTCTTCAAAAAGTCGTTTTCTCTTTAAAATGATCTGAGTTAAACTCCGGGATGTTACAATTGGTATTAGAGCGGGAGTTCTATTTAGTGTTATTTATCTAAACCGATAGATTAACGAGGAATAAATGATGACGAGAGTAATGGGTAGACATTAAGGGGATATTATGTCTTTTGCTTAGTGTCTTTAAGTATATTGTCATAGATAAATTTTGATGTGTGTATGGTAGAAATTCTTTGTACATAATTGCGGTATTCTGTTTATATCTACCTTTGTCTTATCTTAGAAATTGATTGTCTCGTTTGCTTTCTTTGTGAGTAAGGAAGTTCGATTATTGCTTTTCTGTCATGGATAAAGGAAAGAGACCTGCTGAAGAGGGAATTAGTACCCTAGAGGAACCCTGGAGAGCTTTAGTTAATGCACCAGCTTGGGCAGAGATTGAGGCTTTAGGAATTTGGGAATGAAAAGAGGGGGAAAGTGATCTGGACTATACCCATAAAATGAAAATGATTTACAAGAGATCTAAATAAGTATATGAGAGAATAATAGATGAGGAGATGCCTGAACTGAATGAGAGGATTGAACAATTTGATCGAGATATCGACAGAAAGGTTAGAGTAGTGGAGACTGTGGGTCCAGTTGGAAATGACATTCCGGAGTCTAGTGGGGCAAGGGCTGACGTTATTGAGGAGGTTGTTCCCGTAGTTGACCCAAACTCAGTGTTACTAATAAACTTTGATGAGTTGGATCTCGAAGAGGACCCGGAGGAGGATCCCGATGAGGATCTAGAAGAGGAACCTGAGGAGGATTTTGAGGAGGATCCCGAAGAGGAACAGGGGGAAGTTATGGAGGAAGATTCCTTAGGAGAGGTAGAAGAACCCTATGAGGATAACGTGGGAGAGGGTTATAATATTGATGTGGAGAAGGGAATAGCGGATAGAGATGATGTTATGAGTGATAGTGATAGCGATATGGTAATTCTCGGGGGTTGTCCGGTGAGGCGAGAGGACCCTATGAGTAAGGAGGAAAGTGAAATCACCATGTGGGAAGAAAGACCACCTAAACCAATAATTGTAGAACTTTCTGATTCCGAGGAGCAACTTGCTTTGAGTGATTCCTTATCTGTAGGAACTTTTTCTGATTCTAATATCATGTCTAGCGATGACTCTGGTGATGCTGATTTTGACCTTGATCGATACATGGAAGATCAAGACCATTTGGATGCGTCGCCCTTATTTGCCTGATTGTTTCTATTTTATCTGAGTATGTATGCGTACGAGTTCGTATGTCTAGTTCCATAGTAATAATAAATTGTGAACAATTTTGTTGGTTGAACTATTTCATTGTTCTATTTTCGGACTTTTGTAGTAGCCGAATAGTGGTTATATGGGATTTTACACCCAAGTGTTTTTGAATTGGAATAATATGACATTCTATTTTGAATTTGAATGTCGTTTATCTTGTGATATTTTCCTTTATTTATTATTTTTGTGTTATTTCTCATGTTTTTCATCCTCATAAGATGATATTGAAATTTACATAATGTGTTTATAAAAGTTTGAACATTAGTAGGTAGAATCGATTAAGTATTGTATTTTTGGAAAAGTGTGAGGATTTGATTATAGACTCAATGTTCAATTCTCCCACCTTTATTTGGACAATCTCCTTATTTTAAAGAACATTAATAGAATGAGTTTTTCCCAGAGAAAACCCTCGACTTATAGTGGGAAAGGGGAACCTTCTATGCTGGAAAACTGGCTGAGAGAATTTGATAACTTTTTAGTGTGTTGAGATGTCCTGTTGAGTTCATGGTCGACCAAGCTGCGTTTTTCCTGGTTGACGACGCTGGCTATTGGTGGACACATAGTAAGACGAGGTTGCTCGCGGAAAACAATGGTAATTTAAGCTGGGAAGGTTTTAAGGGAGCGTTAAAGGATGAATTCTACCCGCCTCACGTGAGGAAAGACAAGTTGCAGAGTATTACCAGAAATTTATTTGGTTAAAGGGAAGTTTAACTGTGGACGAGTATTACCAGAAATTTATGGAGTACTTGAAGTTTTGCCCTAAGGATGTTCCTACTAAGGCAAAGAAAATGCAGCGTTTTGAATTGGGTTTATCATATGAGATTCAAAAGCACATTGAGACCGATAGGTACGATACCCTAACTATACAAGAGAGCTGCTCAAATTGGAAATGTTATTAGGAAAGAATAGGAAAAGATGGGTCGTAGTGGGGAAAAGAGGAAGGAACCCATGCTTCAGAATGTAATGAGTGTGAGTAATCATGTTCAAAATCAATTTAAAAACCGATTTGGAGGCTCCGGGAAAGGGCTTTCAAGCAATTGAAGCGGCAGAGTGGGGAAATTAGGCAGGGCTGGGTTGCAGAAGCCTTTGTATGACCCATGGAAGGAAATAATTAATAAGCTGCGGAAATTGAAAAAAATTTCACCGGGGAAAGGGGTTATAGGAGTCGTTAGTGGATTTTGCATAGCTTGTGGAAAACCCTCATAGAATGTATGGTGTTATTCACAAGCTTGGGACAGCAAGAGTTTCAGGGAAATCATAGGGCTTTTCACAACAAACGTTTAATACGAGGCGTAGTACAATAGAAGCTAGAAACCACAATGGCGATTTCCGAGACAAAACTTGGGAATGCCTCAACCCTTTCGAGAAATTACTCACATTAATCCAACAGATCTTAGGAAATCCTTGAAGCAAATTTTGACGCAGTGTAATCAAGGAGGTGCTGTATTATTACTCAAAATTATGGCGAGTTTCGCAGTTAACTCTAGAGAAGCAGTGGGATGTGAGTCCGAGTGCGTTACAATCAATACAAAGTGCTTAAAGTACTTTTGTTTACGGTGCATCGTACTGGATTAGTTTCGAAATCATAATTAAAAGAATTAGGATTGGAAAAACCAGAAAACATCTTTTAGTGGCTATTCCTTTGGAGACTTCTCTTGCTAGTAGGTTGTTTAGTGAAGTTCGGTCGAAGATAGGGAAAAGTAAAATTCAAGGGATTTTTTCCTTGGAAATGGATGATCGGATGTAACCCTTAGGATTGATTGGTTGGATAGTATATAAAGCTGATAGATGGAAGTGTAAGTCATTGGAAGTTAAGAAACTAATCAAGCAAGGATGGCGTGGTTTTACGTGTAGTATAAGTAAGGAGGGAGGCGGGAGGTGCGTCTTTGTGGACATTAGGTGGTCGATTAGCTTTAAGGATGTTTCGGAAGAACCCGTATGCCACCAAGAAGGGCGTGGACTTTTGATTGACTTAATACGGGACATGGCCAAGTTCAAGCTCCTTGAGAATGGCCCCAAAGGAGATGGAGAATTGAAAGTTCAATTAGAGGTTGTTGGAAAAGCTGTATATAAGAGCTGGGTGTGTCTCCACACGGGGGCGTGTGTTGTTTGTGAGGAAAAGGATGGGACTATCGTCCTGCGTATTGATTATAGAAACTTAATAAGGTCAGATTAAGAATAAGTCCCGTTACCCCCAGGTTGATGGCCTTTTTGATGATGTCAGGAAGATGAAATCTTTTCAAAGTTGATCTGCGGTGAGGGGCATCATCAGTCGTATTAAAGAGGGGGGATATCGATGCATTCGACTTCGGAACTAGGTATGGACACTTTGAATTCACCGTGATGCCTTTTGGGTTGGAGAGCCGAGCAACATTTATGGGTTGATAATGGTTAATGCATACCTCATAAGTGTGGTGTTGTCATTGATGATATCTTGGTATACTCTAGGACCCCGGGAAAGAACATCGAGAAGATCTAAAGTTAGTTTTTGCGATTCTAAGGGGAGAATGGTTGTATCTGGAAATTAGAACATAGGAAGCGGTCTACACCTCGACATATTACGGAAATTGGAGTTTCTTGGGTTTTAGCGGGGGGTATTATGATCGTTTTGTAAAAGGACTTCTCCCTATTGCTGTCAAACACATCCTTGTGAAAAAGGGAGAAGAATTGAGTGGGACGAAAGGCTACTTGAGAGAAGCCTTTGATTGATGAAGGAAAAAGTTAACTCTCCCTTGTTCCGTTATTGGTTCTACGATCCTTGTTTTGGGAAAGTACTCAGTTTATAGTGATGCTTCCAAACATGGTTTGGTTGTTCTTGATGCGAAGATAGAAGGTAGTAGCTTATGCTTCAGCGCGATTGAGAACTCGAGTCAATTACGCAACGGAGAGCTGCTTGGCTGTGGTTTTGCGTTGAAGATGCGTCATGCGTATGGTGTGAAATATCGATCTTCCCGAGATCACCAAAGCTTACAATTCTTGTTTTTCTTACCGGAGTTGAATGCGACAGCGGCGTTGGTTGGAATGTCGATGATTACAATCCGGAATTTCTTATCCGAGTTAGCTTGAAATGTGAGTGCATGAGATGCTTTGAGTAGGAAATCAAAACACTTTCGGTGGCGACATTGATAACGTCGAGAGTTAAGTAAGGAGTTAGAGAATGAACTTAGAGATAATAAAGAAGGAGAGTGGAAGCGAGTTGGGAGCTGCGTCATTCGACCTACGTTCTTTGAGGAGATTAGGCTGACAAATGGGCCGAACCCAAACTCATTAGAGATTCAGTGAGCAGGCAGTGAAGGAAAGCCGAAGGCTTTACAATTCAAGAGGATGGTAGCCTTCGTTTTAAAGAGGCGATGTTGTGTATGCAGGATGAATCACGACTCTTTAAAGGACAATCATGCTGAACGAGGCACACAAATACTATGCATTCACCACGGAGGATACAAAATGTACCAGATCTAAAAGGTATGTTTTGGTGGTGAGGTATGAAAAGAACATTGCGAATTTGTTTCTAAGTGTTTAGCGTGCCAAAGGTTAAGAGGAACACATCGCGGGCCAGGTGGATTACTACAACCCTTGGAATTCGGTATGGAAGTGGGATGACATTTCAATGGACTTCGTCTTGGATCACCACGATCTAAAGAATTGTAATGATACTCTTTGGGTTATTGTGGATAGGCTTACTAAGTCACGCGGTTTATTCAGCCTTCCATTTTTACTGGTATCATGGGATACCTCGTACTATAGTTTCTGATCGGGACATCTGATACTTGTCACAATTCTAGAAATCGTTACAGCAAGCCTTGGGAACCACTCTTCTCTATAGTACGTCTTTTCACCCTATGACGGATGGTCAAACCGAGCGTGTTAATCAGGTGTTGGAGGACATGTTGAGAGCAGTAGCCATGGAATGGCAGGGTTCATGGGATGAACATCTGGATCTGGTGGAGTTCTCTTATAATAACAATTATCAGGCCACAATTCAAATGGCTCTGTTTGAGGCCTTTGAATTATGAAGTCGGTAGTCCGTGTCTTGGGATGATTTCACCGAGTCTATAACTTTGGGCCGGATATGTTGGATTCGAGATGGTGAACAAGTCAACTAATTAGCGAGATAATGAAGCGGCCCGGGATGTGGAAGTTATATCTTAGATCTTAGATGGGCTGAATGAGTATGCCGTAGGCGACAAGGTCCTTCTTCGTGTGTCATCGATGAAAGGTGTGGTTCGCTTTGGTGCTCGTGGGAAGTTAAGCCCACGCTTCATTGGTCCCTATGATATTGTGGAAAGGGTAGGGAAGTTAGCTTACCGGTTAGCATTGCCTAATGCGATGGGCAAGGTTCACGATGTTTTTCATATTTCCCAGTTAAAACGCTATGTGACAGCTTCTTCGCATGTCTTAGACCCGGAGCAGTTAGAGCTTGATGAGAGTCTAACCTATGAGGAGCAACCTGTTCAGATTTAAGACAGGAAGGTTTGCAGTACTCGACGCAGGGATGTTGTAATGGTTAAGGTTCTATGGTCAAATCATCGGTCGCAAGAGGCAACTTGGGAAACAGAGGCTTCCATGCGAGCGAAGTATCCTCACCTTTTCTCTCAGGTTAGTAAGTTACGAGGACGTAACTTTTTAAGGGGGGTAGAAAGCGATAGGATTTTCGCGGCGTTGATTATTTTGACTTAGTCTTCCTTTGGTTATGTGCTTATTTTTGTGTTTTACGTATTGTGCTTGTGGTGTTGCTGTGTTGCAAGTTGTGGTTTTGGGGTCAAAACCTTTTTAAGGGGGATAGTCTGTAACACCCCGATATTACGAAAAATTCCCGATATATTTAATAAATTATTACTAATATTATTTAATATTATATATATGAACCATGTTTTATCATTCCATTTTGGGCTTGATCATGAATACACATTCTTTTTAGCAATTTAAACTTTCGGGCCCAAAAACCTAAAACCATTTTCATCTCTAAATTAAATAAAAAAAAAACAGAAAGAAAATGGGAGGGAAAATCAAGGGGCCCTTTGGGGTTGGATTTGGTGGAGTGTAACTCCCATAAAATATGAGGAGATAATTCTTATTTCCTAAATTCATTAATATACTAATTATCCTTCTCCTTAATTCTCTTAATTTCCTAAACCTAAATATTCTCTCCAACTTTCAATCTCCCTAAAACTTCAAGAACACACCCTCAAACCCTAGCAATCCACACGCCTCTAGCCCTTTTACTCTTGGATTTTGGTGTTTTTCCATCTAATTGTAAGTTAATTCTATAATTTTTATCTTTTATTAAGTTTAAATGCAATTGTAAGAATTATGCAAATATGTGTGATCTTTTATTATCATTATTTTCTTCCATGATTTTACATAGTAGTGTAGGTATTATTATATAGTTATCAATGGGTAGTATGGAATGTTTTGTTTTAGAATTTATCTTTGAATGAACATGTTAAATTAAGATGATGGAGAATGTATAAAATAATAATAATAATAATAATAATAATAATAATAATAATAATAATAATAATAATAATAATAATAATAATGTATATATTTAAATTAGGATTTTCATGGAGAAATTTCATTGTAGTATAAGGGTATGTTTTCGTATGGCATGAAAATCTTAAATGTTGATGAATGATTTGTTTAGGAGGATTTATATTTTTTTATAAGAAATTAATTATTTGAGAATTTTGAAAATGATTTTTATGTGAGCATGAATTTATGAATTTTATGATATGGATTTAATAGGAAATGTGGGAATTGGAATTTTGTATGTATTTTAATAAAATTGGCAAAAATCCCGTAAGTTTGAAAAATTGTGAAAAACAGGTGTTTTTGGAGGATTTTTTACTTTGAAATTAGGTTAAAAATACTTATACTATGTTATAAATCATGAAAATTGATGCCCGGGGGTTTTGATGCCTTCCGAACGCAACGGTGAAGTCGGATTTCAAGTTTGACAGTGTTAAGGCAGGTTTCTCGACAGATTTCATATGCTGTTTGTTTTTGAGTGTTTAATATGTCTTAGAGATGTGGTGTATGATTCATGATATGTGTATGTGTTCTATGTGTGATGGTAGTCGTATGTATGTGTTATGGTTGCATTGAGGAAGATGTGAATGTGTGTTTATTTCCCGAATACGGTTGAACCTTGTAGGAAGCCGATTCGTGATCGGGAATTGATTAGGACGTTTGTGAATTGTTTGCTTGGTCAAGGTATGTACACGCAGCATAGTTTTGTAGTATATGTTATGTACCATATGTTAATGGTAACAAAGGTAAAGTATGGGCGTGTAGTATGAATAATGATACGCTTTCCGAATAAGTAATTTCATTATGTTATTTTAATAAGCAGAAGTAGTATGACCTTACTAACTTCAAAGTGGACATAGTATGACGTCAATTGGTGGAAAGAATTACTCGTGGCATATGGAGCCTTATGAGCCACCGCGAGGGTATGCATACTTAACCATAGGCACCGAAGTAGGACGTGTGTCTATGGTAGGGACTTACTTAGGGGTTAGGTCCCCCTAATGTTTTGTCTCACCTATGGAGATTGAAGTTGAACCGGCAGTATGGTTGGAACAAGGATACAGCAGTATGGCTGTCTAACAGATATATGAAATTAATTAAAAGTTATTATTTTAAATTTATTGTACTTGATTTAAATGATTTGCGACTTCTTGCTGACATGTACTTTTGGTCTTAACGATCCTGCGATGATGTCGTTTCCTTCCTGGGCAATGACTAGCAGTAAGTTAAATTGCAGGTATGGGGAGTGAGGATTATCCTTGGAGAAATAAATTGTTAGATTCCTAAGTTTTAGTATGAACTTTAATTTTCGTATTTTGGATATTTGGTTTTTTGAGGCGTTTACCTTTTCAAGTTGTAATAAGTAGACTTATCTTTACAAACTTATCCGCTGCTAAGTTTCATTTACGTTTAGTAGATGATAATAACGCTAATAGAACTTGATCCGCAAACTTTGTTTCGTTTCGAAATTTTGTTTTAAACTATCTTCTAACGTCCTGGTTTGACTCGGGCCGTATCTAGTTTCTTCAAAAAGTCGTTTTCTCTTTAAAATGATCCGTGTTAAACTCCGGGATGTTACACTCCTACTGCATCTGTTTCTGCTGATGCGTCCCCATCTCTTCACGTCCCAGAAGATGAGGATGACATCAACAAATACGTCGTGGGATCTGATGCTAGTAATGTTCCCCGTTTTGAGATTCTTCTGCTCTTTACTCATTATAAGCTTCACATCCACCAACTTGATTATCATACGTCCGTCTTGTTTTCAGATGTTGAACAATCGTCCTCGCCAGATGCGGAAATCGTGGCTGAAGTCCTTAAAGCCTTGGGTGAGGAAGCTTCTGATGACGATGCTGAGCCTATAGTTTCGGCCATTGAAACTTTGTCCATTGCTGATGCTGCTGTCATTGTTTCTCTTCCTTCTGCCCCCCAGAATGGAGTTATAGCTGAGCACACCCCCATTACTGAGGGCGTGGCGGATGACACTCAGGCTCAAATACAAAACCAGCTCCCGGCTGATCAAACTGATTTGGTTGTGGAGATTATTGAGCCTGATCCTTCCGCACTTGTTCAAATTAACGCGGAGGGTATTGTTGATACTGAGGGAGGACCTCAACCTTCCCCGATCTTGAATCTGGTTGGTGCATCCCGTCCCCCAGTCGAAGATATCCCAAGCGAAAGTAAGACATACTTTCCTTATTCCTCATCTCTTCTCATTTTTTTATTCTACATTTATTTTTATAACATCGTCTCTCCTCTAGGAACTTCTTTCATGGGAAAACGGTTGATGACTGAGCCGCATCCTGAGGAGCCCTCTGCCAGCAGGCAGAGAGTCAAAGATAGCACGAATTCTGGTCAATCTGTCTCCTTAGACATCACGAGGTCTGTCAACACGTTTCTGGAGGGTCCTCATCACAGTTTTCACGAGGTAAACTCCTCCTTTATAAACTCGTTCTTGATTTCCACTACCTTTGATGTTTCCCCTTCTCTCTTACTGCGATTCTTTTTCCTTGCCAGCTGATAGACTCTAGGTTCTCTGGCCTGTGCAACTTGGTAAAGAATACGTACGGTTTTGATCTCCAGAACCTTCGTAAAAGGGCTCAGGCTTATGAGACCGAAGCCAGTTCTCTACAGGCTGAACTGGAGAAACTCAGGGCCGTCCATCAGGTAGTCAAGTCTGCCGTATCCGATCAGCAACATGAGGTTGACCTTTGGAAGGAGAAGTACGAAGCCCAGATGCGGCGGATTGCCTGTCAGGATACCAAGATAAGAGCCATGGATCTTGAGAACAGCAATGTTAAAGCTGAACTGTCGGAGGCCAAGGTCCAAATCTTAGAGGTCAAGAACCAATATGACGCTCTCATGAAAGACTATGCCGATCAGGCTAACTACATCTTAGATCTCCAAGGTAAAATCTCTGAAGGTGTTGCAGAGTTTGGCAGGCTTCAAGGGGAGCTGGAAGAGGTTAAGGGTACCTTAGCCTCTATTAGGCGAGAATCTGAGAAGAAGGATGAAGAGTTCTCTGCCCAATCTGCCAAGTTGAAAGACGACATTTCTATTCTGAATATGGAACTTTCAAAGAAGAAAGAGTGGCTTCTGTCCCAAGGTAAACTTCTTAAAGATGCGGAGGGGGACAAAGACAGGTTGAGAGCACGAATCACCGAGTTGGAGGCAAACAATGCCAAGCTTGAGCATGACCAAAGAAATGTTAAGACTCAGGAGAGGAAGAGGCTTACTGAATCCTTTTAGAAGAAGCTCGACTCTCTGGTGGTTGATGACAGGAAGAAGACAAAGGAGGGAGCAATCTGGCGGACGACAAATGCTTTCCATACTGTTTACCCAGATCTGGAGTTCCCCAAGATTGAGCCATTCCTGGGTCCCAAGACTCCTCTTGTGCCTTGCCTTCCAGCTTTAATGGCCCAATATAATGGACGACTTGGCCAAGGTAGTGGTTCCGTCCCCTCTGGCTCTGAAGGTCCAGAAGTTAACCGATCGTCTCAAGAAATAATATAGCCTTCTTTATGTTCTGATTTTTTCTTTTTTTGGAAATTTCTTCTCTGTTGTATATTTGATTTTTTGACTATAATGATACCAGTTACTTTATGCTTTCGTCTCTGTTTATCTTTTGTTTGTTCTTCTAATAAGCTTGTCTGATCTAGAAGGCCTGACTTTGACGTCTGCTTTCTGGATGACTTTGATATGAGACTTGAAAAAAATTTGAATTCCCATTCAAATGTATTTTCCTATTGACTGAAATATCTTTAAGTAATTATCCTCCATATCCATTCCCCCCAACTTTTAAGTATCTTCATTCATGAAAGATGCTTAAACAGTTTTATCTGGGTTGACATTTTCTAGTACTCTTTATCTCTTTTGCGTTTTCACTCTTCTCCTGTTCGATCTCTTGATCAAACACTTTCTGGGTTCCTTAGTTACGATGAACCAGGGCTTCCCCATGACTCAGCAGGCTCCTTAGTTACGATGAACCAGGGCTTTCCTACTAGCCAGATATTTGAGCCCAACTTGGTTATCTAATTGTATTTTTGGTTAAATACACCTCAGGATTTACCTGATGGCTCCTCCATTCACTATCATTTTTCATTCCTTACTCTTTTCCTTAATTTTCAAATATATTGATGAAATTTTGACTACCGTTTACAAATGAACATTTTACAAAAAGGCGTAAAGAGAAAAAGATTATACATAGTATCTCTTTAGCAACCTTATGTTCCATTTGTGTCTGATTTGTTCTCCATTTGAAGTCTTCAGCTTATATGTGCCGTTGCCACAATCTTCTGATATGATGTAAGGCCCTTCCCATTTTTTGGATAATTTGTCGTGTTCATGCTTCTGAGTTGCTTTGGCATTTCTGAGGACTAAGTCCCCCACCTGGAAAGATCTGTGCCATACTTTCCTATTGTAGAATCTGGCAATTCTGTTTTGATATGCTGCCATTTTCAATGCAGCATTTTCTCTAACCTCATCAACCAATTCCAAATCTAAGAGCCTTGATTCTTGATTTTCTTTTGTGTTCAAGTGCCTTAATCTGATTGTCTGAACTCCGATTTCAACTGGTAATAGTGCCTCTGACCCATTCACCAATCTGAAAGGTGTTTGACCAGTTGCTTCTTTTACCGTTGTTCTCAACGACCAAAATACATCATATATCTCCTCAACCCAGTTAGCTTTCGCTTCTTCTAACTTTTTCTGGAGACCATGTAATATCTGCTTATTGGCGGCTTCTGCTTGTCCATTGCACTGGGGGTTGCATACAGATGAGTATGCCACCGCGACCTTGAATTCTTCCAGATATTTTCTTAACGTTACACAGTCAAACTGTGTCCCAGCATCAACGGTGAGAACTCTCGGGAGCCCAAATCTGGTGATGATGTTTTGCCAGATGAATTTTTCCACCTTTCTCGAAGTGATCGTTGCCAGAGACTCTACCTCTATCCATTTTGTGAAATAATCAATGGCGACGATCAAGAACTTTTTGCCTCCCGCTGCAGTTTTGAAATGCCCTAGAAGATCCAATCCCCACTGAGCAAATGGGATTGGATTGTGAATGTATCTCAATTCGGACGCAGGCTGCATAATGTTTGGTGCGAACTTCTGACATCTGTCACATTTCTGGACCAGACTTTTTCGTCTGACAACACTGAGGCTCAAAAATAACCCACTCTAAGAGCTTTATGCGCTAGGGCTCTGGCTCCCAGATGGTGACCACAGCATCCTTCATGCACCTCTTTAAGAATTTAATCTTCTTCAGCTGGAGTGACACATTTCAGCAAAGGCCCATTTTTCGCCTTTTTTTATAGTTCTCCATCTATCATGCAAAATTGTGGAGACTTCAACTTCAACTTTTTGGCCAGATTCGGATCTGTCGGATGAACACCGTTATTCTTGTATTGGATGAGATCGTTCATCCAATCTGGGAGATCTTTGCTTCCTAGATTGAAGACAGATGTGGCGTCTTCATGGATTGAGCTCACCGGCTTTACCTCAACCAGAACTGATCTTTTTAAATTTTGCAGGCTGGAACTCCCTAACTTGGAAAGTGCGTCAGCCTGCTCATTCTGTGCTCTGGGAAGTCTTTCAACGTGGACGGCTTCAAACCAGGATATCAACTCTTGCATCTTTTTCAAATATTTCTGCATATTCATATCCCTGGCCTCATACTCCCCCTTAATCTGTTTCACAACGAGTTGTGAATCGATTTTGAGGCTGACCCTTCTGGCTTCTAGAGCTTTGCACAGTTGTAGACCAACAATGACAGCTTCGTATTCGGCTTCGTTATTGGTTGCCTTAAAATTGGAATTTCAAAGCGTCCTCAATAACTTTGCCTTCTGGAGTAATTAACACCAATCCGGCTCCTACTCCGATCAGTCTGGATGACCCATCTGTCAACAGTTTCCAGATTGGTTCTTCACTTTCATCCGGTATCACCCATTCTGCAAAAATGTCTGCCAAGGCTTGGCCTTTTATTGCTTTTCTGGGCTGAAATTGTACTCCCATTCCGTTGAGCTCCACTGCCCATTTTGCCAGTCTTCCGGATCTTTCTATTTTTGTCAGACTTTTCTCTAAAGGTAAATCTATCAAGACCACTACTGTATGTGCATCAAAGTAGGGTCTCAATTTTCTGGCGGCCATGATGACTGCATAGGCTGCCTTCTCAATCATTGAATACCTTGTTTCCGCATCGAGCAATACCTTGCTGACAAAGTATATGGGATATTGCGTCTTATTTTCTTCTCTTATCAACACAGCATTGACTGTGCGCTGGGTTGAAGATATGTAAAAGTACAGAGTCTCCCCTGTTACCGGTCTTGCCAGAGTTGGTAGATTATGCAAGTGATCTTTCAACTCCTTGAACGCCTTGCTCTGAGCCTCTCCCCATTCGAAACTCTTGTTGCCTTTTTAAAACTGTGGAAAAGGGCATGACTCTTTCAGCTGCTTTAGATATGAATCTTGATAGGGCTGCCATTCTTCCAGTTAATTGCATTATCCCATGCCTATCCGTAGGTTCTGCCAGATCAATTACTGCTTGAACCTTTTCCGGATTGGCATCGATTCCTCTTTCACTAACTATGAACCCCAAAAACTTGTCAGACTTTATCCCGAAGACACATTTTCGGGGATTAAGCCTCATGTTGTACTTCCTCATATTATCAAACGTTTCTTATAAATCTGTAACCACCTCATTTTCTGTTTTACTTTTTACTATTGAATCATCAACATATACTTCCATAGTTCTTCCTCTTTGATTCTTAAAAATTTTATCCATCACCCTCCGGTAAGTTGCTCCCGCATTCATTAGACCAAAAGGCATCATGATATAATTGAACACCCCTGCTGAGCATATAAATGCTGTTTTCTTTTTATCAGCAGGGTCCATGAAAATTTGATGATAACCGGAAAATGCATCCATACAAGATAAGAGGGCATACCCTGCTGTTGAATCTACTAGTTGATCTATCCTAGGCAAAGGATAACAATCTTTCGGGCAACATTTATTTAGACTAGTAAAATCTATACACATCCTCCACTTACCAGGTTGTGACTTTTTTACTAATACAACATTAGCCAACCAATCTGGGTAGAGGCATTCTTCGATGAATCCAGCATCCAGAAGCTTTTGCACTTCCTCTTCAATTATCTTATCTTTTTCAGCACTAAAGTTTCTTTTCTTTTGTTTTATCGGCTTAACACCGTCGTGGCCACGTAGTTTATGGGTGGCCACTTCTGGGTCGATGCCTAGCATATCTGCCGCGGAATATGCAAAAAGATCCGCGTTCTGACGCAGGGTCTGAATCAGATTCAGGCGAACCTGTGGATCCAGATCTCCCCCAATTCTCACTGTTTTCTCAGTTCCTTCTATCAAAGCGACTTCCTCGATCTTCTGATGATCTATTTCTTACTGGAGAGTGCTTTTCTTGACATTTTCATCATCGGAGGGTCTGGGATCTATCTCAACCACATTTTGACTTTTGGACCCAGACGTAGAGCCTCCTATCTTCAACTTTTTGTATTTTTGCGGATCTCTTTCGTTCATTTTTCCTGATGTTTCATCAGCATCTGTCATCTTTTCTTTTGCTTTTCTCTTTTCTGGCTCTGGCCTTATCATGTTCACAAGATTGCATGCCCTAGCCATTTTCTGGTTCCCTCTGGCCCTCCCCACCCTTCCATCATTTCCGACAAAAAGAAGGGTTTGATGGTGGGTGGAAGGTATGCCAGTTACTGCTACTGTGAATTTTCTTCCCAAAATACAGTTGTATCTGGTTGGATCATCCACGATGTGAAACTCTTGGGGGACTGTATTCGTTACCGCTTCTCTGTCAGTGATAGTAACTGGTAATATTATCTTTCCTACTGCCAGTACTGACTCACCGGAAAATCCCACAATGGGAGTTGACGATTTCTTCAAAATTTTCTCTTCTATTTCCATCTGATCCCAGCAAGATTTGTAGATGAGGTTTATCTCAGCACCACTATCGATTAAAACTCTATGGACGGACTGTTCAACAATATCAAGGACCATCACTAGAGGATCAGAATGTGGGTAGGAGACTCCCCTACAATCTTCTCTAGTGAAAGTCATATTTGGCAGATTTGGGGGTTCTGCCTGTTCTGTGACCTCCATCAATTCATAACTGGGAGCTGCTGCTGCCCTCAAATGTGCTTTACTGTCGGATATGCAAACTTTCTAATAGATCATCAGAATTTCTTTCTTCTTTTTCTGCATGGGGTTTCCTTCGTTCCTATTCTGCACGAAACTATCCCCGATATTCCTCTTGCCAGATACCTTATCTTGCCTGTACTGTTGCAAGTATCCCCTCTGGATCATATCTTCGATATTGTTCATCAAAGACTTACAGTGCTCTGTCCAATGACCTGGACAGTTATGAAAATTGCAGAAAGCATCTGGACTCTTTTCGACCATCTTTCTTTGTATCGGTCTTCGCCATTTTGCATCCTGTTCATGCATGCTGAAGATTTTGGCCCTAGACTCCCTCAATGGTGTATAGTTCATGTAATTCGGGAGGCCTGGGACATCAAAATCTTCAGTCCTGACCAATTTCTTCCCTTTATCTGGCTTTTCAGCTTGTCTTTCCGCCTGTTTCTTGCTTCCCCTATCAGAAGTCTTCCCTTTATTCTGCATGTTGCCAGTAATCGATTTGAAATCTTCGACATCAATGTGAGACTGAGCATACTCTCTGATCTCATTCATTGTTTTCAAGTACGTCCACTGATTACTGAACTTCAAGGCCTCACTTTCAGGCCTTTCAGAATTTAAGCCCTGCCTGAAAGTAAAAGTCAAGAGATTTTCTTCTGGGTTCAGCACTTGCAAACTTTCTTTATCAAAGCGAGAGACGTAACTTCGCAATGATTCATCTCTTCCCTGATGAATGCTCATCATTTCGATTGACTGTTTGGATCTTGCTGTTCTCGAGGAAAAATGGCTTCTAAACTTTTCAGCCCGCTCATCAAACGATGAGATTGATCCCCCCGGGAGGCTTTGCGCCCATCGTTGTGCTGTGCCAGCCAGAGTCAAAATGAAATTTTTACACCAGCTTTCATCCGTGTGACTATCCATGCTCATCTCGTTGTTGAAGGCACCGAGATGAACATTTGGGCAAGATTCTCCCTTGTGCGTCAGGTGGGCCGGAAATTTTACTCTTTTAGCAGGTGATGCAGCAATTTCCGAAGTAAACGGTGACTCCCCTGAAAACCTTATCTTTTGATTTTCCGGAATTCTCCGGGGCAGGTTTGGTAAGGGAGACTTTCCTTTCAACATATGGACCTCCGGCAGCTTGCTAGCCTCTACCTGCACTGACTCATCTTGCCCCTCATAAATTCTTAATGAGGGGGCTGAAATTCCCTTACCCAGCCTACTCTTTGCAGAAACCCTTTTTGTGGTACCTGACTCTTTTGTTGCTGGCTGAGAGTCAGTTTGTGGGTAAACAGTTTCCGTCCACCCTCGCCTTATGTGGGTACCTTGTTGGGAAGAAACTCCAGGCTTGGACGGGGTCCTGTACCTGGCATATTGGTTGCCCGTATAGACTCTCCTTCATCCCGCCTGTGTTTCATCCTACTTCCATCAGACCTTTGCTAGTCGAACTCTCCATGTGTCCCAGGACTATACGATTCATCCTCCTAGTCCACATTTCTTTCTAAGGAAAACTGATCTCTATGATTCTGATCAGGGTTTCCTTCTTCAGCTCTGACAGCGTTAGCCACTGCCTCTGCAATCTTCGAAATCATGTTTCCATCCATGATAATCTGTTGATTCTCGGTGGTAAGTTCCCTTTGGGAATAGTTCCCATGAGCTTGGCTCGACGAACTTTCATTCCGTCGCATGGCTCTTTTTTCATCAACGATTCTTTGGGCCTCGTTTCTATTTCTTCTTCTTTGAGTCCTAGACCTCCGTGACTGGTTGGAAGTTTGTCTCTGATTCTCGGAATGGCTCGCCATTTTATACTTCTTAAAGAAAATTCTTGAGGTGACACTTAGCAAAGAAAGAAAATTGGCCCTCCTTCTAGCGCCAAATTGTTCCTGTCGGATTTCGCAAAACAATTAATTCTTTGCCTGTTATGCAACAAGATCTTAACGGCTTGAATGGCTGGAGCCTGAAAATATTAACACGACGGTTAGAAAAGGCCCGGAAGGTGTTCCTCCGGGGACCTTCTCCGACGCCCAAGTCAGTATCAGAGAGATTAGGATTCGCCTAACCAGTCCTTCAAGATGCACAATGGCGATCAAGTGGATTATGGCTTAGGAATTGTTTAGACGTGAGGTCTTTGTATAATAAAGTTTCTAGGAACAATATTAGAACAAAAACGATCTAGTTCTTACTTACAGAGATTTCTTTGGTACAAGAGTTTTTCATCCTTTTTCTTTATTGAATGTCTCCTTGTATTTATATCAAACGATTGAGCTCTAATACATTCTCTCTCATGGTCCCTTCGAACATTCCTTGCATGCATTCTATCTCTTTCTTACAAGTGGCAAGATACAATTTAACAATCAACTTATACACACTATCCGACACGTGTCTTACTACTCCTGATTACATATGAATATTGGACAAGTATTTTTTAATGCTCACGTGAGTTCCTCGTGCAGAAACCCTTACATTTACTTGATGTTTTCCTTATACCCTGGGCGACAAATGTTCCCAGATGACGATCCTCCCAGAGGCCATGTTGTCAGATGACATCAGTTTTGACTTTCTTTGACCAAGCTTTACCTTAATCAACCTTGCTTAATATTTTTACCCATACAGATAAGAAACAAAAAAAAGCAGAATAACATAAATATTAGTAAAGTTCTTACCTTCATCAGTTTGAAATTAACAATCAGAACAAGGAAGATGAGTTTTATAATTAATAGCAAATCTTCTTCTTTACAACCAGTCACGAAATTCATCCAACTAACAACCGAAAACTCACACGTCTGTTTCAGAACCGTAATTGCATACACCGATGACAAAATCGCCGTCGCAATATACACTGGTGATTCTACGAACATTGGCCCTAATAAACAAAAAAAACTCAGATGAAAATGAGAGGTGTGAATAATAACATGAGAAATAAACGCACCTAAGCAGCCTTCAATTAGTCTAGATTTTGTCTTCATACTCATTAACCCATATTTGTTTTGCTAAACGACGCATTTGAGCAACGAAGCTTGATCTTCTCTTCCGATTTCTCCAACTCCAATTCCTTAACGATTTTCATCGCTAGTTCTTCTATGAACTAATTCAGTTTCTTTAAATGAAACTTTATGAAATTGATTATTTTTTGGTGTGATTCTTCCATATTTCGGCTATACAAGAAGGCAGCTGTCCAAAAAATCACTTCCTCTCAAAGTAGAAAGTTTCAGATCTTTGTTGCTCCCAGAAGACATTGGTGCCAGAAGAGAATGTTCCCCAGAAATTTGATCATCCCATAAATTCATCCTCCATGAATTTAATTTCTCCCAAAATTTTTTTATCCCAGAATTTTTGGTCCAAGTGTTTTTACTCCTAGAAGGAATTGGTACCATAAGGCAGAAGATATTTTTCCCATTAATTTTTTTGATCCTAGAAAGTTTTCGTCCCAGAAAAGTTATCATCCCATAAATCTTCCTCACAGAGAATTGATCGATTCGTTCCCAGATATTTTGTCCCAAATTCTTTCCTCCTAGAATTTTTTTGTTCTCAGATTTATATTCTTATATTTTATTTTATCCCATAATACTTTTATCCCAGAAAATATTCTTCTCATTTATTATTTGTCCTAGAAAATTTCATCCAGAAAGGTTGAAATCTTGTCCCAGAAGATTGCACCTAGAAAGATCTATGAAAGTTTTTAAAGAGGTTGAAATGATAAGTCATAGCTATTGCAATAATTTTTTTTAAATAAAAGGGGAGAAAAGAAATAGGAGTAATGTAAAGGCATACTAATTTTCAATCAAAATAGACGAAAATCAAGTAAACAAAAATCCAGAAAAACGAACTTTCAGTGGTAAAAAAAATAAACGAAAATAAAAATTCTCAAAAAATGCCCTATATTTTCAATCAAAATCAAAAGAAAGTCAAAACAAATCGAAACTAACCTTGAGAAATGATGAAACCCAAAATTTTCGTTTCTCCAACTTTGAGCACTCTATCACCTTCAAGAAGAGAATCAAATAAACGTTAGTCACAAACAATATATGGAAAACATATCCTCAAATTTGAGCTTCAAGCTGCCATGTATTGAAGAGTCTACACGACTATTAAATTCAAACGACTAAATTGATATTATAAGGTGCCATTAGCGCCGTGAAAAATTGACCCGATCTGTAATACCGTCCGAAATCGACCTGTATCCGACCCGTTAGTTGACCCGAGGTATAGTGACACGAATCGAGACAGACTTCGACGATATTGACGTAACCGACATCTACCCGAATATTTTAGACCCATAATCGACCGACACCCGACTCGAGAATAACCCACACCCGATATGAACTCGATGATGTGGTTAACCGAACTCGATTTGCACCCGACCTGTTACAACTCGAACCTGTTTTTATCCCGATAGGTACTCGACATAATCCCACCCGAAATGACCCACAATCAACACCCGACCTGAATACTGCTTGCAAACATTTTGAATAGTTTGAGTAGTGAAGTTAGAAGGTGGTTTTTGAGAAGAAAGTTGGGGATTAATGGGATTATGGCCTTTACGGGAAACGAGGGAATGGGATGGGAATGTGCTGGTAGTTTACTGATTTGTCTTTTGTCTTTTAAGCTTTTAACAAAAAGACTAATAAAAAAAAGCATACTGAATTATAAAAGTTGATATTTATAAATAAAAGAAAATATGTAAAAGCAAAATTGGCGGTATCATATAAGGTAAAAGAATTGCTAGTTTATATTGTGTAGGTTTGTCTAGCTGAACCAAGTTTAGTTTAGGAAAAATATATGTTTGATTCAACTTAACAAAAAATTTTCAGCTAAAATTCAGCTTGATTCAGCTGCATCAAGTAATGTTCATGTAAAAAATAGTTTAATTCAACAACGACAAGTCTAGTTTAGCTAAAGATAAGTTTGATTCAGCTGAATTAAGTTTACTTCAGGTAAAAATAAGTTTGATTAGTTGAATTAAGTTAGTTTTGTAACATCCCGATCCAACGGACCACCAGTGACTATTGATTAGGTGGAATAAAATTTAGTTTAGATAAAATAAGTTTGATTCGGCTGAATCAAGTTTATTTTAGCATTTGATTCAGCTTAATCTAGTTTAGTCAAATAAAACAATGTTTGATTAAGCTAAATCAAGTTTAGTTTAGGTAAAAAAAATTATTTAGCTAAATCATTTTTAGTTAAGAAAAAAAGTAAATGTTTGATTTAGCTGAATCAATTTTGTTCAACTAAAGGGAATTTGATTCAGCTGGATCAACTTATCAAATTTGTTCAGTTAAAGTGAGTTTAATTCAGCTGAATCAACTTATCAAATCTGTTCAGTTAAAGTGAGTTTGATTTAGTTCAATCAACTTTTCATGATCTAAAATATAGTTTAGCTTAAAATACGTTGGATTGTTGAATCAAATTTAGTTTAGATAAAAAAATAGTTTGATTTAATTGAATCAAGTTTAGTTTAACAAAAATAAATATTTTATTAAGCTAAATCATATTAGTTAGCTAAAAATAGTTTGATTCAGCTCCATCAATAATAGTTAACTACAAATAATTCGGCTGAATCAAGTTTAGACTTTTAGTTAAGCAAAAAGTTCGATTCAACTTAATCTAGGTTAGTTTAACAAAAAAAAATGTTAAATTAAGATAAATTAAGTTTAGTTAAGGTAAAAATATTACTTAGTTCAATCATGTTTATTTAGGAGAAATAAATGTTTGATTCAGCTAAATCAAATTTGTTCAACTAAAATTAAGTTTGATTCAGCTAAATCAACTTTTAATCTAAAAATAATTTGATTCAACTACATCAATTATAGTTTAGCTAAAAATAAGTTTGATTTAGCTTAATCAAGTTAGTTTAGATAAAAATAAGTTTAATTTAGCTGAATCAAGTTTAGTTTAACATAAAAAATGTTTGATTCAGTTAAATCGAATCAGTTAGCTAAAAGTAACTAAATCAAATCTTGTTCATCTAAAATATAATTTGATTAACATGTATCAAGTTTAATTCAGCTTAAGTTCGATTGAATTGAATCGAACTTAGTTTAGTAAAAATTAAACAATAAATATATGCCTGCATTCAAATCTTGTCAACTTTATCTAAAGTTGAACAAAATTTGTCTAGTAACCGACAACAATTGGTGATGCTCCAATCACAAACGATTTCAACTTGAATAAATTGTATAATAAAATAAAGTTCATTCTTTATAAAATCAACTGAATTGGACTTTAACCGACCCGAATACGAAGAATAACCGAATGGAAGACTCAAAATTCAAAAATGATATATCGATTGGAAGTCAACCCGAACCCAATATAACCCGACCTGATGTTAACTTAAAATGAAAAATGACCCGACCCATAGTCTAACCGAACTCAATTTGACCTGCAGTATAATCGATCTGGATCCGAACTGTATTAACCGAAACCGATACAAACCGAACTCGATTCGACTTGAACTGAAACCGAAACCAACTTTATGTGGTATTAACTCGATATAGACCCGCACTCGATTAGAACCGTAACCGAATCGACCGAGCTAAAACATTAAATTAATCGAAAAAATCCGAACCCGAGAATATCCGAACCCGACGAAATCCGACCCAAAACCCGACCGAGTAACCGAATTTACAGCCCTAGGTGCCATGTATTGTTGAAATTATAAGGTCCAATGTATTGAAGAGTCTTCATATAATAGCAAATAAATTCAAAATTCAAAATAAATTGTAATTATAAGATGCGATAAGAGAGGTCAAATAATTTAATATAGCAAAGCTTTCCATCATTTTCTTTCACAAGTTCCTTTTGTTTAGCTTGAACATCAAAATTATCATCTCCCTTTTTACTTTTACTTCATGATCAGAATCATCATCCTCATTTGTATCATACCTCCTCCTATGTTCTCTCATCTGAAAAGCAAAATCTTCAAGTCTGCTTTGCTTTTCAGATAACTTGATTACTTGTCTTTATTTTTCACAAAATAATAACAAAGATAATAAGCAATTGAAGGAAAAGGTAGATAGTCGAAGAAGATAAGCAGAAAATGCAGATTTAAGTGCATAACCAAATCCGAAAACCAATCACTTAAAACCAATCTTCTAAACCATCCTCACCCTCATATGATAAATCATTCTTTTAGTAAAGGTTTAGACCAAAAACCAGTACAAACTTACACATAATCTAACTTGTTTGACAAACCCATTATCTGAACTCAGTTACCATACCACAATGATCAAATTCTACTGCATAACCAAGTCCGGAACAAATCATTTAAATTCAAGTAATAAGATACTTTTCAAAACAACACATCCCCTCCATTCACAACTTTTTTTATTAAAATCTAAAATGTCAAATGAATCATTAATTTGCTCACAAGATCTTGAGATGACACTGATTGAGGCTCAGAAGATTTACCAGTGGTATCAGAAGATTTTCAACTTGTTTAATTAAATAAATGAGAATTAAAAAGTTCAGCCATATTCTTTACTGTCTTTGCATGCTACAGTGGTATCAGAAGATTTACCAGGTTGTGGTCCACCATTCACATCCTTTTTTTTAACCAAAAAAAGAAATTAAAAAAAAAATTCTCAAAAGAAAAACACAAAACCAAAAAAGCAACAAGTGCTTTTTCACCTTCCATTCTCACACGTGTAACCCAGACACTTTAAGTGCCAAAACATGGAAAGTACTCATGCAAATTCATCCTCTCATCCCTTCATTCCAATGTTCAAAGGTGACAAATATCATCTATGGAGTCTTAAAATGAAGACTATGTTTAAATCCCAAGAATTGTGGGATTTGGTGGAAAACGGTTACACCGAACCGGACCCAGCACCGGCCGTACCTGATCAGCAATTGAGGGAGAACCGCAAGAAGGATGCTAAAGCGTTGTTCCTTATCCAATCAGGTATTGATGATGATATTTTCCCGCGAATCAGTTCCGCTACTTCCACTCATGAAGCATGGGAGAAGCTCAAAACAGAATATATGGGTGACCAAAAGGTCATTAAAGTCCGATTGCAAGTACTTCGTCGCAATTTTGCCGAATTAATGATGGGCGAGAAGGAGACTGTACAGAGTTATTTATCTAGGGTGACTGAAATTGTCAGTCAAATGAGGACATACGGTGAAAATATTTGCAATGAACAGATTGTGGGTAAAGTTTTGCGAAGCTTGAATGAATCTTTTGATTATCTTGTTCCTGCTATTGAGGAGTCAAAAGATTTATCTACTTATACTTTTGAAGAATTAATGAGCTCCTTATTAGCTCATGAAGTTAGGGTGAGAAAGCCTAGTGGGAAGGTAGAGGAGAAGGTATTTCAGGTAAAGGGAGTCTTCTTACAAAGGGAAGATTGATTATTCCGATAGTCGTGGACATGGTAGAAGCGGTTTTCGCGGTCGAGGTCGTGGAGGTGGCAGAGGAAGAGGACGTTCTTATGAAGGACGTTCTTATGAAGCGCGTTCAAACAAGAGCACAATTCAATGCCGCTATTGTACAAGATATGGGCACAAGGAAGCTGACTGTTGGACCAAGCAAAGTGATGCTAAGAAGGCTAATTTTGCAGAGAAGGTAGATGAAGAGTCCAAGTTGTTCATGGCTCATTCACAAATCAACAAAGTTGATGATGGTATATGGTTTGTTGATAGCGGATATTCCAATCATATGTCATGCTCTAAGTCCCTGTTCAAAAACCTCGACGAATCAATGAAGAGTGAAGTTCGACTTGGCAATGATACAGCTATAAAAGTTGAAGGGCTAGGTACAGTGGCCATCAAAACAAAACAAGGTGACACTAAACTTATTACTGATGTGCAATTTGTCCCTACTTTAGCATATAATCTGTTAAGTGTAGGCCAATTATTGCGTAATGGTTGTTTAGTGGTCTTTGAGAATAACTCTTGCACTATTTATGATAAGCAGAGGGAAAAAAATGTTGTTGTATTCCTATGACACCAAATAGGATGTTCCCTCTTAATGTGTCCCATTATGTGAGTAATTTGCTTGTTGTTAAAGGTGATCATGACACTAGGTTGTGGCATCTTCGTTATGGTCACCTTAATGTGCAGAGTCTTAGAGTTTTGAGAAAAAATGACATGGTTGTGGGGTTGCCAAAAATAGAAGAACATGCTTTCTATTAAGGTTGTGTTTATGGGAAACAATGTAGGCAACCATTTCCGTCTGGAAAGGCATGGAGAGCTTCAAATTTGCTTGAACTAGTACACGCTGATTTGTGTGGGCCAATGAACACAGAGTCAATTGGTGGTAGCCGATATTTTTTGCTGTTAACTGATGATTATACCCGGATGAGCTGGGTTTACTTCTTGAAATTAAAATCCCAGGCCTTTGATTATTTTAAGAAGTTCAAAGCATTGGTGGAAAATCAAAGTGGTAGATGTTTAAAGATCTTACGCACTGATCGTGGTGATGAATTCCTCTCAAATGAATTCAATCCATTTTATGATGAACAAGGTGTGCGTAGAGAACTTACAGCACCATACACGCCTCAACAAAATGGCGTGGCAGAGAGAAAAAACAGAACCGTGGTTGAGATGGCTCGAAGCATGCTGAAAGAGAAAATTTTGCCAAATAATTTTTGGGGACAAGCTGTAACTACTGCTGTTTACTTGCTGAATATATCTCCTACAAGAGCAGTCATGAATCGCACACCATTTGAAGCATGGAGTGGTAAGAAGCCCCGGGTGAGACATTTAAAAGTCTTTGGTTGTATAGCTTATGCATTGACTCCTTTTAAATTGCGTAGCAAACTTGATAGCAAATCAGAAAAATATATATTTGTTGGCTATAGCAATGAATCAAAAGCATATAAGCTATATAACCCGGTGAATGGCAAGGTGATTATAAGCAGAGATGTTAGATTTAATGAAGATGAAAAGTGGGTGTGGAATGCTCATAAAAGAGGAAGGCACCCACTTCGATCTGAATAGTAGCAGCAACTCTTCTTCACCAGATGCCACACCACCTAGCAGTCCAAGTCATAATATCAGCAACCACTCCCCGTCTAGCAGTAGTACATCATCTCATGTTCAATGCTCACCTTCCAGTTCTTCTAGTGAGACACCTCCAAAGCGCTTTCGTTCACTCCAAGACATCTATCAGACTTGTAGCTTTGCGTTATATGTCTCTGATCCTACCACATATGAAGAGGCAACAACAAAAAATATCTGGCAAAATGCAATGCAAGAAGAAATGGCTGCTATCGAAAGAAATGGTACTTGGCAGCTTGTTGAGAAACTAGAAGACAAGAATGTGATAGGACTCAAGTACAATTCAGATGGAAGCATCCAAAAGCATAAAGCTCGGCTCGTAGTCAAGGGATATGCACAAGAGCAAGGGGTGGATTACGACGAGACATTTTCACCTGTGGCTCGATTTGAATCAGTGAGAATGTTTCTTGCTTTAGCTGCTCAATTACAACTACTAGTCTATCAATTCGATGTGAAATCTGCATTCTTATGTCTCACAACCTGAAGGTTTTATTGTTTTTGGCCAAGAAGAGAAGGTTTACAAGTTAAGGAAAGCTCTTTACGGATTGAAGCAAGCCCCGGGTGCATGGTATAGTAGGATTGACTCCTTTTTTAAAGCAAGTGGGTTTACAAGAAGTGACAATGAACCCACTCTCTACTTCAAGAGGAAAGGTAATGGTGATTTTATCGTGGTTTGTCTGTATGTAGATGATATGATTTACATGGGTTCATCTCAAATTTTAGTTGATGAGTTCAAGTCTAGAATGATGAGTGAATTTGAAATGTCAGACTTGGGTTTATTAAGTTATTTCCTTGGGCTTGAGGTAAAACAAAGTGAAGGTGGAATTTTTGTGTGTCAAGAGAAATATGCTACTGATTTGTTAAAGAAATTTCACATGAGCAATTGTGAAGTAGCATCGACACCTATGAACGTAAATGAAAAGCTGCGACGTGAAGATGGTACCGACTATGCTGATGGGAGATTTTCAGGAGCATGGTTGGTGGGTTAAACTACCTTACACACACAAGGCCCGATATTGCTTTTTCTGTGAGTGTAGTATCAAGATACATGCATAATCCGACTAGACAACATCTTGGTGCAACTCGTAGGATACTCCGTTATGTAGCTGGAGGCTGGAACTTTGAAATTCGAAATTTTGTATACTAAAGTACCCGATTTCAGATTGGTAGGCTTCATAGATAGTGCCCGAAAATGGAGGAATAGCCGGTATTTTTATCTTAGCGGGATTTGGGGTGGCAAGAATTTCCGCAGACAAGGGGGAATTCAGCAGCATAGGCGCTTCGTTCCCGTGGGAAGTACCTTGGTTAGCGGGTGATTCCGCCACCTGAACGGCGCTTTCTTGATCCCGGGTTTCACTTGTTCTCAAACTCCGCCTCCTGTCTATGAAACTTTGAACATCATGTGTTCTCTCCCACCGGCGATGGTTGAGATGGGATCTTAAGTCTCTACTTCGCGATCTCCGAGTGATATCGACATTGGAATCTTCCCTCTTGGAAGGGGTTTGGTGATGTTGTCGTGATGTCCTGGCTCTCGAATGAGAATGATGACTTTCTTCAGCCTTACGGCGTTCGGGCTCAGAATTTGCCCCATTTCGTTCCGTGATCATGGTTCGAAGGTCTTGGATTTGCTGCGCCATAGATGTTAACGTGGCATTCAGATCAGGATTGTTTGGCGGATTATTGTTTTGGGCTGTAACATCTCGTAACTGCTCTGCGAAAGTTCGCGAGAGGTTAGTGGCAAGAGTTTCAAGATCCTGCCTTGTTACAGCTCGATGTTCACGTTGGGAAGTGGAAGTATTTGTGCTCCGAGCCACAGATGCTTCCTTAGTGTTTGTTTTTCGGGGTGCCATCGTCGTGTTCAGGGTGGAATTTCAGGTGTTTTGAAGGTTAGTACTTCTCGTTCCCCACAGATGGCGCCAAACTGTTTCTGCCAAGAAACTGTCAAATTTGTAAAGAGGGTTTTAGGAAGGAAGTACCTTTGGATTCAAGGAAGTGAGATAACCTGACCACCGCAAGTACTGGTAGACCTGCAACCACAAAGAAATACTAAACCGGGGGCTGATGTCCCGGAAAAGCCCTTTGATGCCTAAGTCAGATCAAGGACGAAATAATATGAATATATATGTTTCGGGAGTAAGATTGCGTCACCTGATTTCGGTGGTACAGTGTGGTATTTATGAGGGAAGTTCCCTGAGAAGTTGCAACTGTTGGGTGGTTATTCCTGTAAAGTTAACTTCTGGAAACTGCTATGGCGAAAGTGACATAGTGGCTGCACTTTTCCGGGGTAGTGGGCAGTTATGTGTGAAAGTATCTTCTGAAAGGAGAAAACTGACTAACTGCCATATGGTTATCTATCAAGACTGGCAGCTGGATAACGTAAGCGTTGACTCATATATTTGACCTTTGACCCGTTGACTAAGGGTATTCAGGTATTTTAAATAAAGGGGATTTATAATCCCCAACATCATGAAAAATATAATTGACTTATATAAAAAAGTCATAATCTGAATCATTTTAGAATTAAACATTGCATTTAAGTAACCAATTGTATAAATAATAAAAAAACCGAATAAAAGTATATTACGTATTCCATCTCCAAATATCCAATATGCTAAATAATACTCATTTATTAATAAAATAATAAAGATTTATAAAAATAATTGAAAAAAATAAATACTCACTCCGTTCCTTAAAGAATTCTCACATTCCATTTTGGGGTGTTTCAATTGTTGTTCCCATAAGGAATCTTTCTATTTATATCATCAATTTTGGATAAAAATAACCTCACTAATCCTCATTTTAATATTTAAATAATGATTATGGGCCCACATATCTTCTACTAACTCCATTTTAACATTTTTATATTCCTTATGGTCCCCACATGTTTCCCACTAACTTTATAAAAACGTTTTTTTAATTAGTTGTGGTCCCCATATTTTTTCTACTAACTTTCTTTAAATATTTTTTTAATATTTGTGGTCCCCACTTTTCCTCCGTCAAATTTATTATTCAATAAAATAACACTATCTAAAAGATTCCACTTTTCTTAATTTCCGTGAACATTCCCTATGGGAACATATAGGGAATGGAGGGAGTAATATATATGGTTTTCTAATACATTACATTATATGACTAATAAAGTCAAAGATAAAAAATAGTTATAAAAGCGATGACATCATCATTAGGTGTTGGAGGGAAAAATTTTAATGAGGTTGTGACACGTAAGCTATTTTGAATAGTGATGATGTCAGCAGTGTTTTATTTTAGTGATAAATAAAAATAATAGATTAATAGATTAATAGATAGATTAATAGATTTATTGCTCATGTATTATGTCGTTGATGTGTATGTAGTATTTTTTGAACCTGCAATGATGTTGTCGTGATGATGACTAGGAGATTGACTGACAATTCAGGTATAAAAGGGAGTTAAATGTCTCATAGGAATTAAACCTCGATATTTACTGACCTTTTATTTTGTTCTTAGTTATGAATTTTATTATTCAAAAACCTTCTTCAATTATAATAAACTCTTAGTTTTCTTTCTGTCAGGCCATATGGTTCTCAACTTATGAACCTTTTAGATTCCGTTGTAGTTTATCTATCTTTGTTGAACATTGTTTTATTTTAGTCAAACGTAATCGATCCTTTGACTTGTTACACTCTTATATTGTCCCAAATACAATTCAAAATTTATATTTTTATGTAAATACCCAGGTTGTCTTTGTGGTTTATCGAGAATTTTATTTAGCTTTTTGAGGTTGAAAGTAGTCGAGATTTTCTAGATTGAGTTCAGTTGCCATTATATGCCTTTTCATGCCTTAATGATGATGTTCGAGTGTATTCAAGCAAATTTCTAGCTATCCCGGTGCTCGATCATGTCTATCAAGCTTCAATGATACGTTATTACGTCTTAGAACTCTATATCATAGCTCTTGTAGGCTTTCATTGAAGATGTTGAAAGTCCGAAAGTCATTTTATTGAGTTTCAAGCCTTCTTGATGTTCTGTGCATGATCTCGAGCGAGATTATAATAAGTTCGGTCGAATCCATGAACTACAAAACCTACTGGATTGTTCTGACGCTAACTTCGGGCGAATTGGAGGCGCCTTCAGATCATATCATATAGCTTCTAACTAGATTTTCTTGGCTACGGTCGAAGTCATGTTGAAGACATATTCTGTGCATCTTTGATTGAACTTTCGGACGAAGTTTGTTTAGGTTCGGGCCGATTTAATCAAATTCAATCGAGATTAAGAAAGCTTCGATCGAAGCTAGGTAGGAGAAAAGCTCTGGATCATTTATGTGTTGATTTTAAATTCGGGCGAGGTCTTTGGCTTCGACACAGGTCATGCTTTAATCGAACCAGACCATGCTTCGGTCAAATCTTTACCTACTGCGATTCATTTACTTTGACTAAGGTTTTAAAGGGATTATCTTAGAATATACTTAGAAATCTAATTTCATTTTATGCTTTGTTAATCTTCTCTTAATCTCACTTTTATCCTAATTAGTAGTTATTCATTTATGTAGTGTTTGGAAACAAGTATTTCATTTTAAATTAAAGATTTCAATTGTGAAATCATAAATTAAGTAATTAAGTATTTCATTTGGGTAATCATTCTCAAATTCTCAACTTATTTACTTCAAAAACAATGAAAATATTTGATTTGCCAAATTATAAATTTGACCAATACTATATTTCTAAATGAAATCATTGTTCCAAAACATGACATTAAGTAATTTCAACCATTCCCCTTTGTTAAACCTTGATTTCACCATTAAGAGCTCTTCATTTGCAACTTTACTGTATTGTTTTCATCAATCTCCATTGGATTTACAATTATCAAGGTATTATTGTTCTTTAATCTCTTAATTATGTTTATTGTTATTGCTTATGCTTGTTTGATTGGTTTAGTTGCTTCTAAGTATCCAATTAGTGAGTAGTATTTTTTCTAGGGCTTGGTATAAACCCCTGTAATCCACTTAACCTAAAGTCTTTTAGCTTTTCATGTTTCGAAATACAAAGGTTAATGTAGAAAAGTATCTTAGTCTTAATTGCAAAATGATTTAAATCCTTTTATATCTATTCGAATCAAGAAAATTGATAGTTGTTAATTGGTCTTGTTAAAAGTTGAATTACTCAAAATTCCGAAAATTGAGATTAAAAGAGAATGCTATTCAATCCATAATTAGTTGATTAACATCCCAAAAAGGAATTATTAACTCTTTCACCTAAAACGTTCATAATATAACCAACATAGAGCTCAAATGTCTAATCCTATACATGTTAGTGGGGATTTTCATTGCCCTATGCTTTTCTCTTATTGAATCAAGTCATTTTCATATTTCTTCAAAAAAAAAAATCATTTTCATATCATTCCATTTTAGTTTAGTTAAAACTCATTTATTTTTGGTTGTTTAATGGCGATTGATTAACTAAATTATCTTGAAACATAGTCTCCTTGGTACAATTGCATATCAAAATAAATTATCTTTAAAAATACTCACTTTTTCTTTGCTTCAATACTATCAGGACAAAAGGAGTAGCGATTTAGTAAATGAAATGCTATGTTGGATAACAATTTATAAGGAACCAGAGAGTTGGGAAAAAAAAATTAATTAATTTAAACACCCATTTGACTTACAGTCCCTTTCTTGAGAGACCGTCTATAGTATAGACGTCTCTTAAAAGTCCAGTCTATATACAAAACCACCAATCAGTTTTTTTTTAAATATATAAATTGGGTCAGCCAAAAACTTAAGACGTCTATTGTATAGACGGTGTCAAGTAATAATTTGTGTTTGACTTATTGATTAATTAAAAAGAAAACTGCTAAATTAGACGACGGTTCATTTTGTATCAGATAATAGTCATGGCTGTTTCATTTTGCCATTTTCATAACTTTCACAACTTATACCCTTTTTCTCTCTTCACAAGCAAATTATTTGGTAATTTTTTGTGACATTTTTTGTTCGAATTCAAACCTGAAATTCGCCTTTGTTATCCTCAAATCTTCCACGAGCATTCAATTTAGGTTGTCTGTTATGTTTAATTTTTTTTAAGTTTAATTTGGGCTTTTTTAGGTCTATTTTGTTCTTGTCTGTTATTCTTGACTTTTAGCATTTTTAGTAAAATCTGCGTAGTAAATAATGTTGCCGTTGATCATATACATGTTTTAAAGTTTATAGATTAATTCTCTTGCTTTTGAGCTACATTACGTTATGCATTTTCAGTGTCAGGTAAATGTTTGAATGAAAATGTTGTTGATTTTGTTTCAATACAAGGGATTTAGGTAGTTTAGACCTAAATGAGGTGGAATTCTTGGTAGAAAAAGATCACGGCGATGATTCAGATTCTGAAGAACATGATAATGATCAGTGCCGTAACATGATAATGATCAGTGTCGTTCCTGGCAATGCATGGGTCTTAGGCAAAATGTAAGAAGAAGGCCCTCTAATGGAGGGTCGATTCTAAACTTAAACGGATGTTTGGAACAATAACAAAGATGGACCTTATATATTATAATTAACATTAAAATTGTAGACGTATCATATAATTCTTAGATGATAAAAGAACTACTCGTAAATTGCAAGCAAGTTTTTAAATGTGTACTTTTATTAACTAGCCTTTTCTAATTTTAGGGCCCTTTTTGGCTCTGGGCCCTAAGCGAAAGTTTACCTTGCCTATGGTCAGGAATGGCCCTGATAATGATGCAAGGGAAGCCACTAATTTGGCTATTAGAGAATTTGTACCTATACAAAAGTGGCTCTGTGTCTATGAAGTCGATCAATGTTTGATTGATGCTTAGATGGTTTAGATTGTGGCACATCACGGCTTGGTTAATATCACGAAAGCACAATTTTCATATAGTCAGTCCGAACTGTCAATGTATGTGGTTAAGTGCGGACGAGCTGATGAATTTTATGTCCATGGTGGATGCGTGCAATAATTACACCTTCATCGTTGTCTGAATTTTGTTCGATATGGTGGTCTATACTCTTCTAATTGTGTTGGTGATATAAGTAATGCTGACCATCCTTTTCTTATTTCTGAAATTGTTAGTGAATTGTTTGAAGACTTTATAAGGGTTGATTCTGCATTTAAGGTGCAGTATATTGTGTGCTTCATAAAGAACCAACACCACTTCACAGTAAGCTATAAGCCAAAGTGGATAGAAAAACAGAAGGTGATTGCTAAAATCTTTGGAGATTCGGAGAAATTATTGAAGAGCTTTCAGGATATTTGGAAGCATTGCAACAATCGAATAGCGCCAACATCGGATACACGTAAAGGCCTAAAACGATAGTGCAACGTTTCCCTTACGCGGGTTGGACAGTGGATGCATACATAAGCTGGTACCGACATATTACGACGTTACCCATCACTTATGCCAATGTCCGACCAACTACATCTCATTATCAGCCAACATTTGCACATATCATTCTGCTAATTTTCATTCGTTTAGCATTTAATTATTTCATTCATGATGCTACCTAGGAACGTATATTTTACTTAAACAACTATTTTTTGTCAAACCTTATAATATTTTCTCCTCCACTTCTGCAAACTTATTACAATACTGAATGAAAAGAAACATCAACATTAGTACATCAGTATCCCAAATTTGTCAATTCTTGTTTAGTTTTTGTTTTTTTGCACTATATTCTGAAGCAAATAACACACAACATAATTAAAACTTAGGACAAAATTGAAAAACATAGCAGCATCATTAGTTAATGTTGGCATCCTCTTATGCATTCATCAAGTGAGAAATTCTCACCCTCGAATTCCATATCAACGCCTTCGTGCCCATCAAACTCGTTAAGGCCTACAAGGGTCTCGATTGGTTCTAGTTCCGAGCTTAATTCATGACCTTCAGGAAACATCTTGTTCATACCGATAATAGATATCAATCTTATGAACTCCTCTACTGACTTACCAACAGGCAAATCTCTCTTCTTTTTTCCATGACTTCCATGCTTAAATAACACTGAATTAGTCTTCTTGAAACTTTTTAGCTTTGCCAAACCGGTTTTTGTATCATTAAACACCTTCGACTTCATCTTTTTAGGCCGGAATTTGAGTCTCACAGAACTCGAAACAGGAAAACCACTCTTTGGGGAGCTGATCTGATTACTCTGAAAACTGTTCTGTGATATTTTTCGAGGGGAAATGTTGAAGGAATCATCCAATGTAAGGTCCCAATCCTGTTTCTGATCATTTGGCCAAAAAAGTGGACCTTCAGAGTCGATTTCTTCAACCCAATTATCGGTACACTCTGACAGATCAATGTCAGAAGATCTGTTACCCCTTAAGGATTCTTTTGGGGTGTCTTTTGGTGATATGCCTTCGAGGTCGTTCTCAAGTATGGGTGGCACCCTTTTCTTGAATCGATTAGCCCGTTTCCCAATCTTCGAGTAACGTTTTAGACCTCCCCCATTCTTTCGACATCCCTTCTTAAAATCGATCATCTTTGAAGCACTCAAACCCGACATGAAAACAATCTGCTTTCCATTTCTTCCATGAAGCCGGAATCTGATAGAATCAGGAACAACTCCGTCTTTTCCTGACTCAAACCTTATCTTGTATACGCCTTTGCGAGGCGAAACTGAAAAGGAATCCAGACCTTGATTATCCCAGTCAACATCCACTCCATAAGGCCAAAAGATTGGATCATCAGAATCAAGCTCCCAATCCATGGAATCAGAAAGCAAGTCAGATGACCATTCACTCTGAGAAGCAGTTTCTTGTGTCGATTTTGCAGATGAAGAAACTCCAACATCTGAAGAATAAGAATCCCAGTTAATTTCATGATTTGGACTAGGAAAGTTAGACTCCAATTCATCCAAATGTGAGTCCACATCTGAAATAAACTTTGAATCTTCTCCGTTTAGATTGATCAAAGACACCCAAACACCGGTTCTATCCATATTCCAGAACGAAGAAGAATCTGTGTAGGTTGTCAAAGCAAGTGAAGACGAACCAGAAGAATCGATGCTTTGAGAACGTACAATAGATGGTCGATTCACCTCATTTTCAGCCTCCTCGACCTCTACCCCCTTAGATAAAACAGAACCTTTAGGTGTTTTTGATGATCTAGGAAGAAACGAGAGGACTAATTCATCGAGGCATGGATCAAGAGCACTCATGAAGAGACCGAAATCTTGAGGAGACATACTCCCCGAAGATAACCACAAGCAATCCTCCGGATTAGTCTTCCCTTGTTGTTCAATCTCTCGATCAAGATACACATCGATATCTTCATCCACTTGTATCGAATTCAACATTTCCTTTCGCCTTTTGCAGATAGGACCGAGCTCCTTGATCCTCGCCTTCATCAAAGCATTTCTCTTTTCGAGCTTTTCAAAACTAGCACTAATGCTCCTCTGCTCTGAACGCTTTGTAGACGAAGATAAAGAGCTAACTTTACGTACTAACTTCTCCTTAGGGAGATCATTACTATTATCTCTTAGGCAACTTAAATTTGGTTTCCCCTTTTTTGTAGAAGGAGAAGAAAATGATGAGTTATTCCTTCTTGCTAGTTTTCTTTTAAGAGGTTCACTACTACCACTTGCTTTCTGCTTTTCCTTCCTCATAGATAATGAGCTTGTTCTTTCAATAACTACCATAATTTTTTTGTATTTTTATTTATTTTTTCAGTTTTTTTTTTATATAACTTTTCTGGTTATGATGAATATAACCCAGAAGCTAACAGCATTATAAACCAACAATAAGCTTCAAAAAGAAAGAACCTGAGTTTATTTAGCAACCCTTCAAATCCACCATTATTGATCAAATTACCAAGCGTTTATTCAGTATGATCAGGGTTTAAATATGTGTAATTTCATATATTCCAATAATTTTTTGTGGATTTTTAACATTTTTTTTCATATTTTGATTTGGGTAATAATAGATGAGAAATAATGTTTTAGGAGCCACAATGAAGGGGCGCTCAAATCTGAAGAAGAACTACATTATGATTATATATACTAAATTTGCATTTCCTGCAGAAAACAAATTAATTTGACTAATTAATAATATTAATAATAGATATATTATAAAGTTAAGAAAAAATCAAAGCATGGTATGTGTCACTTTTGGCAATAAGTCCAAAAGGAAGAAGAGGTTGTTACATAATCAAAAGAGAACAACTTCCAGAAAATGGAGTAGGTCAACACTCAGAATTTTCAGCAAATATTGGAAAGTTTCCAGGAGACATTTAGAATTTTTTTGTTAGTGGGAAAGGCTAAACTATGTATATGATGTATTCAAGAGAATGACATTGATTATTACTTTTTTAATACTTTATTTCATCTTAATTAAACTATCCATGTGTCAGCATCTCAAATCACAATCAGTTTAGCAGAAGCTATTCACTTTTGGCAATAATGTGTATTACATGCTGTTATCTTCCACCTTACTAACTCTTGCCGTCCGAAAATCGAGTTTTGTTTCAGTTAGAGCAAATATTATTTTTATTTTTTTTTTTGGAAAATTTCTCAATTTGATTTTTTCTAATTCTATTAGTCTAAATAAAAAACTCTTGCCGTCCTCTTCCTAGCAAAATAAAAAAGTGCGGTAGTGCAAAAAACCCAAAAAGAAAAAGGTGATATGAACATATAACATCAATTGAGCATAAAACATGGGCGCCATGATCTACTAATTATATTTTTTAAATATGAGAGTTGGAGGGATATTTAGACAGATCACAAATTTTTGTAAGCTCTAACTAATGAGATTGATCTAATGAGAAAAATGTAGTGAAAGTTTCTTGGCAGGCATTAAGGATATTGTAAATAGATATTTAAGGGTATTAAGGAAATTTGTAGGAAGAAGAAGATAGATGAAGATGGATTGAGAAGATGGGTGAAGAAGACAAGGGTAAAAATGAAATTTTACAACTTAACGTATAATCTAACGTTTTTAGACGTTAATGTTATGACAACTTAAATGCCAGAAGTACAAAATAATTTGTGGAATTATTTCTAAAATTTGCTATCACTGATTTTCACAAAAGTTCAGATGTGCAATGCCAAGTTTGAAGATGCAATTAGATAAAAGTTAATTGGAAAATTCTAGGAATATTGATGAAGGTGGAATTATATGATTTAAATTATTACTAAGATTGTTGTACAAAACATTCGGTAATAACTAATAAGTATACGTTAAAATGCTTTATTACAATGATATCATATATAAAAATGCAAACATTATCATTTTTTGTATTGTACACCAAGATAACCATGTGTACATTTCTTGCGAAATAATTAAATTATAATAAATTAGAAAGATTCTCGTGCCCATCACGGTTTATGAATTATTTAAATAAAAAATTAGTAATTTTATATGCGTAATTAAATTATTATATCACTCCTAACTTATTAAGTATATTGAAATTATAAATTGATTTGTTTTAGAAACTGTAAAAGTATTACTATTAGATTGACATATATATAATTGATATATAAAACATAATCATAAAATTATGCACTAAATAATATAGATTATAAGTACTTATATAAAATAATAAGAATTTCAACACATACAAAATAACATAAAAATAATTTAAATGCTCAATGTCTTTGAAAAACCTTTAAATAAGTTTGAAGCCTAAATAACATATTTTTTTACTAAAATAATTAACATATAACTTAATTTAAGTATTAATGTATTATAAACTTGTCAAACATAGGTGATAAAATTATCATTTGAAATTTATGTCACCAATATATTGTCCTAATTATTACTTAAATAATTAATGTGTAATCTATTTAATTTTTGCAGTTTTTTTAATATAGCCATGTAAGTAATATTCATGTATTTATGAAAAAATTTCAAATTTATTTTCTTTTCTTAATTTATTAAAAATTTATTTTAATGAAAATTAATATTCACATAAATAATTAATATATTGTTCGATAATTATCCATTGTAATTGAAAAATAATACATATTTTAGATGATTGTATATGGTAAAATAATTAGTAAATACGGTAAAGTTTTAAAATCTTTTGTAACTAATCAATCAAACAAATATAATCAGAATGATATTACATGATATGCTATTTTCCTAATAGGAAAATAAAAAGAGTAGGAAAATTTTTATTATAAAGTTAACATGTATCCTAGTCGTTTCTTAATTAGTATATTGTATAGATCCTTAAACTATAAAAAATGCCTAAGGCTTTGACACTATTTACAATTGGTAAATGAATAGTGTTTTTGCCACCTAAATATGCCACATCATTAAAAGAAGCTTGCCATGTCGTTGAATTCATTCTTTCCACCGCCTCCTTCTTCACCTTCATTAGAATACCCCTACAGCCCTACTCTAAAGCAATACACTATCCCAATGCTCCTTTTTCACACTATCTCAATGCTACTCCTCAAATGCTTAAAATCTAAGGCAATTAATACAATTACTGTTTAGCACTCCATTTCTCCTCACCATGTCTGTGATTCTTACTTTTTCTCAGAGGTTAGGCAACTTCTCTTCTTCTATCATTGACTCATTCAACACTTCAAAAATTGAAATCTTGTATTTATTGCATCAATTACACAATTTGGCTCACATAGGTTCCCTTCTCTGTTTCAATCCACTAGTATGTTCCTCATCTTCTTTAATTGCATTTAATTGTTTGGAGTAATTAATTGCATATTGATTGGATTTTGTACTGTTGAATTGTTTGTCCTCTCATCTTACTTTAATTGCATTTAATTGTTAGGAGTAATTAATTGCATATTGCTTGGATTTGGTATTGTTGGATTGTTTCTTTAGTTGAGCAGTTTTGTACTGTTGGATTGTTTGTTTGGTTGAGCAGATTGAGGGTTTCAAGAATTTTGTGTCGCTTTTACTACTTTGATATGCGCCTCATTAAGAGTGTAAATTTGATTCTTAGTATCATACTTATGAATTATCATACCGAATATCAATGATTTTGATAACTATCTAATTTATCAAAATCATAGCTATCAAACCAAATATGTGATTATTGAATATGTGATTTTGATAATCATTGAAGCACTAATAAAAAAAAATTAGGCAATGAGTTATCTGGGAATAAATGGTTTGGAATATGCTAAATCAAAATGTATTAAAATAAATTAAACCAATTAGTATTAGTAGTAATGCATGAGTTTAATTTTTGATGCTTGGTTTTAAATTTTACACTATATAATTAGTGTTGGATTCAGGGTTTATGTTGCTTGCAGCCAGGCTCGATTGCTTGCCAACATTGCACTTTTGAAATATGTTTTGTGTTAAATGTGAATACTTGTTCATCCCATTGAAAATTTATTCCCTGATTGAAATCAGATTTTGATGAGAGATGCTTTAATTTTTAGACACTCTAATAGTAGTGTCTTCTGCTTACCTTGATTGACTTTGTTTTGAGACTTTTAGCATGCTACTGAGGTTCTTAACACTCCTGCTGGTTTATTACTCTCACCCTTAATTTGTGATATTAGTTACTTTTAATTTGCTACTGTCATTTATGATACTGATATTCTGTTTGATTTTGTCTGTGCTGGACATTATCAAACGAAGGTGTTACTTTGCTGGATTTGTGTGTGATTAATGGCTACTTATATTAATCAGTGCTCTTCACAAGGCCTCATAAACTATAGCCTATAGACTATGTCTTATGAAACTAAAGCCGATAAACTAAATCCACAATTTCTGTAAATATTGCAAATGAACTAAATCGAAAATTGTATAGCATTTCTTTGGTTGGCTTTCTTTTCATTAGTTTGACTTCCCTTTAGTCACCAACTTTGTTCATAAGGTCACTAAGTCTCTAAGAGTAAGATGATAAATATAATTAGTTTTTGTGACGGCTCGGTAAGAAGGAAAACCTACAAAAATTGGCAAAACAACAACCACCGTACCAAAAAGTGTCAAATCCTAAAAATAAGCATAAATGGACTAAATCGAAAGAATAAAGCATAAAGATGTTATAAATATGAGTCAAAATTAGGGGATAAAATGTACATAAATCATGCATATCAGAAACGGGTATGAATAAGAAAAAAATATGTTTTATTTGATGTTATATTAAGCCTTGATTGTTATTATGTGTTGGACTATATTATGATTTGAATAAAGAGTTACGAGATTTGTGCGTTGTTAAGATTCTTTATTAATTAAGCATATAATTTTAATAGTTACCAAATAAAAACACATGATTTCATAAAATTAATAGGAAAAATTACCGTGAATAATACAATTTTTTGTTAATTTCCCTACAATAATACGAACTTTTGATTAATCATGAATAATACCAACTTTGGGGTGTTTTTTCCTAGAATAATACCAACTTTAATTTATTAACTAATTTACTAATTATTTTTGGTCATATAATCACCTATAGTTTAATTTTTAACATGTTAGGTATATTTTAGGAAAACACCCCATAAGTTGGTATTATTCATGATTAATCAAAAGTTGTATTATTGTAGAGAAATAAGCAAAAGGTTGTATTATTCCTGGTAATTTTTCCAAATTAATATTGGGTAAAACATTTCTGCCTCGTTATTCGTGTCACGCCCTTACGAGTTCATTATCTATTTTTCCAAGTTAATATTGGGTAAAACATTGTAGGGCTGAACAACGTTTCTTTCTTAAAATATAATATTATTTAAATTGATCTATGTTATTAAAATCATGTGTGTTTAAATGGAATTCAAGTTCATTGTTTGTGCGGTCAAATTAGTGTTGTTTAGAATACAATCAGACGGGTGTTTTTACGTGGGTGTTACTTTTTGTTAGGACCTCAATTCGTGTGGGGTCACTAAGGTGCTTCTTTGACTAAAGAGATTTTGTTACGTGTGTATTTAATAAACTACGTACACACTGAGACTTGGTCATGCATAATTATTATTTTTTTTTGGAATTAACGCATAATTATTTTTGATATCACTTGTATGTGATTAATGTTGTTGGGTTATGTTGGTTACTATGGAAAAAGATTATATAAAGATTTGGACCCCTGAATCATGAATTATTAGTAATGGAAACTCCTCATAAGGAGAAATGGGTTTCGAATGCCCAATAGGGTTGTGGAAAGAATACTCCAAATAAGGAGAATTGGAAATCGGTACCTAATAGGGTAATTTGGTCTCAATTAGGGCACTGCGGGGGTATGCACACTCTTAACCTCGACGACCCGTTAAGTTATCAGACAACATCTTGGTCGGTAGTTTCCTTGGTATTAGCTCTCCATATATTATTCTATCAAACAGATTTCTAAAGCGACACACTTAGTCAGGCAACGACTCAGTCGAGTGATTAGATGGTTAGAGATGAGTCATAGTAGTCAATGGATCAAAAGGGGATGATGAATTTAGTTAGAGCCTTTTTATGCTCAGTTAATTGAGATATAAATTGATGTTTGTCTAATAAGTATTTTGATTATTGCCTCTGACATGTACTATGTTTTGAACACTTGCGATGATGTTGCTCTTAATGTCTAGCAGATTGCTTACAGGTTGGGACTTCAAGAGTTAGGATTCCATGTTAACACTTGAAACCTCATTGTTTTATTTTCGTAGGTTTTGAATATTGAGAACTTTGATTCCTAAAGACTATATTATGTTCTTTTATTTTTAGAGGTCCAATGGGGCTCTCGAGTTGTACGAGGATTTATTTTAGACTTTTTTTTTACTTCTACTGCAATAGTTTTTATTGACCACCATTATCTCTATCATCAGAATGTAACTCGTTCAGGGTGGAACGAATCCTTAGACTTTTATGTTTTAGCATTTGTTAATGGTTTGGATATCTCTTGGAGTCTACATCTATATGTAGAATTCCTAGGCCACTTTATTCTAGCCATTACATGTAATTGATGAGACAATTTATATGTAACAACCTAAAAACTTTGCGGTGGGTGACCCAAAGAAGAGGGTTTGTGAGGTCAAAATATCCATCTATGGACTGAAGTAGACATTTTGTCAATGGTATATGAAGATTCATTAAGTGACTCTCTCATTTGGTTTAGAGATGAATTTGTATGATGAATGCATTTATCACAAGTTTAGTGGAAGGAAATACATTTTTATGGTTTTGTATGTTGATGACATATTGCTTGCCAACAACGATATAAGTTTTTTCGTGAAACTAAGAACTTTTTATCAAATTTTGAGATGAAAGATTTTGGTGACGCTTTTTTTTATTAGTTATAAATATACATAGAGACATTTTTGAAGTATTATTGGATTATCACTAGAGAGTTATATCAAAAATGTGTTAAAAGGTATGGTATGCAAATCTGCTAACCATGAGATACCCCTGTGGCTAAAGGACACAAGTTTAGTCTTAACCAATGCCACAAGAATAAATTTGAGAAAAAGAAAATGAAAAAAATTTCCTTATGCTTCGGTAGTAGGGAGTTTAACGTATGCTCAAGTTTTCACTCGTCCAGATTTAGCATATGTGACAGGGATGTCGGCACATTATTTAAGCAATCCAGGATTAGAACACTAGAGAGCAGTAACAAGTGTCATACGATATTTATAGAGGACATAAAAAATATATTCTCACATATAGGAGGTCAAATAAGCTTGAGATCATTACTTTTATTTAGGTGAAATTTTGTCACGGTACTGCATATAGTGGATTCTATTCAAAGACCACTTAAGTTATTTTGTGACAAAGACTCCGCTATAATTTGTTTTTTAATACAATAAGAGTTTGAGGAAGTCAAAGTTTGTGGCTCTGAAATTATTGGTTGTAAAGGAAAAAGTTCAGGGAAAAGAATTGTCAATTACACATATTGGTACAAACTCTATGATTGCTTATCCGCTTTCCAAGGTGTTACCACCCAAGCGCTTTCTTGAGCATGTGGCTCGTATGGCTATTGTTTCAGCAATGGATGATATTTAATTTAGTGAAAGTTTGTAGTTTTGTTTTATTAAATGTGTATTGACATTTTAGTTATTAAGTTTTCCGCAGAAATGAAGTTAAGATAAAGGTTTTTTTATATACCCTTATTGTGTTATGGTAATAGCTTGATCTCACTATTAAAGTGGACCAGTGAGATACAGATATGTAAAGAACACATTGCATGTTGTTTTAATACTACACATCCACTTCATGATCTATGTCAATCTTTTGTGTTGGTATGATGATCATTGAGGTCTAGTTACGACAAATGTAAGAAAGGTTGCTATACTCTATGCTGATATGATTGATAGACGAGATTGGTTTCTGATTCATCACAGTTTTAAAAGTATGATTGAGCTCAAATTTGATTCTATAACGATATAAGTTTATACAGTTCTTGCATGTAGCCCAAGTGGGAGGTTGTTAGACCAAAGTTCAACATTGGGCTTATACGTGATGTTTATATGTCATTACAATTTATTGAAATTGTCTTTATGCACTATTTAAAGTGATCTAACTAAATTTAAAGGGTTTGAGCTTAAATGTATTAATAGGTTGTGGAACTTAAATGTGTAGAGACTCATTTTATGACTGTATTCTATGATGGGTTGAATACTAGTCACAAGTAACTATTATATACAACAGTTTTGGTACCTAAATTATACATATTCTTTTTCTCCCGGGCATCCCATTATCATAGATAATTAAAAGTAAGAATATTATGGGTCGTCACTTTAGAGAATACGTAATAATCTAGAAGATTTAGTCGCGCTCGTTCCCCAAATCATCTCCGGTGCAATGGAATTAGGTAACCTTCACTTTTGTCTTTTAATTTATTATCTAATTTAATATAGTAGACACTATTTGTTAGTAATGGTTTTCACCATTTTTGTCCCTTCACTACTTGACATTTTTACTCAACACACCATCCCAATATCTCGCCACTTATCGTTCGGAAATAACATGTAAAATTCTCCCAATAAACTTATTATACTCATTCTTCTTGTAATTTGAATGTGTATGAATTAATATAATTAGATTCATAAAAATATTTAAGTTTATAGATTTGGAAAATTTACCTAGAATAATCCAATCTATTCGTGATTTTCCTACAATAATTCCACCTATTAATTAATCATGAATAATCCCAACTTTAAGGGATATTTGCCTAGAGTAAACTTGGGTAACCTGATGACTTGCTATAGTAGGTAATTCACCAAAAAAATAAACTGAAAATTAATTTAAAATCAGAGAAAATTTTTAAAATTTTACATAAAAAATTATATATAATAAAAGAAATCATAAAACTTTTGAACATTTTTTAATATTTTTTTGACATGATTTTTTAATTTAGCTTTTTTTAATAAAAAATAAAACTTTCTATAGCAAGTCATCCAGTCACCGAGTTTACTCTAGGAAAATACACCTCAAAGTTGGAATTATTCATGGTTAATCAATAAATGGGATTATTGTAGGAAAATCACGAATAGGTTGGATTATTATAAGTAATTTTTCTTATAGATTTTGACTTTGATGCTTCATCCAATAATGTTCTACTCTATAGTGCATTTAAGAATGCTTGTTTAATCATCTTTTTGTTTAAGGAAATTCTACATGGTAGCAACCAACTTTCATGAAAAGCCGGTGGTAGCACTTTTGTAAGATTTTTTCACATGATAACATCCAGTTTATGCACTATCCAACTGCCGTAATATTTTCCGTTAAATTCTTTTCAATTTCCGTTTAATGCACCATTTTGTGAGATTTTTTCACATGGTAGCATCCAGTTTTTGCTCTCAAATGTTTAATTCACCATTTTATGTGTTAGTGCTTGAAATAAATCTTTAAACTTTGATGATAGGAGTTAAATACATATGTATCAATGCTTGAAATGCACCTTTTGAACTTTATAATCCCTATTAGGTACATATGTATTAGTGCTTGAAATGCATCTTTTGGACTTATGAAATACACATTTTGAATTGTGTATTGGTGCTTTAAATGTACCTTTTGAACTTTATAATGTCAACAATTTGAATGAAAACAAAATTTTTGCAACATTTGAGAACGTTGATGAATTAAACGGTGAATTAAACGTTAAAATTATGAATTAAACATTTGAGAGCCAAAAACAGGATGCTATCATGTGGAAAAATCTCACAAAATGATGAATTATACGGAAATGGAGAAGAATTTAACGAAAAATACTACGATAGTTAGATATCGCATAAAGAGAATGCTACCATGTGGAAAAATCTTACAAAAGTGCTACTACTAGCTTTTCATGAAAGTTAGATCCTACCATGTGGAATTTCCCTTTTGTTTATGATGTTAAAGATATCGATTAGGTTAAGTAATATCGAATCTATGCATAATCTTATCTAGTTTCCCACAACAATAAATTTGTAATTCCTCTTGAATATGCATCTTTTATGAAGGAAGAGCAGCAAAAAAAAAGTGAGTGTAGGAGACCTCATTTGTAAATGAAAACATAAAAAAAGAAGTAAAAATCAGAATTATCTTAATTGACTTGGGCGACATAATGGTCCAGAATAATTAAGTTGGCTAGAATAATTCAATTGTCCAGAGTGATTGAACAACTTCATGCTCATTTTATTAAGCATGACCTTTGAATATTGACGGGAACACATTTTCCAATCCATTCCAGTATGCATCATTGCCCTAAACTCGTTGTAGTCTATTCGTCCATCCTGCAATTTTTACAGTTTTACATCAATCAAATGTCTTTTTTCTTAAGGTTTTATTATTTAATCTTTATTATAACAAAAACTCTTTATCAATCACCATAATTTGTAAATCACCATCAAAAGCAATACAAATATTAATAAAATAAATAAAACACAAAATCATAAATTAAAATACAAACGCAAGGAGTGAGTCACATTATGCAAGGTGTTCTCCATGGAAATCCATGAGTTTGAACTACAATTAGTGAGAGAATACTCCCTCCTAATCACTATTATTGTCCTATTTGATTTTTAAACACTATTTATCAATCACTTTTAAAATATGTTTTAATCACTCTTAAATTTTTTTATAATTTTTATAATTTTTTATAATTTTTTATAAAGTACAATTAGAGGTATATTTAAGATTGAAATAATACATCGGCAAATATGTCAAAACCAAATGGGACAATAATAATGAATGACGGGGAGTATCATTTTGTAATCCGTTGTAAGTACTATTCAATCCTTAGTACAACTTTTTTTTTTGTTTTTGAGAAATAGTACAACTTTATTTTATCACATCCCTACTTTATACGCGCTTGTTTTTCTATTCTTATAACAAAAATTCCTAATCAATAACCGTGATTTATAAATCACCACTAAAAGACAAAAATAATATTAATAAAATAAACAAATCCAATAAAGATAAATTAAAATAACAAAGTTCTCATCCTATAAAATCTTACCACATAAGGGTGATTTGTTAACTTCATAAATAATCGTTATTTACTGAGACTTTTTCTTCTTATAATTATTGGTTATTCTCAGCACTGTTTACTTGTTAATCTAATGTCAACCATTGTTGAGCTTAGGTAGTTAGGTATGAAGCAATAATTCTCATTAGTATATTTGGTAAAAAAATATAGTTGGAAGGAAAATTACCTTGTTCAAATCTGCATCAAAGAGTATATCTCGTATAATTTGCTCACAATTGGTGTTATCAGTAGCATCATCTGTATAAAGTTCTTGTTTTAACTCTTCAAACTCAATATACCCACTTTGGTCCTTATCAAAGTACTTAAAAGCACGTTTAAGATGTTCATCATCACCCATCTTTTGTAGATGGATTGTAAGTGTTAGGAATTCTCCACACTCCAAGGTTCCATTTCCGTCTACATCTGCCTATATTTAAATATTTAACATTATTAATTGACGCTAAAAATGATTGAGGAGAACCATGAAAAAAAAGACTCCCTCCGCTCCTTAATGAAGTTTCCAAAAGAAATGTTCACAGGAATTAAGAAAAATAGAATATTTCAGATAGTGGATATATTATTTAATTGAATAATAATTTAATTGCTGAAAAGTAGTGACTACAAACATTAAAGAAATATTAAAAGAAAGTTAGTGGAAAAAATATAGGGATCACAACTAATAAAAAATTAGTTTTATAAAGTTAGTGGGAAACATATGAAAACCATAAGGAATATTAAAATGTTAAATTGAAGTTAGTGGGGGATATGTGGGGTTAAACATTATAAAAATAGTAAAGTAAGTATAAATAAGGTTAATTTTTTCCAAAATTTATGAGTTAAATGGACAGATTCTCTATAGGAACAATAAATAAAATACACCAAAATGACAAATGGGAACTTATTTAAGGAACGGAGTGAGTATATATAACTAAAAATTCACAAAAGTAGAGACAAAGAAAAAGTAACGTACTGCATCTAAGATCATTTGGACGTCGGAATCAGGAAAAGCATGGCCTAGCTTTTGAAGGCCATGTTTGAGCTCTTCAAAAGACAAGCTTCCATTCTTATCTGTGTCCATCATCTGAAATGTGTTTCTTAATTTCTCTATTTGTTCTTCTGGCAAAGTATCCGCTACAACCTATTACATATATTACCATTAAAAATCAAAATATTTATGTGATTAGACTTAGAGGCAAACCTAACTCTCACACTACAACGTAATTTGCTTTCAGTGGGATATATTTAGCGACATTTAGTTTGAACTAAATGTCGCTATTTCAAATTTCTTATAGTGTATATAGAGAATTTAGTGACATTTATTAGACTCTTTAGTAGTATATTAAAAAATCACACTAGAGTTTTTAATGACATAGGATCTAGCCATAGTTATCAGAATCCCGATTCTAATCTACGATAATACGATTTTACGATCCAAAAATGGGAGACCGATCCGGATCGTAGGTAGGATCTTAATCTGATAGAATCGTGCGATCTTACTTAGCTCAAAAATTTAAGTGATAGGATCATAACACGATTTTACGATTCGATCCTACATGGGGTCATGACTAGTTTCAATTGTAAAATATTTTCATATAATATAGATTTTATTTACTTATAAATATATAATTAAAATAATTATATTCATATTTTTATAAAATTTAAGTTTTTCTTAATTTGCTGTTTATAAATGAATATCAAAAGTATTTTTTGTTCAAAACTTAATAGATTAAGCCAAATAAGTTTTTACTTACACTTCAAAACTCAAAAATATTATTTTAATGCCACTAAATCCAATGTTGCAAAAGGCTAAATTTGTTGTAGTGTAAATATTAAGTTGTGCATATCTTTTACGACTATTCATATTTTCATTAAATATAAGGGAAAATTACTTTTAAAACTCCCAACTATACGCGATTTAAATATAAAACTCCCAACTATTGATTATTATTCAAAACTCCCAACTATAGGCCCATCTTAAATATAAAGTACCGATACATTTTATTAACCTGTTTTAACCGGTTACCTTTTGTTGAAATGGGAGGGTACGTGAAGGGTCGTATAAGGTCAAAGGAAATAAGGTGATTAATAAATACAATTGGGTCTCACTACGTCTCAATTAAAACTAATTTATCCGGTTATAAGTGATCTTCGACTTTAAATATAAAATGAGCCTAAAGTTGAGAGTTTTAAATAATAATCAATTGTTGGGAATTTTATATTTAAATCGCTAATAGTTGGGAGTTTTTAATGTAATTTTCCCTAAATATAAAACTAAGAGCTCACATTTATAATTAGATCGAATTTTCATGATGTGGCGATGCCATATTATTCGTTGTTATTTCTGTCGCCCTATTTTTGTAAATTAAAAATGTAATAATTTTAAATACCAAAACTATATGGCTGAAACTAGAATTTTTAATTCATATAGGTGTGCTTGTCAATTGCTTATCGACTGATTCCATTGGCTTATTTAGTTGGATAGTACCATTGGCTTTTGTTAGCTGTGATACAAGTTGTATAAACCAATAGCAATAGAGATGTTTGAAACTCAAACCAATTGTTTGTGTTAGCGTCATTTATAAGGGAAAAGTAGCTGAAACGCAAAAATTAATGAAAAAATTACTTAGAGCAATAATTTTATTTTCGTTTAAAGTCTACTTTTCACGTTTATCATAAACCTTTTACTAATAGCTATTTTTGATTGTTTCGCCAACGAACAAGTTAAAAGACAAAAATCAACTAAAAATTGACGAGCTAAGTGATTTGACAAACACACCCCTAAATGGATTCACAAAACTAACTATGTTACTAGATGGGTTAGATAAGGGCTTACTTGTAAAACTTTCTTCTTGAACTTGTTCATCAAGGAGAATTGTTTGATCCTGGTTCTCACATTTTCGCCTAGCAAAACATCCGCGGTGTTGGCGGCATTTTTCATCCAAGGGTGTGCTACATTTCAAAGGTGAAGTAAAATAATAAAAATTTTATGAATAATTTAATAATGTTAAAAGGATAACTATAAAATTATCATGAGAATATGAAAATAAACTTACAAAGGACTTCTTCGACAGTGATACGATTATAAGGATTTTGATCAAGCATATGCTTAACAAGATCTTTTGCTTGTGGAGACACTTTTGGCCATGGATCTCTCTCAAAATCCATCTCTCCTCTTACAATTGCATGTGCGATTCCTTCCTCTGTTTCTACATGTACATCTATAACTATTACTACAAAATACATTGCTGACTTCATCACTAATTAAAATTGCTTATATGTCACTACCTTAACAAAAATTTTCCCTCCAAACCTCAATGATGTTGTCATTGTTTTTATAAGTATTTTTTTTTATCTTTGAACGTACTTTATTGCTCACATCATTTACGGCCTGTTTGGTAAGTGGTAATAAACCACGGTAATGGGAATAAAAAACTAGTGTAATTTTGGTTGAAAAATCTCTTTGCTACTTTGATGGACATGCTTGACAATCTTTAATCATCTAATTTTGTTCATAAAATTAATTTCAATGCATTACCAATGGGAGAGATGGTATTAGGTGGTCATGGAAATTTGTGAACAAAATAACATTTTTGCGATCAAAGTTTCATTACCATGGGAATGACATGAAAGTTTTGATGAAATTTTACACTATAATTCAGTCCCATTACCTCCACTTAGTACCACTAACCATACGGGTCATTTTAATGTAATAGAAAACCTTATATATTATTTCTTTTTTCACTTATTTATAAAATCTTCTTTTATTTTGTTTATTAAATGAGTATTATTTAGTGTATTGATAATTTGAAGATGGTTAAAACATAATATACCTTAATTTTAATATGATTCAGGTTGTAACTGTTTTTATGTAAGTCAATTAATTTTTCATGACAAAATTTTTTTTTTTGTCTAAACTTTGATAAAATCATTTTAAATATTTTTATGTTAAATTTGATTTTGAGATGTATTATCAATAGTTGTAATACTTTATATAAATTAACGTAATTTATGTCGGAAAATTTAATATCACACGCGACTATCTTGTGGCAAAGGATTTTAAATGTTCTTTTTGTTTTAATGAACAATTTTAGTTTACGCAAATATATCCCATAGTGACCATCCAATCAAGACAAATATATGTTCATCTTATTTTAAGCTTTAAACATAAGTGTTTTAGCGGTTAATTGTGTGTTTGGATAGAGGAAAATCGAGAAAAAGAAAAGGAATATATTTAATAGTTGATAGTTGGGATTATTTGTTTATCTTATGCAGTTTGTTTTTTAAAACAACAATTTGTTTTAAACAACTTTTTTTTTCAATTAAGATATTTATTAAAGAAGGAAAGTGTTCTAATTAACTGCCTATTCCCGAGAAAAATAAAACATCATTTAGTAATTAATTAGATTTTTTAATCAATGGTGGAAAACAGTGGCGTTGAAGATGACAATTATGGCTAATTTTTATGATTTGGGGTTAAAATAATATATTTGGGGTTATAACATAATATATTTGAGTTATAATAGAATATATTTGTGGTTATAACCAAATATATTTACGATTATAACTCAATATATTTGGAATTAAAACTTAATGTATTTGAAGTTTTTAACATAATATATTTGCATGTATTATTATACTATCAATTTTGTAGTATTATATCACAATATATACTGCTGTAAACCCAAATCTTTACGTTGTAACCGCAATTATATATTTAATTATAATTACAAATATATTATGTTATAACTCCAAATATATTTGTGGTTATAACCCCAAATATATTATGTTATAATTACAAATATATTTTGTTATAACTCCAAATATAGTACTCCCTCCTATTTACCATAGGAGTCCCATTTGACTTTTCACGGATTTTAAGGAGAGTCAAATGGGACCACATGTGTAAGAGAAAAATGTAGAGTTTTTGAATTTTTATAGGTGTAAAGTGGGGTTAGTAGGTATAAAGGTGTAAAAAAGTTAAGTTTAGTAGGGATAAATTGGTAAAGTTAACATACCCAAAATAGAAATGAGACATTTAGGGTGACTTGACAATAAGGAAATGGGACACTTAAGGTGAATAGGAGGGAGTATGTTATAAGCACAATTGCTTTCATTAATCCCCCCTAACAGTATACATTGTTGTCTTCTTCAAGATCACTATTTACACTAGGGGGTGAAAGTTATTCGGATAAAAACCGCTAATAAAACTAATCCAAACTCAATAAGAAATATGATTTGGATTTTTTATAAATTGGTTTGGTTTTGGATTGGATTTTTCAAAATCGAAATATTTTGGTTTAGATTAGGTTTGAGTATACTAAAAACCGAAAATCGCAATTCTAAACAGAATTAAAATAGAAGATTACTTTTTACAATGAGCTAAACTACTTGTTGAGTGAATGTGCAACTTGGCGTGCAAATAGAATATTTTAATTAGCAATACTAACAAAAACAACATAAGCAATCTTATAAAAATAATAAACCTTAATTTTATTTTGGAAAATTTGCTCAAAATAATCCCAACTATCACCCGTTGGCCAAAAATAATCCCAACTATCAATTATTTTTTAATAATCCCAACTATTCTCATAATTTGTTGAAAACATACCCACCTCCTTTTTAACTGTTTTTAACCGGCTACAATATGTAACTTTTCCACTTTTTTCTTTCTTTTTTGATTAATAGATGAAGGTGAAGGGTTATATTGGACAATTAAGTAAAATAGAAAAGAAAAAAGTGAAAAAGTTACATGTTCCAGCCAGTAACAAGGGGGTGGGTATGTTTTCAACAAATTATGAGCATAGTTGGGATTATTAAAAAATAATTGATATTTGGGATTATTTTTGGCCAACGGGTGATAGTTGGGATTATTTTGAGCAAATTTTCCTTTTATTTTTTCATTTTCATTTTTGCATTATAATTTTAGTAATCTAATTCGATTTGTAATTTAAATTTGTTTTTAATTGAAAAATATGGTTTGAATTGGTCTGAAAAAGTCTAAACCAAATCAATGTGCTTTGGTTAGATTTGGATTGTGGCCCAATTTGGTTTTGTTTGGATTGAAAAACCAAAAACCGAAATAAATTTGGTATGATTTGGTTTTATGAAAAAACCAAACCGCAAACCGAACTTTCACCCCTAATTTACACCATTGATCAAGCTTAATTTAAAAAAAAATCATATAATTCTAAATCCAACTAATATATAACACAATCAACCCAAAAAAAATGAAAATGAAAGCTTTAAAAACAAGGAAAATTTGCTCAACATAATCCCAATTATCACTCGTTGGCTAAAAATAATCTCAACTATCAATTATTTTTTAATAATCCAAACTATTCTCATAATTTGTTGAAAACATATCCACCCCTTGTTATTGGCTGGAACAGGTAATGTTTTCACTTTTTTTTTTCTTTTTTTTACTTAACTATTCAAAATGGAAAGTTACCTGTTGTAGCCGCTTAAAAAGGAGGTGGGTATGTATTAAACAAATTATGATAATAGTTGGGATTATTAAAAAATAATTGATAGTTGAGATTATTTTTGGCCAGCGGATTATAGTTGGAATTATTTTGAGCAAATTTTCCTAAAAACAAAAATGATTAAGTATAAATGCATATCTTTGATGGTTTTGCAAATGTTAAAGAAGATAAACATAGTATAAACAACAATGGAGTTTGAGAGAGGAAGATGGAGATTGAAAACTCCAAATGGAGTTTGAGAGAGGAAGATGAGTAGTTTTATCAGGAAAGAGAAAAAGAAAAGCTGACAATGAAAGTTAAAAAGCATTGTTTAGAAAATTTAATTATTTTTTAAATTTTAAAATTGGGTTGACCCAAACTTGAGACGTCTTTGTAAAGAAGATCTCAAGTAAGAATTTGAGTTGGTTCAAAATTAAAACTAAAATAAACTAGTTTGAATAGACTCAAAATAAGCTTCATTCATTGGACTATAGAAGACCATCAAATTAAGTAATAATGTTAGAACTAAATTAGATTAAATATTTAGCAACTAAGTTGTATTATTAAATTATGAAGTATTTAAATTTATTTCTTAAATAAACGAATATATATTTCTAGCATCATTCTTTGACAAATATTTTTATATATACTAATAATTTTGTGCATTGCGTATGCCTCTAAACTATTACTTCAATATAGCTCTAGACTGACATTAAATAAATGTCAACTAAATTTTAATTACCTAGAAATCATAAAGTAGTACTTCAACATCTATTCACTATATATAGGTAAAAGTTCAAAAAGGTTTGACGTATTAAAAATATACTTTTTGGCAAACTTGATATTACATTATATATAAGTGTATGCAATGGTAACCATTAGGTTTTATTTGATTGGAAATTTTTTTAATTAAGATTAAATAATAAATTTAACGCAAGAAACAATTTGGAATACGGGTTATAAGGTAGTTGTAGCTAATAGTAATACCTGCCCAAAAAGGGGGGACTCCACAAAGTAATATGTAAAGGATAACACCAGCACTCCAAATATCAACCTCGGGTCCATAGTTCCTTTTTAAAACTTCTGGGGCCATGTAATATGGACTTCCCACTATCTCGCTGAAGCGTTGCCCTAACACATAAATACATGGTCCTTCTTTAGTATTTTGAAGAAATAGCAAATATATTAAATATTGTTTGCCTTTTGTGGTGGTATGAAAGTAAGTGTATATAAAAATGTGAACCCAACAAATATTAAATATTACGTTATTAGTTTGAATTTAGCGGTCATTTTATATAAGGGACATTAACATTAACTACATTAGTATTCTTTTAAATTGTACAAAATATACCTGGTTCAAAAAAGATAGAGAGTCCAAAATCTATGGCCTTAAGGGCTGAACTCTCATTCTTGTTTGCAAATAAGAAGTTTTCGGGTTTAAGATCTCGATGTATGACTCCATGATCATGGCATACCTACAAACATGTAATAACAAGAATCAATCCAATTCAAATGCTATATTACAAAACCAATCATGTATACTTCAAACTAGATATAAGTAACATTAAATGTCTTTTATGTAGTTAGTCATTGTTTTTAAACATATACAGTGATAGAATAATATTTGATACTCAAAATATGTTTAGATGATTTTGTGAATAAGTAGATTTTAGTAAATATTTTGTAATTATTATGTTTCCTAAACTAGAGGATTCTTATTGTATTTATTACCATTCATCTAATGAGTCAATCAAATCATTTATATTATGGTATCAAGAGCATATGTTTTGTGATCCTCTTCTTCTACGTCCCTTCTTTTCCGCCTACCACCTCTATTGGTGGCTACCGCCCATTTTTTCCCTGCTCTTTTCTTTACTTTTCGCCTCTTTTCTCATGGCTTTCACAAATATTCACCCGGCTACTTTTGTTTTGAATATTAAAAATTGTATTCCAATCCAACTTGATGAAGAAGGTGTTCATTATAAAACATGGTCTACTCTTTTTCAAGTTCATTGTAGTGCTCATCTTGTTCTTGATCACATAATTCCCGATGACGCTTCTAAGGCAACCAACAAACATGATCCCGAATAGAAACGTCTTGATGATATTGTTCGCACATGGATTTATAGTACTATTTGTTCAACTCTTCTTACTTCGATTGTTCAATCAAAAGATAGTGCTCGTGATGCTTGGTACCGTCTTGAGAAAATTTTTTACAATAACAAAACCACTTGCACTCTCCATCTTGAAGCCCAATTTAATGAACTTTCCCTTGCCCATTTCTCCAATGTGAAAAGCTATTGCAATGAACTCAAGAAAATTGTCACCACCCTTAATAATCTTGGCACCACCATCACCGACAACCGATTGGCTCTACAAGTCATTCACGGCTTAACATCCGAATATCGCACTTTTTGTTATTTAGTTCAACATATGGATCTGGTTCCCTCCTTTGATTCTCTTCGCTCCATACTTGAATTAGAAGAGAACTCTCACAAGAAAGAACATTCTTCCTCTCAAGACTCGGCTCTCGTCAATGCTCCTAATCCATCTACTTATGAGAAAGTGGACAATTTTAACACCCGGTCATCGAAAAATTATTATTTACCATCATGTGATTTTTGATGAAACGTCCTTTCCTTTTTCTTCCATGTCCAAATGTTCTCCTCACGAGTACAATTTTTTGGACGATCCCATACCATATCCGTTCGCCTCACCCTCCCTCCCTTCCTTATCCTCATCTTCCAGTCCCTATATTGGGCCTACATCACCTACCCGAACATCCCCTCACCCTCAAAATTCCCTCATCCCAATTATATCGACTAACCCCAGTAGCCTACCAAATTCCCTCCCCTACTCTTCATCCTATCTTGGGCCTAATCCAGCCGTCTCCACTCTTCCTTCTAATTCAATTATTAACCCATCTCACTCCTCTCATTCCGGTATGACTACTCGTAATCAGAATGGCATTTTCAAACGTAATCCCAATTACACTTCTCATGCTTTATCTGTCTCTTTTTCTCCCATTCTCCGTGACCCGAATTGGAAACAAGCTATACAAGAGGAATTTGATGCTTTGATTGAGAATTATACTTGGGATCTTGTGTCTCGACCTTCTAATGCTAATATCGTTCGTTCTTTATGGATTTTTCGTTTGAAAAGTAAGTCTGATGGTTCCTTTGAGCGTTATAAGGCGCACCTTGTTGGTGATGGTGAATCTCAACGAGAGGGCATTGATTGTGATGAGACTTTTAGCCCCGTGGTTAACCAGTGACTATTCGAACTGTCTTAAGTATTGCTCTATCTAAGTCTTGGCCCATTCATTAGCTTGACGTTAAGAATGCATTTCTTCATGGTTTTTTAAATGAAACTTTTTGCATGCATCAATCTCTTAGATTCAGTGGTCCTGTTCATCCCGATTATGTCTATGTTCTTCCCAAGTCTCTTTATGGTCTTAAACCGGCTCCTCGAGCCTGGTATTAGCGATTTGCCGACTATGTGACTAATATTGGTTTTATTAGTGTGTCTGATAACTCCCTTTTGTTTATTGTCATGGGTCCAAATATTGCATATTTCCTTTTGTATGTCGATGATATTGTGCTTACTGCATCGTCTAACTCTCTTCGTCAGTCTATTATGAGCAAGTTGAGTTCAGAATTTGCTATGAAGGACTTAGGTCCTCTCAATTATTTCTTGGGTATTGTTGTTTCCCGTAACTCTACAGTACTTTTCTTGTCTCAACACAAATATGCTACTGAAATTCTCGAGAAAGCCGACATGTCTCAATGAAACCGACACCTACCCCTGTCAACACTTCTAGTAAACTAAGTGCTGATGATGGTTCTCTCTATGATGATCCTACTTTATATCGAAGTCTTGCTGGAGCGTTACAGTATCTTACATTTACTCGTCCTGATATCTCTTATGTTGTTCAACAACTCTTTCTCTTTATGCATGCTCCTCGGGTACCTCATATGGCTACTCTTCATCGTATTCTTCGTTACATTCAGGGTACTCTTGATTGTGGATTGCAGTTGTATCCTTCTCCCATCTCTACTCTTCTGTCTTATACAAATGCTGATTGGGGTGGATGTCCTGACAACCGTCAATCTACTTCCGGCTACTGTGTTTTTCTCGGTGACAACTTGATCTCCTGGTCTTCCAAGGGCCAACCAACGATTTCTAAATCTAGTGCTGAAGCTGAATATCGTCGTATGGCCAATGCTGTTTCTAAAACTTGTTGGCTTTGTAACTTATTACTTAAGCTTCGTTGTCCCATCCAAACTGCTATTCTTGTATATTGTGACAATATGTTAGTGTTGTTTATCTTCATGTTCCTTCTCGGTTTCAGATTGCTGATATATTTACAAAGGGTCTTCCTCAGGTTCTCTTTGATGAATTTCGATCCAGTCTCAACATCCGCAAACCTTTCGCTTTGACTGCGGGGGTGTGATAGAATAATATTTGATACTCAAAATATATATTTAGATGATTTTGTGAATATTTAGATTTTAGTAAATATTTTGTAATTATTATGTTTCCTAAACTAGAGGATTCTCATTGTATTTATCAAATCATTTCTATTATATAGGTTTCCATGAACATTAATAATAAAAAAATAATCTGCATTCAAAATAAACTTAAAACATAAATATTTACCTTAACGACTTGCAAAATAATCTTAAGAACATGAGCAGCAGCTCTCTCGGAATAATGACCCCTATCAACAATTCTATCAAAAAGCTCACCGCCTTCACACAACTCCATCACCAAATAAATTGTATATTTATCTTCAAAAGCCTCTTTGAAGGCAACAATATTTATATGTTTAGGCAATTGTTTCATAATTTGGACCTCTCTCCTAACATCCTCAATATCAATATCGGTTCTAAGCTTTCCCTTTGATATTGTCTTGCATGCATAACTCTCTCCGGTTTCCAATTCCGTGCATTGATAAGTTACACCAAATTCTCCCCTTCCCAACTCCTTCCCAAATTTGTACTTTTTCTTTTCATCCCCACCCGTTTTGGTAGAGTCCGGCAATATGTTTATTAATTTTGAATGGTGTGTAGATGACCTTGATTTTCTACCCACCGTGCTACTATACTCCTCTTGTGGGACCAAGGATTGCTTTGCGTTATTCTTGGCCCCACCTTTTCGACGGAGATTTCGTAGTGTTCCGTTTGGAGGTAATGTTGAAATGCATCCTCCCATTTTAAGGGAGGATTTTTATATTTAATTTACGTTCTTTTTTTTTTGTGTTAGAACGAATTTTGGTGTGTTAGGGTGGGAGGGTCATCGGAAAGGGTTAATTTACAGCGGAAGGAAGACAAAGGGAGAAAATGAAAAAAAAAAAATTGGGGTGATGAATTAGAATAGTTTAATTTTAGAATATGCAAAATATGGGTTAAAAATTAGGGGAGCATGTGTTAAATGTAAATGGTTGGTGACATCTCAATGTAATAGGAAGAAACCCTGCTTCCTAGGGAATTTGTTTTGATTCAGATATTTTTATGTAATTAACAACAATTGGCTCTTTTTTTTTATTTCCATTAATGCTAAATTTACACATTTAAAAACCATATTTTGTCTTATCTCATACTCGATACTTTTTTTTATTAATTTTGTTATTATTTCTTCATTTTGTTTATTATACATTTAAAAACCGAATTCATAATACGAATATACTTCCTCCGTGTCATTTTAATTGCAACACTTACCGTTTTTGGAAGTTTCATATTACTTGCAACGTTACTATTTTTAGCAAAAATAATCTACTTCTTTTATCCTTACTTTATTCCTACTCCACTCTCACCATCAATCATACATCATCCCATTAATTATTTAATATACCCACAAGTCAAAACCACTATCTATTTATAATAAATTTTTTTATTTCTACCCCACATATCACCACCAATCATACATCATCCTTACTTTTACCATACTGATTTGACGGCCTTAAAAAATGTGGTGAACCCAATGGTGCAACTAAAACGGAACAGAGGAAGTATAAATAAGTAGAAGCCTATACAAAACAATCTTCATTAATGAATAAATTTGTGTACATTTAAACTAAACAAGCAAAGAGAAGTGGTAATAAGTTCATGTTAGTGATCGATTCACGTTACTTAACATTCATCAAAAGTTTATTCAATGATATACCGAGAAGATGGCCTTAACATCCTACTAATTCATAACTAACTAGCTAATGAAAAAATGTACAGAAATTACTTTACGACAGCTGTAGGCTAGCTCCACAAAAAACAAATACAAAAACAAAAATAAAATCGGACTACACTTTTGCCTCTCTATATAAAAGCTCAATCCCTAAATTAAAAACAGTAACCTATAAGTATTAGATCTTGTGTCAGTTGAAATACAACTTTTTTCGGCCGTGAATTTGATTATCACCTAACTCATCAAAAAAGTCGCATGAGTTTCTTCAATTTGTTCTTTAAGATTAGAGTAACGTAAACTCGTACCATCTTTGCTCATGTTGTGCTGATTTAATGCCGTAAAATTAACAGGAGTGAATAAGTGAGACCATTTAGGAGGACAAAAGATGGGAGGAAAACTACAAAAATCATGAAGCAAGAAACAAACAGAATTGCTCCATTGATATTCTAACATTTGTAACAACACATACAACACCAACGTTACTGAGATTCCTATACAAATATATACTTCTTCTGTCATTATTTTTAGTGAAATTTTTTGCGAGAAAAAGAAAAAAAATGAAGAAACAATGAGATGATAATGTTGAGTATTATGATGAGATAGAAATAAAAATGTAGGCATTAATATAGAAAAGGGAATACAATGAACCTTGAAAATGAATAATTGAAAGTGGGGGAAAAAGAGGACAGATTCTTAAACAAAGTTATCAAAATTCAATGGATTGGTAATTGGATGGTGGAAAATTAGAGAAGCACATGTGGAGTGCTGACCAAGTGGGTTCCCCAATTATTATTGTATCATACTTTCTGTTCGTGCGCATGCAGCAGCTCTATTATTTTGGGTTAGATTTATGGGTTAATCAATTCTAATTTATTGGTACACGTGTTTTTGATCACACGTACAAATTATGAAATTACTTCCTTAATTTATGAATGATCCACTCTAACTATATAGCAAAATATGATTTTCCTAACACACAAGATTTAAAATGAGTTGCATTGTAAATTTTCCCTTTAAATCCATTACAGATATTCTCTTTTTGTCCACCAGGATTAAATGACTAGATGTGGTCACATCTCTCTTTATACTCCCACATATGTATGACCTTTGCATTAATTTTCCATGTTTTCCTATCACTCTGTATTTCCTGAATGTAATTTAAGTTCATGGTTATAATTGATAATATTATTTACCAACACTAAAGTTTGAGAAAAGAGAAATGATATGAGCAAATAATTAAGTTGGTCAAATGACGTATTTATATTGTAGTTCATGCCATTGTATTAAAAGACAATTTCCATTATTGTCGACTTATAAAATTGACTGAATTGAAATTCCTTCAATTAATATTCCTACCATTAATATAAATCATAATTTTTATTTTCGTAAAAGAATAAAATTGTTTGAATTGAAATTCCTGCAATTTTTACTCCTACCATTATTATGAATCCAACGTTTTATTTTTGTAAAACAATAAAATTGACTAAATTGAAAATCCTGCAATTAATATTCCTGCCATCAATATTTATGCCATTAATATAAATCTAAATGTTTATATTTGTAAAGAATAAACTTGACTGAATTGAAATTCCTGCAATCATTTCTACTATTAATATGAATGCAAACATTTTATTTCCGTAAATGATTAAAATTGACTGAATTGAAAATCGTGCAATTAATATCCCTGCCATAAATATTCTGATAATGCTGGCCAATAAAAAAATTACACATGAAACTCTCTTATTCAATCTAATTTTCTTTACTATAACATCAAAATTAATATAGTGTATGATTATTTGAAGAAACATATCTCAAAGTTTAATTACCTGATATTTACGCCACAATATCTAAACCCTTTTTAGTTGTTTCCATATTTGTGATTTTGATCGCAAGCTATTAATAGTGTCAAAGCTTTAATCTTAAAAGATTAGAGTTGACTTTGTGATGATGATAGACTAGTTTTCATTGTCGTCCACATGCATTTTTATTGTTAGAGGTGTTTATTCGGATCATCGGGTTGATTTCGGGTCAGGTGTTTCAGGTCGGTTCAAAATCGGGTTTTGTGTTCTCATTGGTTTTTACATAATTGCATATCCATTTTTAAGTCGGGTTAAATCGGGTACGGTTATAAAGTCGGGTATCTATCGGGTCATTGGATCTGTTTTAAACACCTCTACTTATTGTCCATTCATTTTGATTTTTCTACCCGTAAATCTAAAGATTTTTATCATTTTTAATTCATGTCCTCATTTCAACCACTATAACATTGTCTTCTTTTTTTTAACTTCTAAAACGTTTTACTCTTTTTACTCTTGTTCGATTTACTAATAACAAACAAACTATAATCTTAGGCATGAAAACAAAAATGCTTATTTTAGAAATTAAAAATTTTTCCAATTTTGTTTTGCAATTATTTTTTTCTAAAAAAGCTCATTTTATTCAATTTTTTTTTTTGCAACCACACTGTGTTTTCTAATCTCTCAAATTTCCAGCTTCTCTCATATAATAAATCATCATATCCCTTTTCAAAAACATATTGGACGCTATACCTCTCGAAAGTAATTATGTGGAGTTACATCAATAATAGAAAAACGAATTATCTGTGATATGTTTGTCTTTAGATAACAAGGCTTAGAATGGTAAAAGTCCCTCCTTGCCCTTTACTAAGTTAGGAAGATCAGTCTTCTTTCAACCTTTTCCTTTTCATCTAATTATTACAATGTCAACCTTTTGTTGAGTTATCCTTCTCTTGTCAAAAGAATACCATGGAATTTAAGCTTCATTGTTCAGCCATTTCGGGGATTTTCTTAGTTTAGGGTTTTCCTTAATCTCCTCTTGTCAAGGACTGGAATTATTGCCAATTAAACATCACGTATGAGAGTTTATTTATAATAATAATATATGAAAGGGCATATGAATCTCTGACCAGCATCATCAATTAGAAACTGCTATTTACAACCTCTTCTTCGATGCATCCACAAATCAAGAGTGGTACTTTCTTAACACGTGAGCCGTTACGCAGACATTATAATGTTTACGGAGACCTTCTGGTGATAGATAAATCTAATTGCCTGCTGCATAAGCTTTGTTGAATACATCCGGGCTTTATTAGATTGCTTCACCGAGGAGTCATCACCGTTGATTACTGCATATCTGACATGAAGCGGCAGAATCAAGATTTGCATAGGTACAACGATCACAGTGCCAACGATTAAAATCATCTACATTACGAAGCGCAGAACGACTTGATCGTGATGTTGATCCTTTGGCTTTACCCCCTTTCCCCTTGGCTCCCTCATTTTTCGTGCTTAATGAAGTGCTGGAAGCTTCTTGAGAATCGACGTCTGATAAACCATTTTCTAATGCTCTGACCAAATTCTCAAAGTACGAACGAGTGACCCTGTAAAATATCAAATTGTAATAAGCGGCAATTTATACATATAAAATTGTTCTTGGATACATGTAAGCGGATGCTGATAAAGCGTACATATTAATCGCTTGATACTCCTTGCACATATCTAAAGCACAGACTAGACTTCGCAAGTCAGTAGAAGCACTTTCTTTCTCATACGCTACTATTAGGTAATCTCAACTAGCTACTATTAGGTAAATGCAGATGCCATCTGGAATAACCAAATCTCATTTCTTTCTCATACGCTGAACCCTCATCAAAGTCATTGATTTTCTATGACTCATTAAATAATGGCTGTCTATACAGCCTGACTAACTGTATGTTGGAAAAGAAAAAAAAAATAATGAGGCTCCTCTTTTCAGAGCTCATGCATCAGTCTCACAAACTTAATAGGGAAATTCCACGCGGTAACCCTGAGGTTTTGGGTTTTCCACATGGTAACCAAAACTTTTAAAAAAATCACGCGGTAACCTTGAGGGTTACCAAATTGTTTCACCGTGACCTTCTTGCATACAAAATGTTAGCAAACGTTAATTTCGAAGCGTTAAGGCTGTAGTACGCCTATTTAAGCGACTCACCATTTCAAATGCCATCAGTTCCAACATTTTCCCCAAAATATAAACCCTAAATCTACCATCTTTGGATTTTAGGGAAAAAATATGATTTGGATAAAAGATGGTAGAGTTTGGGTTAATGTTTTAGGGAAAAAGGATGGCGTTTGAAATGGTGAGTCACATAAATAGGCGCACATCAGCCTTAAAGTTTCGAAATTAACGTTTGCTAACATTTTTATGTGCAAAAAGGTCATTGCAGAATAATTATGTAAACCTCAAGGTTACCGTATGGATTTTTTAAAAGTTTTGGTTACCACGTGGAAAACTCAAAACCTCAAGGTTACCGCGTGGATTTTCTAAAAGTTTTGGTTATCAAGTGGAAAACCCAAAACCTCTGGGTTACCACGTGAAATTTCCCAACTTAATATGTTAGAGCACTGTCACATGATTCACTAATCTTCTTGCGAATCCCGCATCAAAATAAGCGAATTATTATGGTATGTTTTGGGCTATTTTAGAGTCAATTTAAGCGAATTGCGAATTTAAAAAGCCAAATAACTAGCGAATTAAGTTACACTGTGTTAGAGAGCAGAAAGCAGCATTGCTAAGTGCGCCAATTTTACAAATAAATAGATCACTTGAACATAATGCTTACCATACATGAGGATTATTAGACACGCATTTCAAATTCTTAGTCACACATAATATGGTTAGAAGCATCAAAGTTACCTGGTCAATCCAGCCAGCTTCGGCCGAAATGTTTTGAAATCGGATTGGCTGTCAGTAGCCACATCATCATTACCAAGGAACACTAATAATTCCTTTTCGGCACATTGATGTAACCTTTCAAGACTAGCTTCAGCGTAACCTATACTTTGGACGTTGAATAGAACAGTCAGGCATCAGCCTTTCAATTTCCCTGGAAGAACCAGTTCCACATTGCTATACGTAGAATTTTACCTTGCAAATACTCAAAGAGCTGTCTCTTTGCATTTTCATGATTAGGCAAATAATAACCATATGCATATGTCCATTTTAGCACACGTCTACACTCAATAATCTGCAACAAAATTGCAGCCACAGAATAACGTAAGTTGCCCAGATGCATCTATCAGAAAAACAGGCAAAAATATATGGAAATAAAATTAAACCAACAGGTGCAATTTACAAGAGAGCCAAATACCTTTTGTAAACTCACAGATATATGTGGCTTCCAAGGATGATAAAGAAAAACCAGATTACAGGACGCATACAGAGCTCAGATTTATTGGTCAAAGGAATGATAAGGGGAATTTCAAGGGGACTGGAGCTTCATTAAAGAGTTACGCTCACAAGGCACTTCATCCACTCACCAAGAAGTTGAATGAACGAATAATTGGAAGTGTCTTTTCATTTCATTATTCCTTTGTTCAACCCCTCGTGTTAAAATAGAAAAAAACAAAACAAAAAACACTCACTACTCCAAATTGCCATTTCTACAGATGACTGTAAAAGCTAATAATAGCGTAATTAACCTTACAGCATAAAATGAAAACCACAAGAATAACTAAACATGCGACATAGTAGGTGAAAAAAATTTAGAATTCACCTGTTTCCACGCCTCGACAATAAATTTGAGCTGTGACTCTGGTTCCTTCAGCTTGTCACTCAACTTCTCCAACTGCAAAAATAAAAGAACCAGTTTCAGTCCACTAAACATATGCAGTGGTATCTTCAACATACAGATGAACTTTTTCCGGACTTTAGCTAAAGATCATCCAGAAAAGCCAAAGTGGGAACTAGGGGGAAGACTGAAGGAGGATTTACAGGAAAGATAGTCATTCAAGGGAGCGAAGCATTCAGTGAAAACATGAACCCTCGGCACTAAACTTGGGTCTGGAAATCACATACACACACAGAAGGCACAAAGTAATTTATTCATTGATCAATTCTAACAAAATCTTCCTCGATACAATCAAGTCTCGTTTGGGTTTATTTAAGAGAATCAAACACAGAAGTACTCAAAAGACAATTGATGATATTTACCAAAAAAAAAAAATTAATCGGCCATATATACAACTGTAGGAAGAAATAAAAATAGCATATGAGCAGTGATACACTATGGCTATTTCTTTTCTAAAAGTAGGTATGGCATGTTAAATTCTTCATCAGCTATCATATCAATTGAGGTGCAGAAATAAAGTGCAGTCTCTGGTCGACGAATGCCAAGTCGAGCAAAACAAGGCATGCTCCCCGTCAACGCAGCATATTTCCAAGTTAAAATTTCAACTAGAGAATTTCAGAAAGCACCAAGAATACCTTCAACTTATGCTTAAAGCCTTAAATATCGATAATTATACAACTACAACAGAATCATTGCAAAAAATGGAAATGAAAAAACAACTCATTACGTAGAGGATGCTTCATATTAGTAGTACTGAATAATACCCAAGTGGTGCACAAGTAAATAGAACTTTAAAATTAATAACATTTAGAATTAATAGATTATTCTTTAAGGCATGTATATTGCAAAGTTCTAACCTCAAACATAAATTAACAAAATATTTTAAAACCCTATGATTTTAAGAAAAAAAATTCTTTGATCATCTCTTTTTAAAAACGAAAGAACTCCTCTTTTGACGAGGAAAATAAAACGAGTAAATTCAAATAAAACTCTCACTTCCAAAAATATTAAGCAGGTTATATTAGATTACTTTAGAACGGAAAACATAGGTTAATCAGATGTTAATACAAAACCTGAATCATACTTACATGGACAGTTTGCATTTGGTGCAAATCCGCAATAGCTTTTTGCCTTGACTGCAACAAGAAACAAATCATGAATTATCCACTGATTACTCAAACTTCCAGCATTATAACAAAGAAGACATCCATCAATCCAGAACACAAGCACAAAGATCAGAACCATGTTATTTGCAAAATCAATAAAACCATACTTTATAGTTTATACAAAACATAATAACAAACAAAAAAGCAAACATCAGTGTAGCAAGACTACAAATACAGTTTACTTTTAAAATCATAATCATGCTATATATGCATATATTCTCTGTTACTTCAACTTGCAATGTTTGACAAACTTATTTAAAAGCTTCGTTGATTCCAAAAAGAATTTATATAAGATGATGCTTTAGAGCATGCCGTGCTCCTCCCAATAACTAGATCTTAATTTAAACTAATAACCAATATATAAAAGATAAAAATTCTTATTAATCATAGAAACCGGAAACCAAGAACTATCCACCCTTATGTCTTCCCAAAACTTCATCCCAAATCAAGGAACTATGTGTACTCCACAACTTTGGGGGTGTTTGGCAATGGTTGTTGGTTGATTTAGTCGGCCTGTTTATTCAGCTCGTAATATTTGCTTTTTTGTTAGTTGTTCAGCCATAGTGCAAAAACCTGGGTTCGGTCACAGTTGTAGTTATGGTCACCAAATGGCTTTCGCGGTCAATGCGACCTTGTTTTTACACTATATGTGTGATATGTTTGGTGAGTTAGTACTTTTATTACATCCAAAAAAACTTTGTGCTTGTCGTTCCAAATACATAAAAAGTGGCTTTGCATATCCTGGTTCCCATACCTCATTCCATGTACTTTGTTTATAGTCCTAAAATGGTGTGAATACCATTACCAATTAATAAATGCATCCTGACTTTTTCTTTATAAAAAGATCTTAAAATTTCTCTTTTGACTCACTATGTTCATTATACTAGCTTTTTTTTTGTTATTTAATATTTAATATACTCCTCTTACATATTGGTTATGTTACTCAGACCCTCCATTTTTGCAGGCTCACCGGTGTGCTTTACGGTCGGTACAGATACTGGTGCCTAATTCGTGCCTAATAAGCCGAATTGCACATGGGTACGACACAGTTAAGCGTTTTCAATATTACTTTCGCCATTGAACCTTTAGTTAACAAACTCAATAAACCCAGTCAAAGAAAGGGGTTGAAGCAATGAAGAAAGGTGTTGAAGCACATCAAAAATTGTCTTTTCCCATCTCAATCTACCCAGTTAAAGCTTCAATAATTAAAGAGAAAAAAATAAAGACAAAGAAAAAAAATTAAAGGAAGGAGTACTAAAATCTAAAAAAGATGAAGAGATAGTCTAATTTTAGCTTCTTAGCTTCTCAGAGAAGCTTAATTTTACTGTACTTCTTTACTTTTTCTTTGCCTAATCTTAATTAGTAAACATTTTTGAAATGGTTGAAGTACTACTACTACTAATAATAATAATCAATTTGTTCCCTTTTGAACAACAATTTTTTATTTCGAAAATTGGTAAATTTTATCGACACTTCGAAACCTTTTCCTCGCAGTGACTAGTGACTACTATTAGCCTTCTATGCATATTTCATATTTCAAAGCAGAACATAGAATTGAAAGGCTTCAATTAAACTATGTATGGAAGACTGAAAGATTTCATGTTTAAGTGAGGAAATTTTCTAAGAAACTATATAGTATAAGTTGATTTAGGAAGCAACTACCTAAATCCTACTAGTATCTTCTTTATGTAAAACCTACCTAATGAATTGTTCTATTTGGTTTTGGTAACATTCATCATTGCTGAAAAAGATTTTATTTTCATCCATAAGGCCGACCATTAGATTTCCTTCCATTCTAGCCCAACTTCTACTCATAAAACTAAAACAAAAAAAAAGAAAGAACCTCTATTGAAGTTCGACCTATTTTGGGAAACAAGATACAATTTGGATGTAAATGAAACTTAAATGTATTCTTCTATTTAGTCTTGTATTAGTTAGCTTGTTTAATCTTGTATTAGTTAGATTCTTGAATTAAGTGTGGTAAGTAATTAAGAGATGTAAGCTAAGCTAAAGTTACTCATTATACACACATGGAAGAAAATTACACAAGATCACCAAACCAAGTTGGAATTAAAGCACAAGATATCGACATCACGATGGAAGTTACTAGAAGTGGAAAGTTCGGGAAGTTACAAAGGAGAACAATGAAATTACATCCTTTCTTCTCAAGAAGTTACAAACACATTAGGAATTCCAAATTCACGTTTACTAGGGAGTATTTCTTTCTTAGCCATTTTCTATTGATATGTAGGCATGGACAAACATTACAGGTCGTTGAATGAAAATTATCTTTGAGCTTTTAGCTTCTTTATGTTTTCCTTTGATACTTGGAATAGTATTAGTGTTAAGAAAGCACATTTCCTTACTTTGTAATTGGCACATGCATTGTGATTTTAGGAGCCTTTAGAATCTAGTTGTGATGTATGTGTATTTATTAGATCATAAAGTTCATTCATAATCTAACCCCATACTCATCCTTATTCACACGACATTCCCTCTTTCTATCACGTCAACCTTTTGAAATCCACTTCAAACCCTTATACTTTGCTTGTTTATTTGGGTTTGTTCTGCCCAAATATATAACACTTACCCTTTGCGTGTATATTTTGGTTTGTTCCACTAAAATATATAACACTTATAAGATACAAATCTCCAAACCAAAATAAGTGAACCAACAACTTCAACATATGTACATGTAGAAGTTATTCAAGAAATAAGGCAAATACCTAATAATGAAGGAATATCGAATCTACCATAATATTTCCCAAATTACGTGGAATCGGAGCCAACAAATGAACAAACAAATTTAATATTTCTTACTGTTTGGTTGCTTGCCCATCGTTCATAATAATGTGTATATCTTTCAAGAGAATTCTTTGCCATTTCCCTCCGTTTTTCTGCTTCATCATACTAAAGAAACAAAAAGGCATGTATATAAGAATGTTAATAGTTGTACCTTAAAGAATTGATATGCCTAATATAGTTATCCAATAACTAATCAAATATCAAGGTGCTCTACTACCATTCCCTCTTGTTTTGCAGCTTCATAACGGTTACAAGCATAAAAGCCACCAGTTCTTTCGCCATGATCAGTCCATGCACCAAGGCAAAGCCTGGAAGGAAACATGACACATATAAAAATTTAATGCATAATGATTCCACGGTTAAAACAGCAATACAAAACCTTTTAATTCATGTTGCATAATGATATAGTGTAACTTAATAAAAACAAAAAAAAAACGCAACAAATTTATGTAACAAATATTAGAAATCTTTACCAGCAAAACTCAAACTTGCACGGAGGAGTGCAAGTCATATGCATGCATCCCTGGTTCTTCTCTATTGGACGCTTGCACTTTGGACAAGGCTTTGAATTAGCAAGAATCCTGTAAATAGATAACTTTTTATGTAACAAAATATATATTATCAAGATACGAGGGAAGCATGAACCATGTAGAAACCCATTTCCTTAACCTATCAACTAAATTGAAAAGGGTAAACTAAGAAGGCAAACACTCAAGAACCAATAATTGACTTTAACTACAAAGTAAAAGCACCTCACAAGAAAAACCCACAAAGGTAAAGAAACATTGATTGTTGATTGGGGAAAGCTGAACCTCGGAATTTAGTTTGCTAATCTATGTCCAAGATAAAATAAAGTAACAAAGAATCAAATAACATTGAACATAGAGAACACTCCAAAAAAACACAACTTCATTTGCACATAGCACAAATATCATTAAAGGCCCCTGCAAAAAACATACCAATTCATATTTTCAGACTCCGCACTATTCTTCAAAATCCACTTAGCCACAGTGCTGCAATCCACTGGACGATGAGCTTCTTCTGTACACTGAAAACCTTACAATCACCCCAATCAATCCTCAAATACAATAATGAACACAATCACCCAATTCAATGCAATCATTACAAAAGATGAGGAATAATAAGGAATTTCATTATCCACCACAAATGGCTAAAGTTCCAATGAAACTATCCAAAATTAAGATATATTACAAGCGACAAATACATCACCGGAGATGCTATACCCCAATCCTCCCAACCTGGTTTAAAGCAGAACCAGGTGGACAAAGAGATAACTTGTTAATCATAAATAGATCACTCAGGTTGGTGACAAGAAGATTGTACTTCTTTCTCATTTCACAACCAGTTAACAACTATTAACTACTATTAACAACTAACTGTACAGCTTTTAAAGTTTAAACATAAAGTCTTTATGTCTTTCATCAAGAAAGAGGCACGCCATAAAACTGTGGAAATAGGCTAAAGACTTACATTCCAGCAAAAGGCATGCGAACAGAAGCACGTAACATCATAGTTGTTGCTTCCCATTTCAAATTCCACCGCATTAGCACAATCTGGGGCAGGACACCACTTGGTCTGAAAACATTAAGAACATAAATAAAGATAAACAAGTGCACAAAGAAATGCTCGGATATATATATTTTGTATAAACATTCAATGCCCAAAACTACCAAAGTAACGACAAGCAGTTCTCAAAACAAAGTGTTACACGATAAAATGTTGCAACAATCATCAGTTACGAGCTAAGAAGGAAATGTAATAACGTCACAAACAGTGTGGTTAGCAATCTACAAATCAAGATCATAAAGAGGTATATACTCATGCCATTATTATGCTTCTCTCAAACTTGCAGAAGCTCACAGATACCAACAGACAAAAATTCTTCGCCTTGAAATAGCTGGGACACACTAAGGTACTATGGGCAAATAATCAAGAAAAATCCGCCCAAAAAAATTTGAAGTTGGCAATTCAACAATATCCAAACAAGGTAAAGGACAACACAATTGATTTATGGTCAGCCATGGTTCTAAACATTCTGCAATGTGTCTGTTGTCCACCTATCAGCAACTAATATTGAATAGTTCTCTAGACTAATCCTAAAGAATTTTAGGGAAAAATCAAAAAAATTCCAAATGGCTAATTATGGAGCATCAAAGTAATCAAAGCTATGAGCAATGATGCTACTTCTTAACAGTATCAAGTTTACAGTTACTTTCGTTTGGAATCTTAAAAGTATTGAAGTAGCTAATTCATTTTTCCTAAGGTTGCGTTTGGGAACGTTCATTTCATTTCAAATTGTAGATTTCAATTATGGATTCATTAGTTAAGAATTTGAGAATGAAAAAGTTTGAGAAGTCATTCTCAAATTCTCATTTTTAACCACTTTGGTGGATTTGACTCAAATCCAAATTTGAATATTTTTTGTTTGCCAAACACTAAATTTGAGTCAAATCCATACTTTCAAATGAATTCATCCTTCCCAAAGATAGCATAAATGAATTTAGAAGAAATTCCATTCCAAGCAACAAAACAATCAAAATTCAATCACTTTCAAAAAATATTACATTTTACCAAATACAGTTACAAGTGGAATATTACATAAACGCTAATGAGAATTTTCTTTTGCTTAAAAATGGTTAATCAATATATATGCACTTCTTTATGTAAAGTTACACATGGTGTTTGCTACCAAGGATCAATTGATAACATCTTTTCTTTAGTTTTATCAACATGGGTAAGGTTGTGTACATCCGAGCCTCCCAAATCCCACCCTAGATGGTGGCCATGTAATGGATTACCACATAAGGGTGATAGAAAGTCGTCTATAAAAAAGATCCACATAAAACAATGAAATATAAAAAGTACAGTGGTTAATTCCAAGTAATATATATAAACCACCTTTTTCTTGTTCTCGACGTAAGATCTAACAATATATTGGAAATACTTTTCCTTATTTTCATCAGATGCTAGTTTTTGGATCATATCTTGACCAACTGCAGCACAGCAAGATGGATCAGGACATCTCAACAACAAGCATCCTGGGCCATCATTAATAGATGTAGAAATATAACCTGCATCATAGTTTCTAGTCACATGCCAGTATTTCCTAGAGCACCGAAATGCACACGCACGCGTTCTGCTACATTGATGCACAATGAAAAATTATAATGATAAAGCGTAATGTCTATCATGTGAATGCATGAGTTTTGAACAAGATCTACATATCCCCCATTTTTACACTGCTATACAACTTATGAATACAACAAGCTTAAAATTAATTAACAGCAAGAATACAATTACCTTCTTCGTTATTAGGGTTGAGATGGTTATGCTATTTTCAAATCTATAAGAGAAAGGTACAACCATCAACTACAACTTTTTGATAATCACCAAACAGGGTCAAACAATATAATCTATTTCTTCGCTGCAACATTTTCTCCCTAAAATAGCTGATAGAGTTGGGAAAATGTTGCAAAAAAAAAAAAGATACAGTATTCCATTCAAAGTGGCCAAACCAATGTTATTGAAAACGAAATTCGATGCGATGTGAGTAAAGGAAACGGGAATGGGAAACATTAATTTGCGGTTTCATAATGGTCCAAAGAACTTTAAGTATTATTAAAAAAAATATTTTTGCTTCAAGTTAACAATTCAAATTGCGATGTCCGCAAATCGTAACACCTTGAGGTGTCATGTGCACAATATCACAACCATCAGAGCAATCGCGACGACTATCTTGATTTTTTTTTTACAGCAACAGTAGAGTGTACCATTGTCGATCCCAAGCCCAGATAAAAGAGGTTAGTGACAATCAGCACAATAAAACTTAAACACACCCCAGGATCAAACAAAAAACCATTAAAACTGATATACTCGTTAATGTAGCTGACCCTAAAAGAGCCTCTGGCATTGTTGTTGTATAGGACAACCTACATTCTTTTACGGAAAACTTTTTTTGTCTAAGCTTACCACTTGTCTCTTCAAATCTGTGCCAATAGCAGGTACAATAAGAATTTTAGGATAGGGCATAGGGGAAGAGCTACATTCTATGAAAATGTCCATCACAAGTATGACGAAGATTGTTAATGAAAATGAGGATAAGCCATAATAAATCCAACCTTCCCAGCACGTTGTACAATACGGGTGACCACAAATGGCTGAATGTATCTGGTCACGAGAATGACAATCGAAACAGATTCCACAAGTCAACTGTCAAGACAAATTCAATGCCACACATATTATAAAGCCATTAAGAAGATACTTCAAAATCAATATACCAGCAAAATAACCATGACCCCTTATCAGGATTGAAACTCACTTCTTTTGCATTTGAGAGAAAAATTACTGGTGTGCTAAGCAAGCCAACTGTCTTTCGAACCCTTTCTTCATCAGAAAACCAGTCATCATGCAACTGGGAAACATTCCTGCAAGAGTGCCAAAATTATACATATGATTATACAGGAAATATCATTATTTAGTATAGCTCAATTAAGTGAGTCCCCATCTATAAATGCGTCATGAAGACAAATAAGAAAGGGTCTACAGTGTCCTTGCTCGAGATTGTGCTAATCCAAATAATTTTGAACTTGGAAGCAACATTTATAATGTTATGTGCCTCAATTCACATGCCTATTTCTAAAATATAAACTATGGTGCGCCCCTATCTTTTTGAAAGGAAAATGGTTTTGAGATCTAAAAAGCAAATCACTTTGCACCTTGTGCACCTCAAGCTCAGGGTCGATGGAAAACACCGCGACTAGGTGAGGTAAGCCCACTACAAGAGTCATTGGCCTTGGGCATCTCAAAGTGCTTCACGCCTTGTTCGCGCACAGAGCCTTCTTGTGGGGTTGGGTAATCAACTTATGTATGTACATTCCGAAAAGAAATAAAATAAAACTTAAAACCCAATTTACTTGAATTTGAAGTTTAAAAAATCATTGCTCCTTAAAGAAAAGCAAAAGGCATGCGAGAAAGTGGTGTTTACAGTAAGGATAATGAATATTGTTTTAAAGCTTGTTGAGACTAAAATATTAATATCATGTTCTTTGAAGTATTATATATGTTTTAAAATTGATTTTTAAGCTTTAAGAAAAAAGTTCTTCTCGCCTACAAAATGCTCACGCCTTCGCACTACACTTTAGACTCTAAGGACCTATTGCGCCTCGGTTCACCTCGTGCTTTTTAATACTAAGATAGGGTACAATAAAATTTATTAGTGTACATGATTCCTTCCAATTAAAGTATCAACTTAGTGGATTGCGTTTATTAATGAACTTGAGAACTGATTGAGGTAATTGTATTGTTTTTAGTATACAGACAGCAAGAGCTCATTGCTCTGTGAATGGCTTAGTGGATCTTAGTGAATGATATGGGGTCTGAAATATGAATTGATATGATTCTATTCCGATAGGGGTTTCATGAAGCTTTTTAACGTGCACTAGAAGTTGTGATCTTAGGAGTGTTTTTTAATTCTATCCTTTGAATTTTCCTTTATCATTTCTTTTATCATGGAACTAGACGAGCAAACATAATTCTAAAATTCAGCTCTCCCCATCAAGTCATCAACAATCCATGTTTCTTTTCCTTTTCGCATTTGTGTGAGGTGATCGTACTTTGTATGCCTGGAGTCAATTATTGGCTCTGGAATGGCTACTTTGGCAGTTTAATTTATTCATTTTTGTTGATAGATTGAGAAAATCAGTTTATTAATTTTAGTGGCTAGCCCTCAATACTAATGTCACCACATATTTTCCACTAATTTCATTTTAACATTGTTTCAATTCTTATAGCCGCATTTATTCTCCATTAACTATATGTTAAGATCATTCTATGCTATTGTTCCCCATATTTTTTCCGCTATATTTTTACCATGCAATAAAATAATATATCCACTCTACATCTTATTATTACTCGTCTACAGAAGATTCTTCAATATACTTCGTTTCTAAATTTTTAAAATTATAGGAACAGAGGAGTATTATGTTATATTACATTAAAAAACATGTATCTAAATTGTCCGAGAGACCCGGTAAAAACATCTAATTTTTTTAATTAGGAAGTACGTACCATTTATAATGGCAGAGTAATATGCTTGCGGCATCTCTAGAAATAGAAAGAACAGCAGAGACATGTGAAATATTTTCTTCTTGGCGGTGTCGGATGTCTGCTTCTTTCAATACGATATAAGCTTTCTGAAACATAAGGTAGTATAAAGTTTGTAAGAAAACTAATAAGGAAGATAAATTGTAGAAAATTGCAACATCATTAACAATTCCACACACACATACACCCAAAAAAATCCATCAAAAAGCCCATTGGTTGCATGCATAAACCCCTTCGATACAAAAAAAAAAAAAAACAAACCTAACTATTTGAGAATTGAGTGGCACAAGGAAAGCTAGCAATAAATTGGGATTCGAAATCATTTTGGTTTCAGTCCATTCTCCATTCAAGGACCCAACTATTTCATGCCAAAACAAGGATCCTAAGCAACAACACAAGTTACAGCCAGCAATAAAAATTGAAACTCCAAAAGTAGAGCATGATTCAAAAACCAACCAAAAGCCTAAGACATGTAAGTTTGTAACATAATTAAGTATAATAGTTTGTCACATCATGGGTAAAAGAAAAATAACAGTAGCATCTATATTGATGATACCAATACAGAAGACCATGATATAATCACTATACATTTCAGTTAAGAAGTAACTTGTACGTTTTTATAACATATATTACCACATAAAAGAATCGTAGGTAATGGTTGCATCAATGGTATTTCCTAGGCATCAATTATATTCATGCCTCCATTCGTCACAAGCTTGCAAGATACTCTTAAGTCCAAATCCAACATAATCAATCTAAGCAGTCAACAAAGACAAGGAAAACATTTTTTATTGGTTGTGCTTCTCAATAACCATTAGACCTCAATGAGCTTCCCGGTAATCAAAAACAACTAAGTGTCTTCATTGAATCGATCACACAACATGCTCAACTCTCCCTGGCGTAAATTCAGTCATTTCAAAATGCTCACATCTAAACAAACTCAACTCACCCTGGCGTAAAAACACTAGAAGCTTTATATATGCCCCTCGTCAAGTAATAATTAAGAAACAATCAATTCTTTCATCTTTCACCGCTTAACTTCTACATGACTTCAATAGTTCATTGAAATATCTCCCACAAGCAAATTAGAAAGATAATCAAAGAGCTAAATCACTATTTATAACAATTCAAAAACTACTGGTAAGACAGATTCTTTATATAAAGAAAAAAAATTCATACTCCCTCCATCACATTTAATTTGCGACATTTTCTATTTTGGTACGTCCCATTTAATTTGAATCATTTCTATTTTTGGATTATGACCCACCACTTTCTTTAAATCTCATCCATACATTTTAACTCTCTTTCAATTTCATTCATACAATTCATTTTCTCTCTTTATTTACTACCATTATCCACCTTTTTCTTAAAAACAACAACAACTTTCTCTTTGATGCAAATCATACAGTACAGAGGGATGTATTAAGAAGCCATGAGATACGGGATGAGGAATGCGTATACAAATTAGAATTATCTGCAATACAACACACACACTAGCAGATAAAGGCCCATTTATATGGAGATAAACTACATTTTTTCACAAACCAAATTTTACCAAAGAAACGAAATCATCATTACATTTTTTCCAATACAACACTTCACAGTTATCTACAGTAACATACCCCATACGATGTAAACCTCCTCTCATTTAAAGGTAAAATATCAGTCTACCGCAGAAAAATCCTTAAACAAATTAAATAAATAAGCAAAAAAATTGATAAACAAATTAACATAATTCAATGAACAAATTTTCCTGTAAACATGATCAAACACTAATTTCAACAGCAGTACATCATTGAATCAACTATAAAGCACAAATCATAAGTTTCAAAAATAAAAAAGGAGCCTTGATATGAAAACTAAGAGGGAAAAAAATAGTGAAAAAACGAGACCTCGGGATGGAACATTGAATCATCAGCAGTAGCATAATCATATGCAGCAACAGCAGCAGCATCATCAACGTAGTCATCATCATCATCAACACAATCACCCATATCAGAATCACCACCACTGTAATAGTAATCTTCTTCAGCAGAATCTCCATCGTAGGCATCGAGTAATTCCTCATCTGAATCCATTGCTAAAATTTAAATTACTTTACTAAATTCAATAAAAATAAGTGAAAAAAAAAAGATAGAAAAGAGATAATGAGTTCAGTTAAAGAGTATTGAATGGTAGGTGAAGGGAGTGAATGTGATGATGAGGGGATGGAATTGAGGGAGACTAAAGATAGGGTTTTCTGTGGAGTGAGAAAGTATACGAAATTGGGGAAAGTGAAGTTAAGGCGGTTGGGAGGAAGAAGAGAGAAAAGAAAGGAAGGGGAATGAGAATCGACAAGTTATAGCAATGATGATGATGAGCTATTCAGCTTCAGGTTGGATTCACCCCACTTTTTTATGAAAAAATTTGAAGTAAAATAAGCTTATTTTTAAAAAAAAAAAAACAAAATTTAAAAACTACGTTCAAGAAAAACTCCTTTTTTTTTTTTAAGATTAAACTTGTTTATATTAAATCGAGATCGACCAAGGCCTTAAAGCCATTGGTAAATGGTTCCACACAAATCTTTTCAAGGGCAATATCCGTGTCCCATCTTGCCACATAGTGGGCGGCAGTATTTCCACTCCTACGGACAAAGCAACAAGAGAAGCTTACAAAAAGAGAGCTTAGTACATGCACATAATCATACAAAACATAAATTGGAGAAAGCCCCGACATCTTCATCTTGATTGAGTTAATGACAGTTAGTGAGTCTCCTTCCAAAATGATGTGCTCGTACCCCATCCTAATGGCAGTTTCTAAAGCAAATCAAGCAGCCGATAGCTCCGTTTCTTCCACCCCCATGTTCGAATTCACTCTCCTGACAACCGCCACCAAAGGGACCCCTTCATGATTTCTAAACACAGCACCTAGCCCTCTACTACAATCCCCTCCCATGAAAGCATCAAAATTAGCTTTTATACAGCCCATATCAGGAGGACGCCCGCTTCTAGGAGTTGCAGATCAAGGAGTTGAGACAGCAAGAGTGTTGTACCTGTTGTATTCGTGGGTCATCTTAACGAAGGCTGAGGATAATTGCACAACATCACACGGTTTATTCTCCATCACAGCACTATTTCTTCCGAACCAGTAGGCCCATAAGGAAGAACACACCACTGCCAATGTCACTAGCCACGCAAAGCAGTCCACAAAGGATGTTCGAGGGGCATCGGCCACGATGTTTGAGTTTGGGTGGGACAACCACATTGAGTTTGACTGAGGGCAGTCTATTAATGCATGGAAAATAGTCTCATCATGGGAATTACATCTCTGGCACACAGAGGACTGAGCCATATGTCTTCTAAATCGAACCTCATTCACTCATTCACTGGGAGCGAATTTCTACACGCCCTCCACAAAAAGTGTTTTAGTTTAGGGGGTCCTTTAACGTTCCAAACATTGTCCCAAATCTTCCTATTCATCACAGCTGCACTCTGAGTTATATCAGAATTATTATTCCCAACCATTCCTAACCAATACCCCGAACGAACCGAATACAACCCATTCTTGTTGTGACCCCAAAATTGAATGTCTGTACTACTTCTTCGAGCTAGGGGAATGGCTAGGACAGCCTTTGCAGAAGCTAGCTCAAACATATCGTGCACTAAATCATGCTTCCACGTTCTATCATTTTGATTGATTAACTCACCCACTTTACACTCCTCCATCGCCTCATTTCCAGGTATGGGGTTTGAGATTTTGCCATCAAGGACAACCCATTTTTGTGAAAAAGCATTAACGGACCCTCCATCTCCAATTCTCCAACATAAACCTTCCAACAAAAGGGCCTTTGCACCCCACATGCTCCTCCAAGTGAAGCTCAGATTGTAGCCCCTTCTTGCATCAAGGACACAATCATTTTTGAAGTACCTTGCTTTCAACACCGCGCACAGCAATGGGTTTGCGCCCGTATAAATTCTCTATATTTGCTTCGCCAGAAGAGCTTGGTTAAAGCATTTTAAGTCTCGAAATCCCATGCCTCCATGTCTTTTCGGCTGACAAAGATTCTTCCAACTATGCCAATGCACTTTCTTATTGTCACCAGTGGAGCCCCACCAAAACTGAGCCATCATGGAGTGAACCTCATCCAACAACCCCTCGGGAATATGAAAGATGCTCATCATGTACGTCGGTATGGCCTGCACAACCGCTTTCAGGATCACTTCTTTCCCCGCCCTCGACAACAAATGCTCTTTCCACCCCTGAATCTTCTTCCATATTCGTTCTTTCAAGCATGCGCAAAGAACATATGTGATATAGGAGGTGCCCCTCTGCAAATAGTGATCCTATGAATATGTCTTTCTGACAGACGTTTAGTGATCAAAGAGGAGAAGGCATCTGCACATAGAATGAACAAGTAAGGTGAAATCGGGTCCCCTTGTCTAAGCCCTCTGGATGGGGTGACATTCCCAAGGACTTTGCCATTCATTTTGAAGGAAAACGAGACACTTGAGATACATTGCAGCACCCTTCTGACCCAGCTGTCGCAGAACCCCAACTTAAGCATCACCCGTTCTAAGAAACCCCATTCAATTCTATCATACACTTTGCTCATGTCGAGCTTTAGCGCAAAGGTATTTTGTCTCCCATTCCCTCTCCTTTTCATCGCATGGAACACTTCAAAGGCTAGCAGAGCATTATCTATTATCAACCTCCCCGGGACAAAGGCACTTTTTTGAATAGAAACAATGTCACTCAAAAGAATTTTCAACCTATTAGCCATCGTTTTAAAGATGATCTTATATATAAAATTACAACAACTAATAGGACGAACATCAGACAAAGATTTCGGGTCATTACATTTGGGGATAAGAGAAATGCATGTTTTATTTATCGGTTTAAGATCAAGATATCCCCTCCACCATTTCTGCACTAGACCCACCACATCATTCCCCACCACATCCCAAAATTTCTGATAAAAAAGTGCGTGGAAACCATCCATACCTGGAGCCTTAGTCGGGTGCATCTGGAATACTGCAGATCGTATTTCGACCTTAGAAGGTTCAGCTTCGAGAGCTTCATTCATATCTTGAGTAACCACCTCATCCAGTCCATCCAACGCATCCATATAGCCCGAGGGGGAACTAGTGGCAAAAAGGTTATCGTAGAAAGCTGTGATTAATCTCTCCAAGTCATCATTGTTGGTTTTCCAGTTTCCATTCTCATCATTCAGCCCCTTGATCAAATTGCGACGTCTTCTCGAGCTTGCTTTATGGTGAAAGTACCTAGTATTCTTGTCCCCATCACGGAGCTCGTTTGATCTGGATCTCATGTACCAGTAGGACTCTTCAAGCCTGTAAAGATTATCCAATTGATCAGACAAAGCTTTATAGTTCGCCATCATGTTTGCATCCGGAGCACACTTTTGGGCCGCCAGTAATTTTCTCTCTGACTCCTTGATGTTCCTCCTTATGGCGCCAAAAGAAGACTCTGCCCACTCTTTAAGCCGTATAGCACAGTTCTCGAGGCGAAATTCCATACTTTCACCCACACCTTCATTCCAAGCTTCCATCACTACCTCCTTGCATTCCTCCTTAGAAAGCCACATTGATTCAAACCGGAACAGTTTCTAGTCATAGTTACCCCATTGGACCCTATTCGTACTTAACATAATCGGAGCATGGTCCGATTTATAAATTGGGAAATCACGCACATCAAAAGACTCCACACTATTCCTCCACCTGTTACAAGCTACGAACCGGTCCAACCGTTCTCTAATCATACTGCTCGAATGGATCCCTCTACTCCATGTAAAGGTGCTGCCTCTATAGCCCAAATCACACAGCCTACAATCATCAAGACACCTACGAAAAGCATCCATCTCTCTTTCTCCCCTTATAGCACCCCCCTCTTTTTCCTCAACACTTAAGATCTCGTTAAAGTCCCCAAAAATCACCAGAGGACCATTCACTGTTCTCTTGATCTCTCTGATAAGTTCCTACGTTCTTGACTTGTTAGCTCTATCTGGCCAACCATACACGCCGCACGCAAACCACGTATCATTACCCTGCCTATCATCCTTCACTTCCACTAAGATGTGTCTGTTAGAGAAAGATATTAGAGAAGCCTGCATATCCTTCCACCATAGCCCTATACCACCCGAGTGTCCATTACTGTCTATACACAAACCATTTACAAACCCACATCTATTCCTAATTCGTTCCAGCTTATCTTTTTGCTTCATTGACTCCATCACGAACACCATATTCGGTCTCTCTCTCCAACACCACGTGTGGAGAGCACGAACTGTCAAGGGATTATTGAGTCCTTGACAGTTCCAACTGAAGATTTTCATTGTTGTTCGCGGGGTTGGTCATCACCAACCACTGCTACTTCCTCCAAAACAGCACTATCAAAGACACTACCCGAGCATGAATGTTTTTGAGAGCCTTCACAATCCTCCATGTCAACATCCTCATCAATGAATTTTCGTTTTGTTAGCTGACATTGAGGTGTGTTTATATCCTGTTGACCTGAAGCCCCCACATCCATAGACACCCCAACCTTCCTGCCATTGTCCCCTGATTTCATTTTCCTTCTAACACTCACCTTTTTTCGATGCACACCAGAACACGCTCCTATGTTGAAGGCGGGAACAAAATCTAATTATGTTTCAACATGAGAGGAGGAGTTATCCTCAAAAGATCCCTAAACTGCCACCGGGTCAACTATTTCTTTCATCCCCTCCCCATCCTTCTTGGAATTTGTACCATCAGAATCAGCAAGGGCTAATACATCCCCTGTTCCAGCATTCACTCCAGGATTCACAGCTACCAAATCTGATTTTAAAGGAATTTTTCCAGTAGGTTTTGGAACCATATTACATGAGGGCTTGACAAATGCTTCTTTCTCTCTCCTTTCTACAACAGGAATCAATTGCTCATGACCTACCACACCATCAATACGGGAGACAAAGGAGGGTCCCACCACATTCAATGGTTTGGTGCAAAACAAGGCTTTTCTAGATTTTAACCCACTGATCTCTTCATTAAATTTAGAGATTCCCTTTCGAGGCGAAGCTCTTATATTCATTCCCCAATCATTGCCCCTCTCTTTGTCCTCTTCATTAACATTAGCACAGTCCTTTTCCGTATGACTCATAACACCACATAAAAAGCAGAAATGAGGGAGCCTTTCGTATTTTATATTGATTTTAACTAAGTTGTCTCCTTTTATTCTAACATTCTGATACCGTTTTAAAGGTTTTGTACAGTCCAAAATAACCCTACCTCTGCGAAAAGGGTGGAGATCCAAAAAGTCTTCTTCAATTTCAGTGACCTCCCCCAATTCCTCTAGCAATTGCAGCTACCCTATCCTCAGATCTACAACTAAAGGGTAGGTTGTACAATCGAATCCAAAAGGGTGATGTTTTCAGAGACATACCTGATGGTTGTACATCCTTGTCAATTTCCTGGAGGATAAGCAAACATTGTTCGAAACACCATGGTCTCCCCTCCATAACCTTCTCCTTATCTCTCCTGTGAAAGAATTGGAAGAGGAATAGATTGGATTCAATAGCCCTAATCACAACTCCCTCACGAAGGCTCCAGACATGTATCATCGTTCATTTTAGGGCATCAAAATTCAAGGGTTTTTCGGACAACAATCTTCCCACCAGCCGTAGAGAAAGTTTATCATCGTTCACATCCTCCTTCCCGTCATCCAAGATAATCACATCATCCTCTGCCTCACCATCAATATTAAGCCTTGAGCACTGCTCAGCTATCGCATCCGCCATGAACGTCTTAAAGAAGAAAGTCACAGGAGAAAACCCTAAGAACACTAGGGAGAAAAGCCCTAACTCTTAGAGAGAGAAGGGGACTCTACACTTGGGAGTTGTACTCGTGCATTCGTTCAAGAAAAACTCCTTGAAAACGTTGTTTGTGTTTTTATATTTGAAAAAAAATTGTCCTAAATAATTCAATCTATTATCTATTTACGGTGAATAATCTCAACTTTGATTATTTTTAAATAATTCAACTTTTGTATATTTTTTTGCTGACAACACCTCTTATGACATTTTAACCGACTATTGTAGGTACCTATTAGCCGATACGCTCACTTCTTCTTCCTCCTTATGCTTCTTTGTTGGTCTAACCCTACTCCTCTTTGGTGGTAGGTAGCTATAGTAGTCGGTTATGATATGGAAAGGGGTGTTATGAGAAAAAAAAGTTTAAAGGTCGAATTATTTAAAAGTAATCAATAGTAGAAATTATTCACAACAAATTGGCAATGAATCAAATTATTCAGGACAATTTTTCGTTGATATTTTTCCTATAACACTTTATCAATGTCTACCTACACTAAAATTAAATATATATACAAATCTTCTTCAATATTATCATTCAAACATATTACAACATATAACAATGTTAATATCATTACATCTACAAAGATATACAACTATGCTCGAACCATAAAATATACAAAGTTATATACATACAGTGTCCTCCCTAAGCATGGGCAAGTTGGGCTTACGCCCAGCAGTGTCGTTTCTGACATTTTATGGGCCCTAGGCAAAAATAGAAAAATAGGGCCCCTTCAATAATATTTTCAAAAAGAATTAATTGTGAATTACAGTCTTGAATGATGTTTATGCCTTTTGCGAATTACAGCCACGCTGTTTTTTTTTACGAATTACAGCCACCAAGTTTTAAAAGTGACCACAATTTCGGCCAAATGACCGGTTATGACCGTTGACCAGCAAAATGACCTTTGACTTTCTTTTTTCCTGATTTTACTTTTTTTTTAGTTTTCTTTTTTTTTTTTTCATTTAACTCTTCTTCTCCAATTATTTTTCTCTCTCCTTCTTCTTCTTCCTCAATTACCTCCATTATACTTCTCCTCCTCCATTATTACACATCAAAGCTTTGAGTTTTATTTATTTTTTCCTCATTTCTGAGTATTTTTCTTATCACCACCATTTCCATTCTCCATTTCCATAGCTTCATTTATTCCAGACCATTAATGGAGGTTGAAGCTTTCTTAAATCTCTTTGACTCTTATTGATTTTACCTTAATTTATTCCCGGCAAAATCATATTCCAGACCATTATGGAAATGGTGGTGATAAGAAAAATACTCAGAAATGGGGAAAAAATAAATAAAATTCAAAGCTTTGATGTGTAATAATGGAGGAGAAGTATAATGGAGGTAATTGGGGAAGAAGAAGAAGGAGAGAGAAAAATAATTGGGGAAGAAGAGTTAAATGCAAAAAGAAAAAAGAAAACTCAAAAAAAAACTAAAATCAGGAAAAAAGAAAGTCAAAGGTCATTTTGCTGGTCAACGGTCATAACCGATCATTTGGCCGAAATGGTGGTCACTTTTAAAACTTGGTGGCTGTAATTCGCAAAAAAAAACATCGTGACTGTAATTCGCAAAAGGCATAAACATCAAGGCTATAATTCACAATTAATTCTTTCAAAAATCTCTAAAGTTTCATTTATATTCAAGTTATCATTAGAAATTCTTAGTCTACAAAAAAATTTATCAATGGCTCCTTGTTGGGATTTTATTAACTCTTCTTCTAGTTTTTTTCTTTTTCTTTTTTCACATTCTGATAAACCTTTTTTGGGCAACATAGTATACAAATGAAATTTTGATTAACTAATTTTAAAAAGTTAAAAAGAGTAAGGAACAACCAAAGAGGGCAGAGACAAGAGCTTGAATATTCCAATCAACTCCACATCTCAATTGACAATTGATGAACTATAAAATTTTTTTTTAAAAAAACACAATCAAATATAAAATCATCTATAAATGGCAGTAGTAGAAGAAATTCGAAAATAAAAAAAATTTAAAACAGATCTAACTAAAAATTCATAGAAAAATAAAATTAGTAATCGACAAAAATAAAAACAGTTTCTCATAATTCATGAAATAAAGTGTAATAGATGAAATATAAATATGTAAAATTAAATTATAAGAATTAAAAAGGAGCAAAAAAAACAACCAAATAACTTGTTGAGTTGTTGTGTTCATCAATGGCCACAAATTATCTCTATTTATTTGCAAATTAAACCCAAAAGTAACCATTTTTTGTAATTAAGCATAGCAAATTGTTGATATTTTTAAGGGATATATTTTCATCTAAATTAAATTGAAAATGGGAATAACGAAAGAAAAGAATCAAGAAAGGGAGAAGGAAGGCCATGGATGGAAAGGATGATTGGAACTTGGAATGGAAGATGGAATTCAAGTGAGAGGAGCAATTTACGGTGCATATGCATTAATTAGGTTTCATTTTTCTACCCAACTTTCTCATTCCCAATTTCACGGGTGAAGAAGGAGTAAGCTACTAGGTTTAGATTTAAATTTTTTTTATTTTTTTTAATAATTTTAAAAGGTTTCATAATTTTGGCCCCTTAAACTTTGAGCCTTAGACATTTGCAGACCCTGCCTACCCTCAAATCTGGGCCTGACGCCCAGGGCCCACCAAAAAATTGTCTTGTTGTTGTTGCCTAGAATTAAACACAAGACACCATGTAAAGAGCACTTTAATTTTGCCATCAAGCTGCATAATATGTTAGTGCTAACACTAAGTTTAAAATAATTAAAAGATCAGTGATTGTGTAATAAGCAAAAAGTACCACGCGCATGCAATAGATAATTTAATAAGTATAATATTTTAATTTTCTTGTGGGTTTACTTGTGTAAATAAATAGCCTACATTATGATTTTTAAATTATATTTCCTTAAATTATACTAATACTTTGCTTTTATGTTTATTTGACTAATTTTATATTTATTAGTTTAACCTAAACTTGTAACTGTTTAATATTTTCCCTTTGCTATTTGATGATAAATAGAATTTTGATTGTTTTTTTTTGAGAAAGAATTGTGAATTTTTTATATAGACTTTTATGTGGTCATTTGAAGTTTTAATATTTTGATAAAAATATTTGATTGATTGCAGCGATAAATGGATTTTAAGTTGTGCAATTCTATTTTTCAAATGATACTTTTTTTCTTGTCTTTATCAATATTGAAGACTCAACTCCTTTAAGTGATGATATTTAAAATAAATTAAGTAATCATATATAATTGTTTAAATAGGTCCAAAATCAAGTTAGATATAAAGTGTTTAATTGATAGATAATTTAAGTCTAAAAATATATTGAAATAAGTTTGAAATAGGTTCACTTAAGTTTAACATTTTTATAAGATAAGATTAAATAAAACTTATGTCTTAATAAGTAATTATACATTTTTGTCATATAGTTTAATTACACGGTTTATAACTTGATGAATGAAATAAGTAATTTACTTGGTAACAAGATTATACTAATTATAGGTTTTCCTATAAATTTGGAGTTGTTTTTATCTCACCTATAAAATAGGAAGAATAATTCAAATGAAGCTAAAATCTAGAAATTATATATGGCTTATGCATTTCGGTTATTATGTTTGGATTAATAAATATTCAACACTTGGTATGAGTACTAACGTGGCAGAATATCAAAGATTTGAAAAGCTAAAAATAGTAACAAAAACATGTATGTCGAACAAATCAAAGTGGAGGGTAAGTTTAACTTGTTGTCAAAGACTTTGAAGACTAATTCAACATAAGCAGTTGGTGAAAATCAAGGAATGAAGTTTCAATTATTCTAACGACTATGTTTGAGGCGTAACATATGTATAAGAAGCTTCATCAAAGAATTAATAGAATTGCATCACATCTTACGAAGTGTCACTTTCTCCAATTCGTACGGGGATTATGATAGTCCCCAAAGACAGGACTTGACTACCCCCAAACCCGATTAGTGGTTTATCTAGGGGTTATAAATGCTTCTCTTCGATCTTCATTTGCCTAAGACATTCCATTGTTATAAGATCAGTTGTACTTCTAGTATCTACTAGCACTTGTGTTACCTTCATTTGGAGTATCTTAATTGTTACAACCAAAGGATCAGTGTGGGGTTGTTGCAATGGTTGGGAAGTAGTGGCGTCAAACTTCATGAGGAGCTTGAGAAAACTAAACTTAATTCCAATCTTACAACTATTGTTCAGGGCATGAACCTTGCTCAACATAGTGCAGAAATTCGTCTTGCAGCTACAAAGACTATATAATGCTCTTGCTTTTGTACAAACTAACTTTGAAAATGAGATGAAGCGAAATTACATCATGAAAGTGGTTTGTGAAACTGCAATATCTCAGGAGGTGGAGGTAAGGCAGGCTGCTTATGAGATTGTATTAAATAAAACTAACAAGCAAAGCCATATTTCTGATTTTGGCTCTCATTGAAAAAGACTTACTGCATTATATCGACAACCTACATGCAAAATCTCAATGCACGCAACAAGCACTCCAATACATGTCAACAAAGACTCTATGACATGTGTCTAACAAGACACGTGTCCAAGCAAAACACTCAAATTCATGCAAGAACACTTACATACATGCATACATATATGTGTCCAAACAAAACACTCAAACTCATTCAAAGACACTAACATGCATGCAACAACACACTACCACAACCTGTGTACTCCCTAATGCACATGACAAAGACACGCAACCGTCCTATATGCAAACAACAATAAAATAACACAACATACATAGAATCACTCACATGGATGATGGAGTGTAGTATGACTAAGCAAAGTTACCATTCACGAATGAATAGTACCTCCTTAGCCATTTTTTTATAATGGATAAAGGATTTGTATTTTGCTTTTATCTTTTAAAGAGTTAAATTACAATTACAAATTAGCAATTGAACAACAAAATTTTTAATTAAGTGATTTAAAAATTGAGATTATTTATTATTAATCAATAGGTGGGATTATTGTAGGAAAAATGAGAAAAAGGTTGGATTATTGTATTAGAACAAAGTCTTGCAGCATATTAGTTCTTGCTTGACGATCATGTTCCTGGACAACATGTTTCAGTTTTTTTCCTAGATAAAGCTCTTCAAAATACTGCGTATCAGGCAATCCTTTACATGGGTGTCTGCAAATTTTTAGCTAATTTTGGAAAGTATGGTATAACTTTAAAGTTAGCATCTATTATTTGTTTTTGGATGGTATAACTTTATATCTTCCCACAAAATTATGATGATAGTTTACTATTGTTTCTAATTTTCTTTTCTAGGCTATTTAGTAATTTGTTTTTTCTGTTAAAAAAATATGGGTTTGTTTTCAAGTTTACTACATTAGCCGTTTATATTTTTTGGATTAAATTTAAATTTGCCTACTTGCTAGTTTTCTCACTTTCTCCTTGCTTTCATCTACACACTAAAGAGCAATAAAGTTGTTGTACTCTAGCAGACATAATATTTTTTGAACTGAGATAAAATTCAAGCATTACAACTCATTGTCACTAATATTTTTATAGGATTATGATCTGTGATATGTGATCTAGGTTCTTTTATGTTTGCAACTTTGCATTGTGCATAAATCTGGCATTCACATACTCAGATCTTCAATGTTTCTACACACCACGGTTTTATTAAACAAGTAAAATTGGCAAAATGTGGACTTTCATATGTCGTTGTCTCTATCATGGGTCCACAAAGCAGTGGTATGTAATTTTATTTTTATAAAATTAATCATCTATTTTTCCCTAATTATTTTTCTTGAACTTATGAATTGTGCCAATTATTAGTAACTTTTATCTATAGTGAGCCATATTCGTAGTGACATTTATCTCATGAATATTAAAATTATAAAATCATTTGAACATGTTTTCGATCCAATTTCAAAGCTTTAACTATTTTTATATTTTCTAATCTTTGATTTTATTTAGTATCATCGTAATCAAACTATCGTTTATCTCTTATTACAATGGTATCCGCCATTGTTTATAGATTTAGATGGTTTGATTTTTTCAAGTGTGCTTTCTTTTTTCATTTTAGGGCCTTGCAATTGGGTGTTTCCTTTTTAAAGTGTTTGGTCATATGAATTTGTAGTAAAAGGTGAAAATTTAAGGATTAATTTCTAATAGGATCAAATGAGTTTTTGGAAGAGAAATTCAAGTATTTACACACGTTCAATTGTTCTTAATTTTAAGGTTTTACATAATCTTTGTTATTTTGATTGATTGAGTAAATGAAAATGTTGGCTATTGTTTGTGCTAAATTAGCTTGACGGTTTTATCATAATAGCCGTCTTTGTCTCTTATAATCACTCATTGACAATGTCAGTTCATGTTTACGACTATCATCTTAGGGACTTAAAGTCCAACTGTTGCTTCAATCCTTTGCTTCCTTTCCATAAATCAGCCAAGATGGATTTAATTGCATGTTGATTCTTTTTTTTTTCTCTATGTTCCATGTAGATTGCATCTTGATCTCTTCTTCTTTATGAAAATTCTGTTAGGTTTTCAATTATTTTTCCCGAGCCATGCCTACACTTTTTTAATGTGTGAATTGTGAGTTTTAAAAACTAAAGTCCAACATTTGATCAAGTATTTTTTCATTTGTAAACATTAGATTATGTTTGGTGTAAAGCTTAACTTTTTTCATCTTGTGCACTTCCATTGTTGCATAAAGGTTGCCTCGTTGCTAATGTTTTTGTTTCGCTACAAAAAAAATGCAAAGTTGCGATTAAAAACTCCGACCACCCGATTTTAGTCGGTAATTTCCGACTACATTACCGACTAGCACACGGTAGTCGGAAATTCCGACTAATTTCCTACTGAAAGACTGTGGTAGCAATATGCCGACGGACTTGCGACTAAAACGTTAGTCGCAACTTTTCCGACTACCCCTCTTGTCGGAATTTAGTCGCAATTTTAATAAAGAAAAAAAACCGTAAAAAAGCTGAAGTAAATGTCTTTGTTGGCCGACTGGATTCTGACCAGTGAGTGGTCACTGATTAGTCGGAAACTTCCTGATTTTGTCTATAAATACCCACCCTCAACGTCACTTTCTCACATTTCCTACCCTTCTCTCTACTCTCTTCCTTAATAACGTTCTCTCCAAAACTCTATTTGTTTCTCACTTTGTCCCTCTCCTCCTCTATCTCCCACTTGAGTTTCCTCAATCAAGTGGGAGATAGTTGAGGAGAAGAACAAGTTGAAAAACATAAATTTAATGGTTCCATTTGTTGTAAAAAGTGGTCAAAAGGTCTTTGGCATGTTTCTCACTTCTCCCGTTCTTCGTCACACTCATACTCGAGTTTCTTCACTCAAGTGTGAGTGTGGGAAGAACGGGACGAATTGATAAACATAAATTTAATGGTTTTATTTATTGTAAAAAAAAATTTTAATGAGCTTTTTTTTTGTGTCATTTTGTTGTAATAATTATGAGTACTTAACCGAAATAGTTGTTTATCTTACTTATTGTCTTCTACGTTTACTATAAAAATGTGTTAAAAACGATTAAAATATGTTTCTCAAATCTGAGAAAATTATCGTATTATTTTACTTAGATTTGCTACTGAAAAACAATAATTTTCGATTTGCAGGTCGTTGGTTTTGCGCGATAGTGCATGGTAATTACGGCCTATTGTATTTTCTAAGGCTGTAAATTGCACTATTGCGTAGCCAACGCCTGCAATGAAAAAATTATTCTTAGTAGACTCATAAAAAGTAAAATATACGATACTAAATTTTCTCAAGTTTGAGAAACATATATTTAACGTTTTCAATTTTTTATAGTACATACGAGGAAATATTTAAGCAAAAACACTATTTGAACTTAGTACTTATAATTTTAACTCCAAAATGGCCGGAAAAAAAGCTCATTAAATTTTTTTTTATTTTATTTACCGACCAGATTGCGACTGGACAAATGGTCGCAACTTAGTCGGTATATAAAACGTCAAATCAATCAAAGAAGTCTGACATTTTGTCCGACCAATTTCCGACTATTCGTTAGTCGCAGGTTGGTCGGTAAGTTTGAATTTTAAAATCCAGCAACTGGGCACAACTTTTTATGTACCGACAGTATACCGACTATCACTCTTGTCGGATATTAGTCGGAAGTTTTCATGATTTTTCTATAAATTCCCCCTCAACGTAAATTTTTCTTACATTTTACATCCCCACTTTCTCTCTACTTTATTCTCTCCAAATATTTTAGGTATGATATTAGCTATGTTTTGGTTACTTTAAACAAGTACATGCTTGCGTTATTTTTTACTTTGTCCCGCTCTTCTTCAGATTCATACTTGGTTAATTTCAATCGAGTATGGTTAATTTCAATCGAGTATGAGTTTGAGAAGGGCGGGATGAATAGAAAAACATAAATTTAATGGTTCCATTTTTTGGATAATTTAAACAAGTATGTGCTTGCATTGTTTCTCACTTTGTCCCTTTCCTCTTCAGATTCATACTTGAGTTTCTTCAATCAAGTGTGAGTGTGGGGAGGAGAGGGACAAGTTGAAAAACACAAATTTAACGGTTGCATTTGTTGTAGAAAAAAAAATTTAATGAGGTTTTTTTTGGTGCCATTTTGTAGTAATAATTATGAGTACTTAACCGAAATAGTTGTTTTTCTTACTTATTCTCTTGTATGCTTACTATAAAAATGTGTTAGAAACGATTAAAATATATTCCTCAAATCTGATGAAATTGAGCATCGAATTATTTTACTTATACGTTCATCAGGTTTGAGAAATATATATTTAACGTTTTCAATTTTTTATAGTACATTCGAGGAAATAATTAAGAAAAACCACTATTTCATCTTATTACTTATAACTTTTACCCAAAAATGGCCCGAAAAAAACCTCATTAACATTTTTTTAAAAAAAAATTTACCGATCAACTTGCGACTGTCTAGTTGGTCGCAAAGTAGTCGGGAATTCAAAACGTCAAATCAGTCAAAAGTAGTCTAACAGCAATAATGAGGCAGACATCTTTATATGTAGCGACCAATTTCCGACTACTCTTTGGTCGCAGGTTGGTCGGTATTTGAATTTTTAAAATCACTGGCTGACAGCGTACTTAATTGGGCACGACATTTTATGTGCCTCAGTATACCGACCACTTGCCGACTAGTCTTTGGTCGCAGGTTGGTCGGTAATTTTGAAATTTAATATTTGACCGGTTCTTAATTAGGCACAACTTTTTATAAACGTTGTATTTTTTGTTTTGCAGAGTAATGGACTTACGAACTGAAAGAAGTTGGATGAACCAGCGAAGTTCTAAAGGAGTTTATAATATTAGATATTTAGAAGGGGTCGAAGAAATTATACAATTTGCAAGGAAAAAAAATCCAGATGAAGTTAGATGTCCGTGTAAAAAGTGCGGTAATCGTAGACTGTGTGCTCCAGATGTCGTAAGAGATCATTTGTTAAAGAAGGGGTTTGTTGAAAACTACTACGATTGGTACCTGCACAAATGTTCTGACAGTGCACCAATTTGTAGTGAGTCGGCTCCGGTTGAGCCACAGCAGAACACGGTTCAAAATCCCTATGCACAAATGGTGTACGATGCAGCAGCGAGTACTTTTCCGGATACACATCATCATTTCAACCGCATTGTGATGATGTCGTCGCAAATGTACCATACTCACCGCCTGTACATATTGATGAAGATCCGTACCCCCAAGCAAGACAGTTCTTTGATATGTTAAGAGCCGCCAACTTACCTCTGTACCCTGGTTGTGAAACGCATACTCAGATGTCGGTCATAGGAAGGATGACTAGCCTGAAGACGGACTTTCGTATATCAGAGAGACTTTATGATGAATTATGTCAATTCATTATTGAATTGTTGCCGAAAGATAATCGGATGACAACAAGTTTTACGACACAAAGAAGCAAATTTCGGCTCTTGGATTGCCAATAGAGAAGATTGACTGTTGTGTTAATGGGTGTATGATTTATTGGGGCCCCACAACGAGTATGACACAATGTGGTGAGTGTGGGGTTTCTAGATGGATATCAGATAACACCCCCAGAAAGTAGTTCCACTACTTTCCCATTGGTCCTAGGCTACAACGGTTGTATGCGTCTGCGACTACTGCCAGCCACATGAGGTGGCATGCGGAGCATCGTTCAGAAGATGGAGAGATGTGTCACCCCTCGGACAGTGAGGCTTGGTTGACTTTCAACACGACACATCCGGGTTTTGCACGGGAGACAAGAAATGTGAGACTAGGGTTGTGTACAGATGGTTTCAACCCATTTGGCAGCTCGGGTCAACAATATTCATGCTGGCCTGTAATACTAACTCCATACAATCTTTCGCCCTTGATGTGCATGAAGAAGCAGTACATGTTCTTAACGGTGATCGTCCCCAATCCTAACAATCCAAAACATAAGATTGACCTGTACCTGCAGCCATTGATACATGAGTTAAAGCTGTTGTGGAAAGATGGGATCCAGACATACAACGTATCCAAGAGGCAGAACTTTCAGCTTCGTGCAACTTTGATGTGGACAATCAACGACTTTCCAGCTTATTCGATGATGTCGGGGTGGAGTACATCTGGCGTGCACGCTTGTCCTTACTGCATGGATGAGTCCAAAGCCGTTTATTTAAGACACAACAGAAAAGTGAGTGGGTTTGACTCACACAGGAGATTTTTAGATAGTAGGCACCCCTTCCGCAGAAACCGGGTGCTTTTTAGTTGTGGAGCTGTTGAGAAGGCTGTTATGCCCGACATACGTACGGGAAATGAGCTTTTAGAGGAGCTGGTTCGTTTAGGGTTTTTACGGGTGTTTGAAGACGATGCAGCTGAGTACAACGCAGAAGTCAGTAAACATTGTGTTGGATGGAAGAAGAGAAGTATTTTTTGGGATTTGCCGTACTGGAGCACAAACATGATCCGTCACAACCTTGACGTGATGCACATTGAGAAGAACTTCTTTGATAACATTTTCAACATAATAATGTGTGTGGCGGGAAAAACTAAGGATCCTCTCAAGGCACGCTAAGATTTAGTCGAGCTCGGGATCCGATCGGAATTGCATCCAGTGGGTTCTACCATTCCCAAGGCATCATACACACTAAAAAGAGAACAAAGGGCTGTTCTTCTAGATTGGCTTAAAACTCTAAGATTTCCTGATGGTTATGTTTCCAATTTAGCCAGGAATATCGACATGGCTAAACATCAGATATTTGGGATGAAGAGTCATGATTGTCATGTGTTCATGCAGTGACTAATTCCAATAGCATTTCGGGAGTTGCTGCCAGCCAAAGTTTGGGAAGCACTTACTGAAGTTAGTCTGTTCTTTAGAAGTCTTACTTCTCCGAATATATCTGCCGCAGATATGTGGAGGTTGAACGAGGAAATTGCAGTGGTGCTATGTAAGCTAGAGACTATATTTCCTCCAACATTCTTCGATGTTATGGAACATTTGCCTGTTCACCTAGCTTACGAGGCAAGAATTGCTGGTCCGGTACAATATAGGTGGATGTATCCCTTTGAGAGGTAACTACTATTTACATGTCTAAACTAAGTATTATTTCATTTTCTGGTCACTTTTTACATGTCTTAATAATTACTACTTGGTTTAAATTACAGGTATCTTCGACATTTAAAGCTTAATGTCAAAAACAAGGCGCATGTTGAGGCCTCGATCTGTAACGCATATCTTACAGAAGAAGCATCATACTTTGTCTCGCATTACTTTGGGCCAGACGTTCAATGCAGAGTTAGAGATCTTCCAAGAAACGATGACGGATGCTTTGATACCGTGAGATCGGGTGTTTTGTCCATATTCACACACCCAATCAAATTTCATGGGCGGGGTAAGGCTCTTATGCTGGATAAAGCAGATCTCAACATTGCTCAGACTTATGTTCTGCGAAATTGTCCGGAGGTTAATCAATTTTATGATCAATTCGTACACTTAATCACAAAGTACGAACCCAATCTAAACGCAGAGCAAGTTGACCATGTGATCCAAGACCAGTTTGCCCGCTAGTTTAAGCAGATTGTGAGTACACGTTTACCATCGTAATTTGTTGTGTAAACAGTATTACAAATTAACATTGAATTATTGATTTTATATGCAGTCTAGGGACGGGTTTCTTGACGGTGTGGATAATGCCGATATTCTAAAGGACCTCGTTGAGGGACCTTTGCAGAAGGCACGTCGCTATGATGTTTGTTACGTGAATGGTTATAGATTTCACACTATCTCCCATTCCGCAACAAAGAAATCTACTAAGAACAGCGGGGTGTGCGTGAAATCTGATGATAACAGTCCGGATGAAACCGACTTTTATGGTAAGTTAGAGGACATTATTGACCTCGAGTATCGAGCACTTCCAATTAAAGGGTCACTTTGTTCAAATGTCAATGGTTTGATCAGACTACCACCGGATACGCCCATGGTACGAGAATCCATCCGCTTTACAAGCTGGTTAACGTTCATATTGGTCGATCCTATAGAAAGTACGATCCTTTTGTGCTAGCTAGTCAAGCTTCCCAAGTTTATTATTTACCTTATCCCAGTTTAAGGCAAAACATGAAAGTTCGGCGAGCTGTTTGCAAAGTCAGATCAAAGCAATTCGAGGAGACCACTTTCCAACTGGAAGAGAAATCACCGGATTTTGTGGCGAATGAAGATGTTTTTGACGCGCAAGTCGAACCATTGCGTGATCCAGCTGGAGAATTGTTACACCTAGACGAAACGGTTCATGATGTCGATGAAAATGAAGACACCGACGAAGATCTTGTACTATCTGACAACGATGATGTCGATGACAATTATGTAACCCAATAATAAGTTTTTAATAATTATATGTTTATTTATTATTATCAAACATTTTTTTAGTTTTTTTAATCGTTTGTTTATTTATTAATTTTACTTTGGGTCGTAATTTTTGTATCTTTTAATCTCGTATTTACAATTTTAATAATTATAAAATAATAAGTATAATATAATAATAATAATAATAATAATAATAATAATAATAATAATAATAATAATAATAATAATAATAATAATAATAATAAAACAATATATAATAATAATAATAATAATAATAATAATAATAATAATAATAATAATAATAATAATAAAAATAATACAAATCAGAACTCCAAAAAACAAATGCGCGAAATTTTTTCATTTTTGAAATTCCGACTACCTACCGACTATTAGCCAGTCGCAGATTAGTCGGTAATTTGAAATTAGAAAGCTTCCCAGAGAAGCTTCTCTGTTTGTCAGAAGCATTGGGAAGGTAAAAGTTTTTCAGTATACCGACTGCACTCCGACTAGCCTCCAGTTGCAATTTAGTCGGGATACTGAAAAGTTTTTTCACTTTTCAATGTTTTCTGAAAAGTTACTGTTGGCATTCAATGTAGTAGGTAAAAAAATCTCACCGACTAGATCCCGACTATTTTGTAGTCATAAAGTAGTCGGTGTACTGAAAAGTTTTTTAACTTTCCAACGTCTTCTGAATACTTACTGTTGGCAGTCAATGAAGTAGGTAAAAAATCTCACCGACTAGATCCCGACCAAATATTAGTCGCAAAGTAGTCGGTGATAATAATCGATTTTTTCACCAAATAGCATTTCAGAACCCTAACTCTCACTGACTAACTAGCGACTGTCTGGTAGTCGCAGGTTAGTCGGAATTTAAGTGATATAAAAACCAGCACTTCAACAGAAAACGAACATTTTCATTTCCACCATCGAATTCTTTCTCGTTTTTTTCTTTCTTTCTTTCTCTCATTCCTACTACATTCCTACTAACTTCCTCTTGCATCCTCATCTCCGACGGGTTTTTGGGTCATACTCTGACTACTACATCTCAACTACACTCCGACTATTAAAGGTTAGTCTTCTTTTTATATTTTTTTTTGAAATTTAGATTAAATACATGTATTTTTAGGGTTTGATGGTTTGATTATGAGCATGATTATGAACATGATTTTTTTTGACATGGTTTGATGGTTTGAAATTTCGAATATTTGACATGATTTTTTTTGTTTAGTAATCTTGCATGAAATTAGGGTTTATTGCATGTAATTTCTTATATTTTTTACCTGTTATTTTCGTCATTTTCTTGTTTTTTAGGGTTTGATTTTCGAATATTTCAAGTTTATTTTTTAAGTTTATGGTTTACTATGAAATAAACATCATAAACATGTAATAATCTTGCATGAACTTGTTTATTTACATGTTTTTTTTGTTTAGTAATCTTGCATGAAATTAGGGTTTGTTTCTGATTTTTAGGGTTTATATTTCCAATTTTTTGTTTTTCTTTTATGTTCGACATTATTGTTTTTTTTAGGGTGTACATGTTTAATCTATTTATACATTATTTTTTGATTTGTTTAGGGTTTATATTTCTAATTTTTTTTCTAATTTTTTTTTATTTTCGACATTATTTTTGTTATTTTTAGGGTTTATTTTCGACATTATTTTTCTGATTTTTAGGGTTTATTTTCGACATTATTTTTGTTATTTTTAGGGTTTATTGTTTTTTTTAGGGTGTACATGTTCCATTTTTTTTTCGACATTATTTTTAGGGTGTACTCGTATACTTGATTTTTTCCTGATTTTTTTTATTTTCGAAATTATCGAAATTTATATTTTTCTGATTTATATTTTCGAAATTATCGAAATAAATTTTCCTGATTTTTAGGGTTTACATTTTTAAAATTATTAGTTGTTAATTATTAGTTGTTTTTTGTTTATATTATTAATTATCATGTTTAATCTACTTTAGATTATTAATTATTAACATAATCTGAATTTTTTGTTTATATTTTTGAGTTTTTTGTTTTGTTTTGTTTTTTTTTTTCTAATTTTTTTGTTTTTTATTATTTTCTATGAAATTAATTGTTAAATTTAGATGCCTAGAATGAGAAACAATCTAGGACAGCGTATTGACCCGCGAACCGGTCAACCATACGACCCTGAATCTCGTCCGGTACCACAGCATACGCATTCTGACCCTCCCCCAGCAGCCACTTGATCTCAACCTGAAGCTGAACCTCATGCTGTAGCACTCTCTCAACCTTATCAGGGTTTAGAGAAGCATTTTTTGAGGTCAGAGGGGGTTGTCACTCCCTCTCCGGTGTACATGTCCATCCGTAGGACGTTTGAGGCCTACCAAGATCCTAATGGATGGGCTTGGAGGCACCTATATAGGCAAACTATCGAGTTTTATTGGCAGCAGTTTCAAGTAAGGCTATGTACTTCATTTCTTCATTATTTGATTAACTTGCTTTGTTATACTAATACTGATTGTTTTTGTCGTTTCAGAAACAATGGGCTTGGGATCCCTCTATCACTTCGACGGTGCGCGGAGTGGGAGAAGAGGGTCATGCTCAGGTACAAGGACATTATGCATCATCAAAGAAGATTATATGAGGCAAATAATGAGTACAAGCCCCCCTGGGCGTTGACGGAGGCTTGGGACCGATGGGTAGCGGCCTGGAAAAGTAAAGAATTCCAGGCCAGTCGGTCCAGAGGGAGGAGGAACCGTCGCCGGGGCGATGAAGCGGGTGTCACTGAACTCACCCATACCGGCGGCTCGGTGTCTACGCGCAGGACATTGCGCATTTTGGTATAACCTTCAACTTGTAATAATTTGATTTATTATTTTTATATGCATAAATATTGAAACATAATTTCGTATAACCTTCAACTTTGTTATTGCAGGAACAAGAGCAGAAACACACACCGCTCTCTTATGAGTTGTTTCTACGCACTCATAAGGTGCGTACAAAGGACGGGTTGCAGTGGGTCAACGAGAAGTCCAAGGCCATAAACGTAAGTTCAATCTCTGATCTATATTATTTCAAGATTAGCTTTTTTTGGTTATCATTGAATCGTAGCTTAGTTAGTTTTTTGGTACGTTAGCTTTTGGTAAATTAGCTGTTTTAGAATATTCCTTAGGATATTTGATATTGGATTTTGAGGAAATGCTGGTTTGATAGCTGTTTTCGTTGTAGATACGCATTATATCTATATTGGCTTCTATTTCAGGGTTTATTTAAGTTTTGGTTTAGTTAGTCTACAGTTGAAACTCTGCCGAAATTTTAACAGAATATATTGTTTTGTTGTTTAGGACGAATACATGCGCCTCTGTGCCGAACTTCCTGTTGATGCGCCTGATGAGGAGATTAACGACGCCTATTTTCAGGCCATCCAAAATATCGAATCACAGGAGCTGATGAAGAAGAAGTCCTCCAAGAGTGTGTTTGGTGTTGGCGACGTGGCACCGGTTTATTACGCCGATGTTGCGGCGCCGCAGTCTCAATACCAGGCCGCCCCTCCCCCAACCCAAACGGTGAACGAGAGGTTGGATAGTCTTCAGGAGTCTATTAACCGAGTTGAGGACCGCCTCAACTCGCACATTTCAAGGGAGGAGCATGATGCACTCATGGAGGAGCATCGGCAGTTGAGGGAAGAGGTCAACAATCTGCTCAACTTTGTGCGCACTATTTTTGTAGAAAGACAACCTCCTCCGCCTTCGCCCAATTGAGTCCTTGTATTTTTTGTTTTTATGTTATTATTTTTATGGTTTAAAACATTTGGTTGTATAACATTATTTTTTTTACATTTGCATTATTAATTTTTTTCGTGCCTATCATATAATCTTTTATTGCGTTTTTTATTTTATTTGATCGATAATTTAGGTTATCGATAAAATAAACAAACTGGTCAAATGTGGTCAACATCGTTGACCACATTTGACCAGTTTTTTTATTTTAATATTATATTTTTCCGACTAAATTCCGACTACAAAATAGTAGGAATTTAGTCGGTAAATTTGAGCATCACCGACCACATACAGACTAAATATTGGTCGGAGATTGGTCGGTATCCAAAGCCGCCAAAATTTGGTCCATTTTTGACTAAATTAAGGTTGACCTTTCCGACTACTTTCCTACTACAAGATAGTCGGAAATTGGTCGGGATCCATAGTCGCCTTAAGTTGTTCAACTTTTGACTAAATTAAGGTTTGACTTTTCCGACTACTTTCCTACTACCTTGTGGTCGGAGTTTAGTCGGAATGGGTGATTATATTTTATTTTTTGCAAAAAAACTGAAAACATCAATAATCATTTTTCAAATATAGCGACTATATTCCGACCATATGGGTAGTCGGCATTTGGTGACGGACGCATGGTAGGAAAGTAGTCGGTATATGGATATTAAACTCCGACTAAATCGTTTAGTCGGTAATGCGACCAATCTGCTACCAGTGTTCAGATGGTTGGAATTCCGACTGAAATTCCGACCCTTTAAATTTACCGACCGTTCTGTACCGACTACCTCGAGTTAGTCGGAGTTTAGTCGGTATAGGCGTATACCGACCAATCAGCGCACTACAAAAAAATTGCAAAATTGCGACCAAAATCCACCGACTACCTACCTACTTTTTGTCGGAAATTTCCGACTACTTTTCCGACTAACCCATGTTAGTCGGAAATTGCGACTAAATAGCGACTAAATATGTTTTTGGTCGTAATTTCAAATATAAAAAAAATAAAAAATAGCATTAATTATCACCGACCAACTACCGACCACTTTTTAGTCGGTAATTTTTCCGACCACTTTCCGACCAAAAGTTGGTCGGTAGTTGGTCGGTGATAATTTTTCTTTTTTTGATTTTTTGGGTTGACCAAATATAGATATAAGTTGAAAAAGTTTAGATGTAAAATACAAAAGTTGTTGTGGTGTAGTGGTTTGGCAATGGTTTGCAAACCAAAGGTCCATTGTTCAATTCAAGCCAACAACATATTTTGATTTTTTATTAAAATTTTGTCTTATACTAATAGTTTTTGCATTATTAATTTATTTTTTGTCTTACTAGTTTATTTTATCGGTACTCGAAAATTTTAATTTGCATTATTAATATATTAATAATATACAACAACTAATAATAATAATAATAATAAACTATTACTACATTAATAGAAATAATAATAATAATAATAATAATAATAATAATAATAATAATAATAATAATAATAATAATAATAATAATAATAATAATAATAATAATAATAATAATAATAATAATAAGTGGAAGGAGTGTTATTATGTTATAAATTCATTAACATAGCTTTGAGTATCAATAACTATTACTTGGCCTACTGGTTGTAGTGGTCAAGGGTTCGATTCTTCCCAGCGACATTGGTGTTTATTTGCATGGTGTGTCCACGTGGGTTTCAGGTGGCCGCCATGTGGGTATGACGTGGCACTATCATTTAGTTTTTTTTTTTTTCCGTAATTTTGTTGGAAATTTTTTATTTATTTATTTTGGGTTGAATTCTTAAATAGTGCTTGGCGACTAAATTCCGACTATATGGGTAGTCGGAAATTTCCGACCAAATGGGTAGTCGGAAATTAGTCGGAAATTTCCGACTATTTTCCTACTAAAATGACTTACCACCAATTGACCAATCGACTCACCCGAAAGTGAATTTAGCTCGTATAGCTCTATACCGACTAAACTCCGACTATTTCGGGTAGTCGGAAACTTGCATTTTTTTTGTAGTGGCGACTATTTCGGGTAGTCGGAAAAGTGCGTTTTTTTTGTAGTGTTTTAAAGTGGTCATTGTCGTTGTTTACTACTCACTCTGTTCTTTCATGTTTGTCCATCTTACTATAACAGGTAGTTTCAAATGTTTGTTCACTTTAGAATACTTTCCGTTTGTAGAAATATTTTTTCCCAAATATACCTCATAACCTCTTCCATTTTCCCCAAATATACTCTCTCTATTTTAACGACAATGATAATTTCCTTTTTTTCTTTATTTTATCTTTAATATAAATGTATTTTTTCTCTCATATCAACAAAGTCATTACTTCACACTACTATTTAATTAAAATAATACCCACTTACTATAAAGATTCTAGTTTTCTTAATTTGTGTGAAAAACTCATAGTGGACAATCTTTTAAGAACGGAAGGAATATCGTATTGGTTTGTCTGTTATTTGTTGTTTTTTATTGTTATCAAATTCAACCATGATTTAGCATATTGTCTTTGTTTAGATGGATTTTTCTTTGTTATCTCAATCTGCATACGAATTTAAAAAATTTGTAACTTTACATTGCTTGTATGATGATTGGTTGATGCTCTAAATTCATTTTTCTATGAGTTGGTGAAGTACAATGATAGTTGGTAATACATGTAATGGATTGTGCGTTTATTAAGAAAGAAAAATAAAAAAACAAAGAAATAATAAGGTGATCATATTCTATTGTAGTTGCTTGGACACAAGTGTTATATATACAGGAGAATACACAGTAGACTACTTCAGAAGTTAGAATCATTCCTTTGTTTCGCTTAATATTGTACTACAAATATGCTTTTTTTTTTACTAGAAATGCCGCTTGTTATGCGAAGATGCTACTGTTGCGAAATGATGCGAGTAGATGCATGTTTTTGTCGGATTTTTCTATAGTGGTCTTAGCTTTGTTAAACGATGTTGTGATATATATTGTGCTCCTACTACAAATGCACGCACAACACTTGTTGTATGTCTCCATGAGCAGCTAGGGTTCCGATTTTTGTGTGTTTTGTGCAACAAATGGCTCACGAAGGTTGCTGATCGAATAGAGCAACTTTAAATCAATTCTTGGTGTGTAACGTGACTTATGCGCATGTGTGGTTAACAGCAGGTGTAGACTGTCTAGTAGTGATGTACTGTTATGCACATTCAACTCAGACGGTCAAACGGAAATTGACAAATAACAATCTACCGAGCAATTTGCTGATGGCACGCATGTGGGCTATATAGGAAAATGGTGTGTGAACGTTGGTGAGCAATCCACTACCTACTGCTGAAGTCGGGTTAGGCTGCAGGTTGTTGGTCGCTCTTAGTGAGTGCGGCAATGCATCTCCCTAGTTCAAGCATTTGATGCGTGACAGCCTTTGGTGACTGTTGTCACGAGTGGAGTTTTGCTTGGGCGTATTTAACTCAAAGTAGTTGCAACATGGGAAGCTGCCTTGTGTTGTTAAAGTTTATTTTTTTGGTGTTGCGCTTTTTAGTAAAGAGATTATTGTTTTTAGTTCATGGTTTCGTGTATATTTGCCTTACATGGCGTACTGTCTTTCAAAGCTTGTAAATAACTGATGTGTATATTATAGCCTACCCCTTTGCTCTTTCCTTTGGGTGGCCTGTATTTAAGGCCTTCTTAATTACAATGACCTTTTCCCCTCCCTGGGGTTACTTATGCCGATTGTTTTTGACTGTCTCGTCTAAATTGTTTTGCATTTCTCAAAAAAAAAAAATGAATGTACATATTATCGTACTTCTTAACATAACTAGTTAGCATCCCTTTAAGCTCCAACTAGATTTATCTTAAAAACTACAACAGGTCAAAATAGTACCTACAATGTTTGTGCACAAGAGCCAACCGAGTTAATGTAACACCCCCGAATTTCCTCCGTTCCCTTGCGGTTTTGGTTCCGTTTACAGGGTTGGAAATTGTCTGAATTTCCGACCCTCTAAACAGAACCAAAATCACAAGAGAACAGAGGGAAATTCGGGTGTTAAAATTAACATATTAGTTAATTAGTAGGTTTAGAAATTAGCGAGTAATAGAACAGAAGGTCTCTAATAAAGGCACTAAACTTAATTAATTTGCACTTTTGAAAGTGCTCATGAAAGTAGACCATTGATCCCGTTACTATTGATCAAAATGTGATTATTAATTTAGAGAAATTATTGCATATTGCGATAACTAATGTAAACATAAATGACATTCTTTTCGTTTCATTTGCAAAATTATAGAATTATTAGTTAGAGTCATGATTGTAAATTATATTGAAGAGCCATCAAGCTAAGTTCTCTAAATATTCTTGTTGTCAATGGGTTAAACTTCAACATCAAATCGATTACATAAATTATTAATTAAAAATTAATTATTTTTTAAATAGTTACTTTTAAAATTAACTAGGATTTCTTGATGAATTAATTGTGAATTACAGCCTTAATGTTTATACGTTTTGCGAATTACAGCCATGATATTTTTTTTTTGCGAATTACAGCCACCATGTTTTAAAAGTGAACACCATTTCGGCCAGATGACCGGTTATGACCGTTGACCAGCTAAATTACCTTTGACTTTTCATTTTTCTGATTTTACTTTTTTTTGAGTTTTTTTTCTTTTTTCATTTAATTTTTTCTTTTTCATTTTCTCTCCTTCTTCCCCAATTCCCTATTCTTCTTCAAAGTCTCCATTATTTTTTTATGAATACTTCAAAATCTCCATTTAATTTTTTCCTTTTTTTTTAATTCTTCTTTCCCCAATGATTTTTCTCTCTCCTCTTTTTTCTTCCCCAATTACCTCTATTTTTTATGAATACTAGTAATCTTGAATGCCCTTTAATTCTTTCCAAATTCCTCTTATTTTCTTCTTCTATTCCCTCTCATTCACCAAACTGCTAAAAGATCTAAACTTGATTGATTTTTCCATCTGGGTAAGCAAGAAAATCATAAGGGTATGTTTGGATTGTGACAGAAAAAGTTTATTAGTAGAGTAATAAAACAGAAATGCCAGTTTCAACAAGGTCTCAGATCTTGATCAAAGAAGAAGACAATGTAACAGAACACACAGAGCATACAAAAATGGCTCAAACATTAAGAAATCCCCATCAAGGTTTGAAAGAAAAGTTGAAGTCTTTAACCCTTTTATGTGAACAACAAAAGTGAGCTTCAATTGGGGTAAAAAATCATAACTTCAAACCTCAAGATCAAAACCCTTCAACAATTACAGCTTTAGATAGAAATGGGTCTATAAAAATGGAGGATTCAGACTCATTTAAGCATAAATACCCTCAAATTCCCCAAATTCATAGAAACATATATATGAAAAAACCTGAAAAAAGTCCAATAATGAAAGAAAATTCAATCCCAAATGCAACATTAACAAAAACCTATGTTTTTCCCGATTTCCAAACCCACAAACTATGGATTCAAATGAGAATGCAGGAGCAAATGGGGATCGAATCGTCGGTTTAATTGTCCAAGAAAGGCTTCAATTTCAACTACAGTAGCAAGAAACGAATGGAGGTAATTGGGGAAGAAAGAGAGGAGAGAGAAAAATAATTGGGGAAAGAAGAATTAAAAAAAAAGAAAAAAAATTAAGTAAAGACTTTGAAGTATTCATAAAAAATAATGGAACTTTGAAGAAGAATAGGGATGAAGAAGATGAAATAAATGAAGAAGAAGGAGGAAATTGGAGAAGAAGAAGGAAAGATAATGGAAAAGTAAAAATTAAATGAAAAAAGAAAAAAAAACTCAAAAAAAAAGTAAAATCAGAACAATGGAAAGTCAAAGGTAATTTAGCTGGTCAACGGTCATAACCAGTCATTTGGCCGAAATGGTGTTCACTTTTAAAACATGGTGGCTGTAATTCGCAAAAAAAAAAACATCATGGCTGTAATTCGCAAAACGCATAAACATTAAGGCTGTAATTCACAATTAATTCTTTCTTGAGGGAGCACAAATTAAAATTAAAATTAAAATTGATCTTATTTTAATAATGGAATACTTAAAATATTATACAAATTAAAATTGATTTAAGTATACTAGCATAGAAACTCGTGCAATGCACGAATTTATTAGTGCAAAATATATATAAAAACAGTTTCAAATAATAATGTAAGTAGTAACTATTGTATTAAATTTACCAAATACATGATCTTTTAAATCAAAACATAATTATTGATGTTTATTTTTGTAGAAACACTTAGAGATTATGAATGCAACAAGAGGGGGAATTGTTGTATTGCTTTTTCAAGTATTTTTGCCCTGTTTTGCGGAAATTAAACTCAATCAAAACACATAAATAAAAAGCAAGAAAGTAAAATGGAGACAAGAACTTTTACGTGGAAACTTTCTAGGCCTAATTAGAAAGAAAACCACGACCACTCCGGATTTTAAACTTCTCTTAATATGTTTTAGGCAATTAATACAATTACATAAAACAATTCTTTTCTCTTCTCTTCTAGGCCACTTCTCTTCTTCTTCTCCTTCTCTTTCTCTTCTCTTTCTCTCGTTCTTTCTCACGGTTCCCCTTTAGACTTCCCTAAGTCTAATTTACAAAATCTCAAAAACCCTTTACAAATAAATTCTCTAGATTGGTTAAAGACTAAAAGATTGCATAAGAAAAATATTGAGAATTAATTGGCAATTAAACGAATGAATATTTTTCTCTCCTTGGGTGATCTCTCTTGAATTCTTGATTAGGGCATACCTATTGCTAGCTGGTTATGAAAATCTATTTTATATGAGATTAAACGTGCAATACTTCCCATATTTCCCTTAATCTAAGATGTGGGAATAGTGGAGAAAAGCCTTGGAGGTTACTCCAAGTCATTCGGTTATTCTTAGCTAAAAATAGTAAATTTAATTAATCCCTAACTGACTCCCTATTATTGTGGAGAGAAGTAAGGAAATTTAATCTCAATTTTTAGATTAATTTAATTAGTTTGCCAATTAATCTCTTATGCAATTATTTAGTATTTAACCATACAAACAACTAAAATAAAGAAAAACTTATTTTCCTACGTTTTTAGTTGACTATCTTCTCAGACCTGCTTCGCTGGGAACACTGCACTGTCTCCGTCAGCTTTCTTTTCAGTCTATCAATCTTGGAACAATAGTAATCGATCCTTTTTTTGACTTTCCATTTGGACTTTAAGATTGACTACTTTGACTTTGACTTTGACATTGATTTTGACGAGTACAATATTCTTTAAAGAAGTCTCTTAGGTGCCATCGACGATTTTGACAAATCGGATATTTGACCTACATAACAATCTCTAAAATTTGTTTGTTTGTAAAACGTTAAGTCATCATCAAAACTCAATTGGGCTAACAATTTTAATTATTTACCTGATATATAACTTTTTTTTCATTCAATTGAACATATTAAATTCGAAGTTAAGTAAATAGAATTACTATAGTATATCGTACAAATACTTTACCTAATTTAGCTTCAAACTTAAACAAAAAAATTAGATTTTAAATTTGATAAATACTGTCATGCCTCTTTAAATGATGACACTTGGAAATTTCCAAGACTTTTATAGTATTGTATGATTACTAGCATTAGCATATTACTCCCAATTTGATAGGCAGGACCAACTACTCTAGAGAAAGTGGAATAACAGTCTGTAATCAATATTTAACATGTCCTCGCACTAAGTCCAGATCACAAATTGTTGTGAAAGACGGTAGTTCAAGGAGACACGTAAGATATATAGGCTAAATAGTCCAATTAATACAAACCAACGAAAAAAATAAAAATATGCGCTTCTTGTTTTAATGTCCTCTCTTTGAGAAACGATCTCTCACAAGAGTAGAAGTCACTACATAGCTAGGCTATATATCAAATTTCTGGATCGAGTTTATTTTAGCAATAGTTTAATAACTTATAAGTGAGAATAATTTAGAGCATGTTAGGGTATTCTTATAAACATAGTGGTTTAACTAGTTTTAGACTCATCATTATCATCATCAACAACCTAATATCCCGCTTGAGAACAGGGCCTGAGTGAGGGAAGGTGACTGACAATTCATACCCATACTTCCTTGAGGAGGAATACTAGAGGAAAGCGGTCAATTTTACCCCCAGAAGGTGAGAGCCCTTCACAAAATAAAGATGTTCGTTCGAGCCCTTAAGTGCTCGTTTGATCACTTACTCACTTGTTCTAGCACCTTGTAAGCTCTTGACACATTTGATAGGTGCGATCGAACAAGCTCTTGAGACATTTGATAAGTATGTATTAAGGATAATTTAAGTAGACATTAAGAATATGGTAGCAAAGCCTTAAGAATACGGTAAATAGACATTAATTTTTAATGAGCTGAGCTTAAGATATGTTTTTCAAGTAGACGATCTCTCAAGAGACTAGCTGTACTTTTATTTTGAATAACGTCAACACTATTCTCTTTAATTCCTATATGTATATATTTTTTCTCGCTTTTAATTATAGGAAAAATTACCTAGAATAATCTAAACTAGAAGTAGGAAGGCATAGTCAATTTGATATTGGAGTCTTTGGTGATGCCATAATTACTAATTAGTCATCATCAAACAACCACACCAGTCACCATACTTGCATGTGATTAATAACATGAGGGTCCAGGCCCACACTCGCACTAACATAATTATTTTTCACAAATTCTTGTGAGAGATGGTTACTTTGAGAGACTATCTCTAAATGAACTGGCCCATAAAGAAAAATACAAAGTAAAAATAGATATTAAGCTTTAATATACTGAGCCTAAAAGACGTCTTTCAAAAAGACGGTCTCTCAGAAGACTAGCTGATTAATTTTGTGGCTCCATGTGATCAATCCCAACTAAAAAAACCAAAAAAACAAAAAGGTGGCACTGCATCTCAATCCAAAAATCATATAGGACAAAAAGCACCCTAAAACAGCCAAAAGTATTTGCTTACAAAGACCGATTGAGGATAAAATTATGCCAACCTAAACAATAGGTACAAGTATTCTCTAGTGCCTAGTGGAGAAAATAAGTAGATTTCATATATGTGCATGCACCTTGATATTGTTTGCTAATCATCTTCCCAATCAATAATATGATGAATTGCAGAAAAGTTAAACTAATGTATTTGAATTCTCTCTTATACTTGTATTTTTATTTACAATGTAGAAAGAGTTGATACTTAAAACTATTTTCTTTAGGAAAATTTGCTCAAAATAATCCTAACTATCACCCGTTGGCCAAAAATAATCAATTATTTTTTAATAATCCCAACTATTCTCATAATTTGTTGAAAACATACCCATCCCCTTGTTACCGGCTGTAACATGTAACTTTTTCACATTTTTTTCCTTTTTTTTTCACTTAATGTCCAATATTAACCCTTCCCCTACATCTATTAATCAAAAAAGAAACAAAAAAATGGAAAAATTACTTGTTGCATCCGGTTAAAAGTGAGGCGGGTACGTTTTCAACAAATTATAAGAATAGTTGAGATTATTAAAAAATAATTGATAGTTGGAATTATTTTTAGCCAACGAGTGATAGTGGGGATTATTTTGAACAAATTTTCCTTTTCTTTATTACTCCACCTTTCTAATAGGAAAATAAAAAGTCATTTTTATAAACTTTATTTACATTCCCATGAATTATTTCAGTTGGTATAAAATAAAATACTTATGGAGATGCTTGAGTATGGACTTAGACCATATATGTGTTGTCAACCCGCTCTCCAAACAAGGCTTGGGAATGGAGCTCGATTTAGTTTTTTTACATCAGACTTCAAATTAAGTGTAATGGGTAATTTTTTAACCACTCTTTATATTGTAAATATAGACCCAATAAACAATTGTAACTCTAGACCCAATAATTGATTAACACAGTAATGAGTTATTCTTGTCGTAAGTTACAATTGCCCAATAGTTTCCATTTCTTTAAATAGAGACTTTTAGTTTGTAGCGTGTACAATTTTTTCTCAATCTTTGAGATTTGTACCAACTCATTTACTCTCCATTTTCATGGGTTCAGCGTGCTAATCTCCAAGGGTTGCATATTAGTGGTGCTATTTAATATTGTTGTGTTTAGACCTTAGGGCAAGACGATATTTATCGTTGTTGAGGTGAACATGCTTTCATGTCAACAATCATCTATCGTGCTACAATTAGTATTTAGTATTATGTCCTTCAAGTTGTTTCTATACGTTTACATCTAAATTGCAATATTATATTTAAATTAGAGGTAAATCTAGAATAAAAACATATTAAGTCAATAATTTAAATTAAGAGAAATTCCACGTGGTAACCTTGAGGTTTTGGTTTTCCACGTGGTAACCAAAACTTTAAAAAAATCCACGTGGTAACCCTGAGGTTTACAAAATTGTTTCACCATGACCTTTTTGCACATAAAAACGTTAACAAATGTTAATATCGAAGCTTTAATACTGATGTATACCTATTTATGTGACTGACCATTTCAAATGCAATCAATTTCAAGCTTTTTCCCCAAAACATAAACCATAACTCTATCATCTTTCATCAAAATTATATTTTTTTCCCTTAAAGCCAAAAATGGTAGAATTAGGGTTTATATTTTGGAGAAAAAGGTTAGAACTGATGGCATATGAAATGGTGAGTCGCATAAATAGCCGTACAACAGCTATAAAGCTTTGAAATTAACGTTTGCTAACGTTTTACTAACATTTTATGTGCAAAAAGATCATGGTGGAACAATTTGGTAAACCACAGGGTTACCGCGTGGATTTTTAAAAAGTTTAAACGTGGAAAACCCAAAACCTCAGGGTTACTATGTGGAATTTCCCTTAAATTAAATAGTTACATTCAACAACATTTTATTGTAGGCACACAATAGTTCACGCCAATTAGTTTTTTATATTTTGAAAGCGAAGTCGAACATATTCTTCACTTTATAAATTTTGGAACAAATTACATTCAAAATAAGTGCTCTACTTGTATCATTAACTATACGGTACACAAATACATTTATCAAAACATGAAATATTGTTCTTCTCTCTTAAGGAAACACTACTAATTAACTTTATGTGTCTTGACCAAATTCTAAACTATTTAAACAAAAAAATATTCTTTACCAGGGCAGTTGCTAGAGGAAGATTTCCTGCCGAAAACTCTAAAGCCTTGACCGTCGCGTGAAGCTCAAAAGCCTTGACTTGAAGAAAACAAAATACTAATGAGGTCCGTCAATATCAAAGGGGTCAAAATAGACATTCTATATTACAAGAGAAGGCTCGAAACTACATTGGACTCAAGGTATAAATAGTAGCTTTTGACACCAAATACAACCTATCTAATCTTTAATAGTGCATTAATATTCTTCAATCATTTTTTCTTTAATGAACACATTTATTCTATAGGACAAATAAGCAACAGTCGACTCTAGTATTCAATCCTATATTAAGGATTCTTACTTTTATACAATGGTCAACTACCAACATTGATAATAGCTAAATCCTGATTTGGATGTAAATGTTAATGAAATAATTAAAAATAAGATTATACAAAGTATATTATTTCCCAATACTGGCTTTTTATAGTTCTTATGAATGACCAAAGGTTAGGTTGAAATCCCTAATTGATTAATAAATAGTTGGGTGTATGGAACAAATAGTTACTCAAATGGAGGTTTCTATTGAAAACATAATGCAGCTAATTTGTATTTTCTTACTTTTATTGTGGTTATTCTCATGAATTTATAGGCTAGGTATTTTAATATAGGTATTAGTTTCTACTTTTTACCAAATTGAAGTTGACCTTTTTCTAATCATTGTAAGTATATCTTCAGAGGAGATGGATCACATTATATTGAAGTAATTGTGTACAAGAACCAAAACCATATTTTTTACGATAATTGTCATCACCATAATATTTTAGAAAAGATGATTGCCTCGGCTCAGGAAATCTATTCTTGTCATAAAGAATATATATATATATATATATATATATATATATATATATATATATATATATATATGTCCATATATATATATATATAGAAACACACACACACATACACACACACATACATACACACACACACACACATATAGATATATATATATATATATATATATATATATATATATAATATATATATATATATATATATATATATATATATTTATATGAATTTTTAGGTAATTTTATCCAACACAACTACTAAATATACCCCATTTAAGGGGTAGCACGAAAAGCATAAATATCTAACTTGCAAAAAACAAATAGAAATTCGCTATAGGGTATAGCTTTGGAAGTATCAACTATCTTCCTAAAAATAAAAGCATGAGAGGAACTAAGAACACCATCTTGAATAACGATACATATAAAATGATAATTTTTTTTATTAATTTTAAAGTACTTATGGAACGCCGATTTTTTAGAAAGATTCAGCGTGGATTAACTATCACAATATAAGTTTATAACGTTAGATAACGTGTGCCTAATCTAAGAAGCAAGACTTTCAATTCTTTAAACTCATTGTCTTTCGAGAAAAATTAATAACGTGTTTCTTAGTCTTTCGAATGATATTTAGCATTCGAATGATATTTAGCTTTAGCGGAGAATTTAAAAACAATAATGTGTTTCTTTGTCTTTCGAGAAATAGATAATTGCCTAAAAGACTCTCTAATTGTTACACTTTATTGAAGACTAAGAGGATAGGTAAACAAAATAGAATCTTTAAAATTGAAAAAGATAAATCGCAATCTATATTTAATACTAAAATAAGCACCACTTACTGCCAGATATCGTGCTCTCAACAATTTTTTTCCTGCATAAATTTTCTACTTTACCTACAATCTATATTTAGATACATTTTCTACTTCACGTGCATCCATATTTGGAGTAATAATCACTATACATATTTCATTGTTGCTTTGACCAAATGTTATAATTACCATTTTCTCTCATAATTAACCTAAATTAACATTATTTAACGTGTGTGTTTTAAAGAGTCAATATTGTCTATAATATTATTATACATTTCATATTCCATATTGAACGTAGAAGCAAATCATGTGTTTAAAAGAATATTATTATACATTCCATATTGAACGTGTGTGTTTTAATAGAGGTAAATGCTGGTCAATAGCCTTAATTTATTCTTCTCTGACCAAAAAATGTACGTAAAATGTCATATATACCTCATATATTGAGTGCATTAAAATGTTTTCCTTAATTAATTAGGAAAAATTATTCTATTGCCATTCTTGACTCAATATAAAAGAAAGATAATACTCATCAAAATGATTGCAAATTGATAACAGAACATTTACTCAAAAATGGCTCAAGAATATAATTTTATTCGAGAAGTAACAAAACATACCGGTATGTGGGTGTTAAAAGGTTAGGGTTGTTTACCTTTGGAAAAATAGTACAAACTACGCAAGTGAACAAACTATGTATATTATACTCCGAAATGAAAAGGTACATTTTAATATACAGTAATTAGTCTTAATATATTTAAGGTTTACATAAATTTAATAATCTTTGATGTTTTGCAGAATGACAAGATCAAGGCAACCATACCAAAATTCGTGTATAAGTATCTTGCTCACAAGGTTAAAGAGGGAATTGTGTATCCAATTTCACAATTTTTGGTTTATCCCGATGATAACGATTACAAAACTACAACACATACACATAAACTGGTTTTTATTCAAAAAACTATAATTCAAGAGTGTGAAAATGTTGACATTTCACCGCTTCGCTTCGACTTTGTTCCTTTCTACACAATAATAAATCACAAATATGATTCTCTTGTATTGGCAGGTTTGTGAAACACTACGTAATAGTAAATTAGACAAATCAATTTCGAGTGCATTTTGACTTATTCGTCATTCTAAACGATTTTGCAGATATTATTGGTGAAGTCCTATCACGATGTAGACATGGTATCCATAAAAAAGTGCATCAGCATCGAGCTTATCGACACAGAGTAAAACGCATTTGTTGTTTATTTTAATAGATTATATATTATAATTATTTAAAATCATATAAAAAACAATGTAAAAAAAGTTAAATTAATTTTTATTACAGGAAAAATCAAATATCTTGCAAATTATGGGAAAACTATGCAAAAGAAGTTTATGATTATATATCTACTACAAAATCCGATAGTTTTTGCTTTATTATGAGATTTGCCAAAGTTAAATTATTTCAAGGTAAGATTAAAAATCTAATAATTAATTATTTAAAATGTGCTACGTATGAATATGTTATCTTATATTAATATAGACGTATGATATAAGCACTTATTAATCACCTCTAATCTATTTACTTTTATATCATTGACAGGGACAAGAAGCTGAACGAACACCATGTATCAGAGTTGAATCTACAACAACCCAGATATTTCAGAATGTCAAGAATTCAAGAATAGGTATCGTAACTTATAAAAACTTTATATAAAATTTTGTAAAAAAAAAATATTAACTACATATACGTAAATTAGTAATAATACGAGTAAGATTTTGATCAAGCAAATTAAAAGAGAATAACAATCTAAATAGGTATAAGAAGATGCACACCTGGACCTTGAGAGTGCTGTAACCTGTAATTCGAGTAAATAAAAATATATTCTAATACTAATAAAATTACATACCGAATTGGATAAAGTTAAAACTATAAATTACATATTCCTAAACCTATAAGCCATAAATAATTTATGTAGTTAATATTCTCTACATCATCTGCAAAACAGAAACTGTCATTAATTAAAAAATATTTTTAACTATGTGATTAAGTAAATGTAATATTTTTAGTCTTATTAAAAATCTAATATAATTTTAAAAGTAGATTCTTATTCTCTTTTCCATTAATAATCTTTACATATAGAATGAATCAAGCAAATAGGAGCAGTTTTTCAAAACTAACCTAATCAGCTTCACAAGTGATGTCTGCTGAACATTCATTTCTGAATGCATATACTATGGTCTATTTAGCTGACATCTCAAATTCGACTGAGGTAATATTGCAATTTTCTAAACATAGCATTATAATATAAGCACAAAAAATAAAGCTTAATAGGCAAGAGTCAAATCTAATTTTATAATTCATAACACTTTGTAGGAAACTCATTTTGTTACTATAGGGATAATAAACTCTATTGAACCTAATCAGGACTGTTATTACAAGGCATGTAATACATGCAATGAAGCAGTTCATAAGACAAATGGAGTTTTATATTGCAATCGATGTAACATGGAAGCTAAATTGACTATAGCGAGGTAATATTATTCAAATTTTATACTAATACTCCCTCCTATTCATCTTAATTAAAAATTGTGTATAATTAAAAATTGTAAAAAGTTGATATTAATGATCTTTGCATTAATATGAATCAAACAAGACCTCACTCGACAATATTATAACTTATAGATTAAGAATAAAATACAAATTAAGAGTGCTTGATGAATAGTGTCAAAAGTCAAATGGGACTAATACCTTGAATATGAGGGAGTAATTTATTTTGCAATGATTACGATTTTTAACACAATAAAATTTTTTAATGCAGATACAAAGTGTTTGTTCAGGTTTCAGACATGATGAATGGCGATGCAACATTTGTTCTCTGTGACTCGATTGTTAGAAAGGAAGTTGGTATTACAGCAAAAGAAATCAGAGATCAACAAAAAAAGGTACAAAAACACACATTTCAAATTTTTATATTTTACATGTCAACTGTCTAATTTATTTCTAACTTTAGATTGGAGGCATAGACTCAATTCCAAAAGAACTTGCATATTTCTTGAACAAGGAATATTTTTTTATATTCAAGGTCAAAAAGACTTTTAACCTTACATGAAAAGCAAGTCTTATGCAATTACAAAACTGAGCAAGGATGTAGATATGATTGCCAAGTTCAAATCAAAATACAAATATGTTAAGGTAAAAAACTTACATGACATAGAATACAATTATGACTTAAATTGTGCATCACTTAAAATCTAATTTATATATGTATCAGATGGAAAATGATGAGGTGGAATCCATAACTCAAGACACCTTTAGTGAAAATGACAAAGATAAGGTACATTTGAAGATAATTTAACATTGTTTGATTAAATAATGAATTGTGATATAATATTAAAAGATATGTATCAATTACTATTGACGTGTGATGTTTTAGGACAACATGTATGTTATGGATGATAGCAGTTTCATTACATGAATCAAGAGACCATTAGAGGGGGATGCAAATTATGGTGAATAGTCTATTACCAAGAAGATGGCAACAACCAAAGATGATTAGATGTTTTAGTACCACTTTTTAATAAAATAAACAATCTGGAGTAATTTATTATTCTCAACATTTTGGTTTGGGTGATTAAGTTTTTGTCAAAACTGCACGAACAACATCTTGTGCGTTTATTTTGCAATTAAAATAAATTATGATTTTCATTTTGCAAATGTTTATCATTATTAATTTATTATCATTATATAATTAAATGTTATTTATATGTGTCATTTAAAAATATTTATCTCCAATGCTAATGTATTGTATATTCTTACTATTATTATTGTTATGAAAAAAAATAATATAACATGGCCATTAGAATAACTTCAAAACTCACTTAAATCATCTTTATATCTTTTAATATTTGATCCATTATTTTTTTAAATATATACAGAAATAATTATGAAAATAGCATGACGATAAATAGTTTGACAATTCGAAAGAATATAAAAAATGTATCTTCCAAATTAAAGCTTTTTAACATCTATACTTTTTTACTTCTAACTTTTAAATACAAAAAAAATAAAAGGTGATATTTGATTTTATACAAAATTAGCTCAAGTTTATAATTTACTTGTGTGCTACAATTATTTCCTTCATTAAAATCATTTCCTTACTCAACTTGCGATTACTTATATTAATATTATTCTTTCTAATTTACCTCTATTAATATGAAACATATAATTTTAAAACAAAGTTGACCAAAAAATATTATTCTTATCCTGTGATAATTTAAAGCACGAGATATATTCTGCAGATATGTTTGCAAATCAATATACCTTTATTTGTATAGATTCTATTGCCAAAATTATTTAGTAATATTATTCTATTTCCAAATTTAAATAGTAATATTCTATTTCTAATAACCTGCAATATTATTGTATTGCCAGATTAACTCTATTGCCAAATAAAATGGGTGATATTTGATTTTACACAAAATCAGCTCAAGTTATTAGTATATAAGATGAGTTGACTTATACCCATTGTTATAATTATTATAATGCTGTGATAATTTACCTGTATCTTAGTCAACTATTGCATATTGCATATTTTTTTACCAATCATCATAACTTAATTATCATACCTTAATTATTTGTATTATTCTATTGCCAAAATTATTTAGTAATATATTCAATTGTCAAATTTAATTAGTAATATTCTATTTCTAATAACTTGCAATATTATTATAATGACATGTCAATTCTATTGCTAAATATAAAGGGTGTAATTGATTTTATACAAAATTGGCTCAAGGTATTAGTATATAAGATGAGTTGGCTTATACCCATTGTTATAATTGCATGTTATTATACAATATTTCTAAAAAATATGAAGGAAAACAATCTCATCCATGATTATAAAGGAGGGAATGTCGAATCTAATTATGATGAAGGTAATGTATATTATATTACACATACTTATATTACACATATTTTTACATTTTTTTCATTAATTTCTCACACTTAATTTTGAATGATTTTTATGTGTTTAACTTTAAAGGTGGTAATTCGATACAAAATTTATCAAATTATGCAATGGAATATTCAGATGATGATAGCTATGTATATGCAATCATAGAAGCAAGTTTATGGGGCACATGTGATCACTGAAGAAATCTATTTGCCAATTTACTAATGTCTAATATTGTCTCGATACTTGAATTTCTATGGGAGAAAGCTTGGCACGCACTATCAAAAGATATTCTTCATAAACAACAATAAATTTTGGTCAAACCAGGTATGTTGTTAATGTCAATTAATAACTTAATAATAAATATACTTATGTATAATCTGTAAAATTTTTAATTTTATCATGAACACGAAAAATATTTTTTTTTGCACAAATAGATTTGCAACTCAAAGAGTATACTCTTCAAGAGATTGAAAAGACTTTAAGGAGAAACGAATGTTCTTTGCTTGACTATAGTGGTGAGTTATATTCGAATGATTTAACTGTTAGCGATAACTTTAATAATATTATTGCTGATGAACTTCAATACGATATGGAAGTTTTACGTATTGAACACCAAAGTCTTTTGAGATCCTTAACAATTGAGCAACGTCAAATATATGCGGAAATCATGAGCGCAATCTCAAGTGGAGATGGTGGTGTGTATTTTTTGTACGGACCTGGAGGTACAGGAAAAACATTTATAATGAGGACACTATCTGCAGCGTTACGATGTGAGGGTGAAATTGTGCTCCCAGTTGCTTCAAGTGGGATTGCATCACTTCTTCTACCAATGGGAAAAACTGCACATGCTAGATTTGTAATTCCTTTTGGGAAATTCTACATGGTAAGCACCAGGTTAAGGGAAACGCCGCACATGCTAGATTTGTAATTCCTTTTGGGAAATTCTACATGGTAAGCACCAGGTTGGAAACTAACTACCGTAACTATATGGGCTAAAAAACGTTTGAATGACCGTTAAAGGGTGAAATTACTATATTGCCCTTGTTTAATTCTCCATCATAATCTTTTTCCTTCCAAATTCCACAATCCAAATTCCCCAAACTTATAGAAAAATCAAAAAATGGATAGCCATGTTGCATAGCTAAAAAAAGAGAATCCAAAGATTTTCATTACTTGGGCAAAATAATTTCAACCAAATTTCCTTTCCTTTGCAATGCACATGATACACCAGTAACATATGACCCTAAAGATCCAACAGCAACCACTGGCTCCATTTCAGTGCAAACATGTATATATGGAAACCACTCCTGGAAAGAGAGTTTAAACAATGTTAACTTCATGATTAACTAGAGACATTGAAAACAAAGGCCAATGAGTAAGGATTGGAAATTTCTAAAAAGTACAATTTCATTCTTAAAACATCAAAGAGCACCATGTTTCCTCTTTCTAGATATATAGTAAGGTCTCCACCCTTTATTAACACTAGTTGTGGGGTCGCGTGCTACGCACGCGGTCCCCCAAGTTACCCTATCGAATTTTTCAATGTTATTTTATATACTTTTATTAACAATACTACGAATGAAAACATTAGAATATCAATGTGTTGCAAATATGTGAAAAATGCGAGGGCTGAAGATGGTCCACCAACAAGATTAACCAAATCATTTTGGTTCACACCAAGTCCCGTATCCTTGATTATATAGTCCTCAAAAGAGCAACATAAATTTCTTTTAGTAGTCGAGGATCCTGGAAGAAAGAGAAACATAATGATGGTTAAAAGTTATCTAGAGCTCAACTACCATTGTCCATAGCGACAAATAAAATTTGTAGCATTACCAAGTCCATGAACTTACATAATCATGGAAAGCTTGCAAGAACTCATCAAGAGTGAACGGCAACAATCCAAGAACAACAACAAATGTAAGTAAAAATCTTCAGACCTCACGTCAAGAATAATAGTTCGATTACAACAAAGTTACAACCACAAAAAGATACTTCACAAGAAAAGCGATGATACAAAGAAGAAAAGGCCTAATTAATCATTAAGCGATAATACAACCATAAGTCATCAAACACCGTCCCTCCGGAAGTCTCAAGTATAAAAAACATACAATCATGCACATGCAAATAAATCCATACCCAAAGCCAGTTCACTTCAAGCATGAACTTGCTATTGTACCATATTCAAGAAAGCTAGTAATGAGCCACAAGTAAAATCAATACAAACTGGATTCCATGAAAGTTCGCCTCAATTAAACAAAGTCACAAATCAGAAGGTGGGTTGGCTACTCCGTCATTTAAGGCTGATTAAAATTCACCCTAATATAATAGTAGTTGTATCAGCGAGAAACAATTATATGCCTTAAACCAAACATTCAGCGAAGCATGGCTACTCACATACAACCCTCGAACTTGTTAGACATAATATGCAATCTAAATAAATGGGTTTTCAAATGATAATTATAGTATATAGTTCTAATGCTCTTATCCAGTGATCTAATGTTGTTCTTCGCTGATCTAACAATGTTGTCATCGATTGTCAAGGCTACGGTGCTGCTTGCTACTGTCATCAATCTACTGTCAAGTGGTGCTATTAATTCATTGACTAATTGAATAATAAAGAATCAAAAAATAAAAACAAAACCAAAAAAAACCCATAAAGAACAACGAAGAATTAAATAAAGAACAACAAGCAAAAGAAAAACCAAAACAAAAATAGACCCCAAAAAACCAACTGAGATTTTGATTTAAAAAATTACCCTTGAAGTTGAACGAACAAAACTACTCAAATTAGCACCAAAAGGTCAAGATCATTTAGACCCCCTAAATTTTAGGGATATAAATCAATTGAATAACGAAGAATCAAACAAAAGAAGCATACCTTGATGCTCGTAACATCCTTTACAGAGATACGAGGAGTTATCCTCGGAGGCGGCATGATAATTTGACTTCTACCACTTTACCTTGCTCCTCCTAGAATTATAGAACACAGTTTGAGCGTGTAATTTGGAGTAAAGAATACAATCATCATTCATGATAATAAAACAAAGAGAATAATTCAATATTGAAGTTGCAAGATTAAGACTACTTCTAATACTAAGAGAATAATAGCTTGGCTTAACTTTTGTGGGGTTTCAGTCTTTTAATTGAAAGTTACTAAATATTGTCATAGCTTGTTAATAAGTATTGTAAATATTTCTTATCACATTGGCTCAATTGTTGCACTTGTTGTCTCAAATTAGCTTAATATTTTTGGGTTTTCTCAGTTATTAAACTAAAAGCTACTAAATTTTGTTAGATTTTGTTAGTAAGTAGAGTACCTCTTCTTGTTACCCATTTGATTTTACATTATGGTGATGATGTGAAATGACTTTTAATGTTTGTTTGGATCTTATATAATCATATAAAAAGATGTCGGTTTTATGTCAATCTGAATTTTTATATGTGAGTGAGTATTTGTGAATGGTTTATGATGAAATTAAGTGTTGGGTGTTTGCTCCAATTTATGGGCTTATATAAATTTGGGTTCATAAAAGATTTTTTTAGTGATAATTTGTATTGAAAGAGACTTTTGCTTCTAAAATTACAATTGTAGATATGTTTATCCTGTCAAAAATTTATGGCTAGCATTTGTTTTTCAGAAATGTATTGATGATATTTTTAATTCTTTGGAAAAAGTTGTATCAGTACAAATATAGATGATAAAACTCTAGTTTTAGATGCACATATTGCTTTGTAGTCTTGCTCCTATTGTATTATATGATTTTTATGTATAGCAATACATTTTACATAAGCATAAAAATGATGAACCTAAATGTAATGAACTAAGCATAATGTATAGCAAACTTACTTCCTGTTTGAAATTAAAAAGAGGGGGCAACGGGCAACCATTAGGTAGGCGAGCATTTGGTTCTCGGAGTTCATCAAAGAAAGGATGCGCGCATGCTTCCAACTAAGCAAAATGGATATGATTCACAATCATCACCAAAAAAAACATTCAAATTTCACGGAAATACAATTATGGCAGACCATCTAGCATCAATAGATTTTGTTCATATAAACTTTCAAACTTACAGCAGTGCAGCGCAAACTTGGTCAGTACTGAAGCAGCCTTGAAGCCAGATCAATGGCCTCTGGAGGCATACGCTTGTGGAAAACCTGAAACCAACAATAAAGTTTGGAACTGCTTAGAACTCATACCTAACAAATCAACTAAGGGGATCAAGCTTTAAAGCAATAAGCTGCTCTAAACTTCCTATCAATTCATCAATCATATGTGGCAATGTATGCAAGGAAAAACTAAAAACATCCACAGGGAAATCATTACACAAGCATGTATCATCCACGAACTATTATGTCTCCCAACTATCTCAACAACAAATGTAAAGTGAAACAAACAAAAGTGAAATACCTTGTGCCAGGGAGTTGCTTTTATTTGTGGAAACCTAACGTCCACATTCAAATAACTCTTTACCTAATTTGTTCGTTCTTAGCTAATCAAGTGGAATATTCTTGCATAAGCAACTTTTGCTACTACATCACTACCTCCTATACGCTACCAAATAATAAACCCACATTAAAGTTGCAAGTGACCCAATTAAGCAGCTTACAAAACCACTTGGCTAATTTTATTGTTTTCAATAGAACTATAAGCTTACAATTTCCAATTGATATATTTTAGCAAATTGATTTAGTATCTTAATATTCCTTATATTCCTTTGGAATATTAGAAATTTCGCAGTATTTTTTACCAAATTGACTATTTAGCTCCATTGAAATTTTACGATCTGCAACAAAATTTTCTAAATCAGTCACTAAATGTCATCAACATGAAATCAAAAAAGTAGACATAAAATTTACCTGTATAGTTGAGGGCACTATAATTTTCCAACAAAACCATTTCACCATGAAAATCCACAATCTCCTTCCTAATTTTGAGTATCTCTTCAAAATTACAAGCCTTCGCTTTCGCTACTCTTTCTTGCAATTCCTATGCTCAACAAAAAAACAGAACCAAATTCAATTTCTACATCGAAACATTCAATAAATCCTAATTAAGCATAAAGTTAAGCATAAAATTAAGTATGAATAGTAAATGAACAATTAGCAACTAACGCTCCCCAAAGGGACGTACTCTTTGGCACCAATCAGTAGTCCCTTAAAAATACAGAACAACAATTCTTCTCATTTGAAACCACGGGAAAAGTACCACATGAATTTTGAAACAAAAAATTAAATAGCAGATCTATATCTAAACAGACGTCGTTAAAGGCAAAATTTTCAACAAAATCCCATAATTTTTACTTAAAATTCAAGCAAAATTCATCTCAATATAAAGCAAATCCTAGATAAGAAAATCGATTAAAATTATTGATTTTTTACCTTTAATCTTATGATATATTCTTCTTTCTCAATGAAAAATGTATTGAATTTCTCAAGTTCATCTTCCAGTAACCCAATAAATTCAACGTCTTCCTTCGTCATACTTTCTTCACCGTCAAACTTTTGCCGCTTAATTACTATTGTTATTCTCATCATCTCCATAATTACTATTGTTATTATTATTATTGTTCGGAACAATCAATTTCGATTTCTTTTTCAAATCTTTGTATGATAAAAATTTGTCTCGCCATTCAGGCAATGTTTCCTCGATCTGATTACTCAAATTCTTCCCAAACTTCATCGAATAATCCACAAAAAATTTGTATGACGAAGTTTAGGTGTCTAGATTTGATTGAAGTGATTAAAAGCATGAAAAGTGACTAAAAGAATAACCTTTTTAGCAGAAAATAATTTGAAAAAAACAACATCAATTTTAACAGCGATTGAAGTTATCTGATCATACCAAAAATTGAACAAATTCTGTTAAAACCTAAATCTCATCAAATAATCCACAAAAAATTTGTATGACGAAGTTTAGGTGTCTAGATTTGATTGAAGTGATTAAAAGAATGAAAAGTGATTAAAAGAATAACCTTTTTAGCAGAAAATAATTTGAAAAAAACTACATCAATTTTAACAGCAATTGAAGTTATCTTATCATACCAAAAATTGAACAAATTCTGTTAAAACCTAAATCTCATCAAGCCAACAAAAAAAGAAAAAGAGATTACCAACAAAAAAACCCACATTTATTAAAATCAAAAACAAAAATTCCTGAGAAACATCAAAATAAAGAAAAAACCTAAATCACCTGAGAAACAGCAATTGAAGTTATCTGATCATACCAAAACTTGAACAAATTCTGTAAAAACCTAATTCTGATCAAGCTAATAATTGAAGTTTTTAACAACAACTTTAGAAAAAAACCTAAATTTGTAAAAACATATGTAAAAGAAAACAAACCTAAACAGACTAAAATTGAAGAGTTTCTTTCAAATCAACTTTAATTTCTTTGCAACAATCTAAAGTAATAGCAAGCTGATTTAATCAAAACCATAAACCAAATAAATTAAGAAAACAAAACGTAACAATTTAAATCAAAACAAAGAAATAGGATTATCAAATAAAGTATACTAACCTCAAGGAAGAAAGAGTAGCAACCACCATTCTTACTCACTAACAAAAAAACCCTAATTGAATCCAAATACGAAGGACGAGCACTTCCCCAAAAGCAACTTACAAAACAACGAACAAAAATCAAGAAATCAGATAAAGAACCAAACTTAAATGAAAATCAAGAATTCATTCCAAAAATCAGATGAAAATCAAGAATTCATTCCAAAAATCAGATGCAAACGAATATAAAAAAAATGAAAACAAAAACTCACCTGAACTTCAAGAAATTAGGGTGAAGAAGGAAAGAGGAAAGAGTGACGACCAAAGAGGAAGGAGGAAAGAGGAAGGAGGAAGGAGGAAAGAGGAAGTTTTGCAAAGAGAGAAGCCGGCTGAAATGGAAGTTCATAAGGAAAGGGGAAAGCAGAGATTGTACAGTGATTTTACTGTTCATCGGGTTTTGATGAATAGTATTCTCTCTTTGCAAATGTTTTATATGTAATAGATAGATAATAGATATAGCACTATAAATCGCATAAATAAATTTTACTGCATTAGAGAAAAATCTCAACGGAAAATGAAAGAACAAGCCATACATTTTCATACAATTAGCTATAATCATTAAAAAGAGAAATCCACCAAAAAGAAACATGTCTGTTATCCAACTTACAATAAAGCTTCACGCTGTTATGAGAAAATCTCTCATCTAAATCCCTTATCACGGAAGTACTCATATAGTCAACTATGGTATCAGCCAGTTGAAAAATGAAAAGGAACCTTGATTAGGATATTTATCAACTAACAAGGTGAGACATAAATCATAATATCATAGTGGAGTGAATGTCAGATGTTTTTAAAAGTCACAATAGTATTATGCTGCCATTGTCAAAGCAACCCTTCTTAGAGCTAAAATTGCATTCCTATGAATCTGTATAGGCTCCCCTTTTTATCATATGACAATGTCAGGTTGAAATTTTAAGTTAAAGAAGTTATTTTTCTTTGATAGAACTTCTGAAATTACAAATAGAAAAACAGTAAACAATAATCTTAGACTACATATTTAACAGGAATTTCTTAACAGGAATTGCCCAAGTAAGGAAAGGAAGTTATTTTTCTATAAGAAGAAAAAGATAAGGTTTTTGGGAAATATTGTGGAATTTGGAAGGAGGAGAAGAGATAGTTGGGAATTTAGATGGGGTTGAAGATGAAGAAAGTAAGAGAAGAAAAGCAAAGGAAAAAGATGATGATGGAGAATTAAACAAGGGCAATATGGTAATTTCACCCTTTAACGGCCATTCAAATGTTTTTTAGCCCATATAGTTACGGTAGTTAGTTTCTCTTAACCTGGTGCTTACCATGTAGAAACGAAAACAAGATTAGTTATTACAGGCGTTTCCCTTAACCTGGTGCTTACCATGTAGAATTTCCCATTCCTATTTATGCTACGAATGATTCAATGTGTAAAGGAATCCGCATTACTAGAACAAACACGCCTAATTATATGGGATGAAGCACAAATGATGAGTAAGTTTTGCTTCGAAGCCCTTGATAGAAGTATGCGCAATGCACTACGAGGACCAAACGGTGAACCATCTAATAAGCCATTTGCAGGAAAAGTCATTGTCTTTGGAGGTGATTTTCGACGGATTCTTCCTATTGTTCCAGCAAGGTCACGACAAGATATTATACATGCATCACTCAACTCATCATACATTTGGGATTTTTGCAAAGTTTTGAGGTTGACTAAGAATATGCGCCTGCTAAATAACATTTATGATAATGAAATAAGACATTTTGCTAATTGGATTTTAGGTATCGGTGATGGATTGATTGGTGGACTAAATGATGGAGAAGATACCATTAGTATACCATCTGACCTTCTCATTAACGAGGGATCAGATCCGATAAGGGCAGTTGTTGAAAGTACTTATCCTAATATACAAGAAAATATACTGGGTTAAAGGAAATGTTAGACGAACACAGCTCTTTTGCTAAGGTTTATAGGATGGCAAGAGATAGGATTAGAGAGTGTGAACAATCAGCTGTTCATTTGAAGCTACTTGGAATTAGAGCAAAGGATGGTAGGGCATACAACTTACCTTCAGCATTTGAAGTTGCAACCTTGGTTGTCGATGACATTGGAAGTTTTGGAGATGGGCGGGATATTGTTGTACAATATCAAAGTGGAAGGCTAGAACGTATTAGTGAATTGAAACCCTGTTATTTACCGTTGCAATATCCTTTGCTATTTCCATACGGAGAGGATGGATTTAGACTTTGTATTCCTCATACAGGGTTTCTTAGCATACAGATGCCGATTGGAACCAAAAGGGTTAAATTAACTATGCGTGAATGGTCTGCCTTTAGACTTATGGATAGAGAGAATGAAGGAGGCATACTTCTAAGGGCTGGAAAGCTGTTGGAACAGTTTATGGTTGACGCATGGATCATGGTAGAAACAGAAAGACTCTCTTTCATCCGTCACAATTAGAGTAAGCTAAGGTCAGAAAGTTATGATTGTTTGTGTCAAGCAGCTGCACAAGGACGAGAATCAACTACAATAGGACAGCGTGTTGTGTTGCCATCCACATTCCAAGGTGGGCAAAGATTCATGAATGAACTCTACCATGATGCAATGGGAATATGTAAAACATATGGATACCCAGATGTATTCATAACTTTCACACGCAACCCAAAATGAGTAAAAAAGGACTTCGATCTGAAGATAGACCTGATATTCTTACTCGCATTTTTAAGATCAAGTTAGATGAGATAATCAAAGACTTGACAAAAGGGATTCTTTTTGGAAAAACAAATGCAGGTTAGAAGATTTACAAATGTATATTGTATTTTTATTTCCAATGATTATGCATTATCATGAATGAATAATTTAATTTCTTATTTTGAAACTCACAGTGGTGTATAGTGTGGAATTCCAAAAAAGAGGTTTACCCCATGCACATATTGTATTGTTCCTTCATAGGGATTACGAAATCCCAAATCCGGAAGATATAGATACGATCATATGTGCTGAGATACCGGATAGAGAACAAAATCCAACTTTTCATGAGATTGTTCGAGATTGGATAATGCATGGACCATGTGGGTTGTCTAACATGAAATCTCTGTGTATGAAAGATCGAAAATGTATGAAGCACTTTCCCAAGAAATTCAATGAATCCACTTTAGTTGATGACGAAGGATATCCCGTTTATAGACGGCGGGACGACGGTGCACACGTTGTGAAGAATAATATCATGTTTGACAATAGATTTGTTGTTCCTTATAACCCTAAACTTCTTTTGGAAATATCGTGCACACATTAATGTCGAATGGTGTAATCAATCTCGAGCAATCAAGTATTTATTTAAGTACATTAATAAGGGAAATGATAGAGTAACCGCAGGAATCTATAGAAGAAATGGAGACAATGATGGTGATGTTGAAGTTGATGAGATAAAAGAATATTATGACTGCATATATGTTTCATGATAACCGTTTTTAGGGTCGCACAATAAAATCCGGTTAAGCAAACTATATTTATATTACCCTAACTCTACACAGGTATAGCAGAGGTAAGGGGTCGAACCACAGGGACAAAACAAGTTAAGCAGATGGTCTCAATATAGGAATAAAGGGGGTGTTAAGATGATCGAGACTAATTAAAACTAAGATTAAAAGCAAGACTACAGTTAATATGAATCAAGGGGAGAAGGGTGAGAATGATTGGTTCCACCCTAGAGGGGTACCACAAATATCCATGTATTGGGGATGATTAATGACCTTCAATCATCGACCGATTCAACAATGAAAGGAAGTTGACGGCCTAAGACGAACGAACGACCTATAATCGCCCTATGTCTCCTTGGGAGTGGCAGGACAAGATTCAAGGTGAATCATTATGATGATTGAATAGGTTTAAACCAAACCCTAACTTATGAATAAGAGTCCACTCTAGGGTTTCACCAATCAAACTCTAAGGGACTACTCACACATCATAAAGTAGAAAAAAAGAAACAAGAACTTAAAGTAAATAACCCTATTCTAGATAGTCAAATCATCCAAATATCCAACACTCAAAAAGAGGAAAGATTCATAAATAGCATTTCAGAATAACAACCAACAACATTGAGTGATTCTAGAAATAAATAGGAGAAAGATATTCATACCATAAATGAAACTTCAAGAGAGAGTAGATAAAAGCATCAACAAAAGTGGTTAGGAGTTACATCCCAATCCCAAAGGCTAGATCAATTTAGGAAAATAATACTAAGCTGTAGAGAAAATGAAAGCTAGGGTTTTAAATCTAGAGAGAATAAATGCTAAAAATAAACTAGGAATGTTTTAGGGCTAAAATCTAGCCTCCCATAAAGCTTACAAAGAATGTGGGTATATATACCCCAAAAATAAGAGTGCAAAAGAAATTACAAAATGGCCCTCAAGGCAAAACGCGAATAAAACGCGCTACTGATTGTCGATTCGCCTCGAATCGCTGAGGACATTCGCCCGAAAGGCTTATCTTCGCCTCAATATTGTGTCCTTCTATTTCCAGGAGTTTCCAAGCGTTTTGCTTAAAGTATCATTCGGCCTCAATGTGTGGTCATTCGCCTCAATTATTCACTTCCCGAATGATGTGGCATTCGCATTTCCAAGAAGTTTTGAGCAAGGTTGCTTAGAGGTTACATTCGCCTAATGTTCGGGCGTCGCCGAATCCATGCCTTCGCCAATATGTTGCATCTCGCATTTTCGAGAGCTTGCAGGATATGTTGTAGAGCGCGATTCTCCATTCGCTCGAATGGGAGCTTCCATTCGCCAATCGCGTGGAATTTCATTACTTAGCAACCGATTTCTTCTTCGATCTACGAGCTATGCTCTGGTCGTAGAACGTCTCTATCGTGGCCATGAAACGCAGGGTGGCCTAAGTCTCAAATGCATGCCAAACGCCTTTGAAATCTCCAAAAATCACCTAAACAATCTCAAAACACTCGAACACAAGATCAAGGAGAAATCATGCGTGGAATATAACAAATTGACGCAAAATGGCGAGACTTAGCACTAAAAGTAGGACGGTAAATGTGCTCTAAAACGAGCACATCAACTTCCCCCAAGCTAGACTTTTGCTAGTCCCTAGCAAACTAGACACCACGGCGACGAGAGGGTCAAAACAGAACAAGACAAAACAAAAGCAACATGGAGGGCGAAAACCAAACTATGCAAGCTGCGTACGCACAAACTCTTTCCTAGCCATGGGTGTGCAAGTATGATGGGCTCTAAGAGCATAATATCGAGGTAACTGACATCTACCACTAGCTCAGGGATCACCAAACAAGTTCCAACACAGGCTATGCCACCTATTACCTAAGGAGATCACAAATCTACGCTCCCCGGATTATTCCTCGAAAGATGCAAGGAATATACAATAACGCTCATGTGTTTGATTATGGTTCGTGTTTCGCTCATAGTCGTCCGACTAAAAATGAGTCGGGGAATCAAACACCTAATAGGGGCAAATCTTGGGGATTGTATCATATCTACACTCCAGCATAGAACTCGCTAGTCAGACCAAGTCGAACAGGCTTGTGCGAGGGTTGTAACGTAGGCTTTGGGTTAAGGTGGGATATATTTGGGAATGTGGAGCTAGAGTAGAGGATAGCAAGCGACCCAACACAAGAGAACCACAAGCGTCTTATGAAAACCCAATATGAATCTTACCCCTTAGTGACATAAACCCAATGAAGAACGGATGATCTCTATTATAAAAACTCCTTCACAAACTTTTTTATTTTATCATGACTTTTCACTTTGTGTATCAAGATCGTCTCCCTTCCCATGATTGATTTCCTCTCTCAAGCGGATAAACATATGCAAATCTCTTAATGATCAAGAGGAAGATTTCCTCACTCGAATGAATGTATCTCAATAATGATGTAAAGCACATGAGGAAGAAGGGAGCGATAAAAGGAGCAATATAAAAGATGAGTAGAGACATCTCAACCGATTCTTGCCATAATAACCAAAAGGCCCACAATACCGCGCAACACACACCAATTCATCCATCACTTAGCTATCCTCTGGGTCAAGGGAGGGATAATTCGGCTAAAGTGGAGCTAAATAGCGTGGTTACGAAAGAAAAAGGAAAAGGCAAAAACTTGGCTTATCCTAAAGTCAACTTTATGTCCATGGTAGGCAATTTGGCTATGTAGCTAGAATCTAACAAGCGTGTTATCATCCTTAGCCTTTAGAAAAGCGGACTAAGCTGGAGGAGAATAAACACAATACTTAGACCCCCTAACTAGCACTCAAAATGTATGGGAGTCACAAGGAGTCCCAGAAAGGTTCAATCCTGACCGGCTAGTCGAAATGTGCCTCAATAGGTAATCATCCAAGCCACCAACCCAACAAGTTCAGGTCCCCTAAAGCTAGATGGAAAAAGGTCAGACACCTCAATCCCAAGACAAGCACAGGGCTAAGAAAAACACGAGTTTGCATAAAACCAATGAACAAGTACACAACAGAAGCTCGCAAGTTTGTTTTCAAAGAGATATGCTTTTCAAAAGCTTTTTGTTTTGTTTGTTCGTCTGACAAGGCGATGCAACTACCATATATACAAAAGGCAAACAAAAAGAAAGAACAAAACTAAAGCACTAAGCTATATATACATGCAACTTTGGATTTTGCGAGTGGGAGCAGAGATTCATACCATATCACCGGTGAGAAGAGCAATACTCACCAAAACATTTGTACTACCAACAAGAAAAGCATGAGACTCATCGCAAGGATGAGAATGGAAGAGTGTGGGATCATCATATTGAAACTCACCACGAGGATGAGAGTGGAAAACCTGCAAAACATTAGGGAAAACCAACCAACCAACAACACGGTACCAACATACACAAAGACCGACCATAAACAGATGACCAGAGGACGAAGGATATACCTCTCCTTGACATCTTCTTAAAACTTTTTCAAGGTGAACCAAACAAGTGTCAAAAGACGAGCCTCCCACAGAAAAATCATCCATGAAAACTTCCATAAAATCCTCTAACATATCAGAAAAGATAGAAGACATGCACCTTTGGAAAGTGGATGGTGCATTGCACAACCCAAAGGGCATCCTTCTATAGGCAAAGGTCCCAAAAGGACAAGTAAAAGTTGTTTTTTGTTGGTCATCCGGGTGAATAGGTATTTGAAAGAAACCCGAATAACCATCCAAAAAGCAAAAGTACTTGTGCTTCGCTAACCTCTCAAGCATCTCATCAATGAATGGCAAGGGGAAATGGTCTTTCCTCGTGGCTTTGTTTAGCCTTCGGTAATCAATGCAAACACGCCACCCCGTGGTGGTCCTAGTAGAGATCATCTCACCCTTGTCATTCTCGATGATGGTCATTCCTCCTTTCTTGGGAACAACATGAACAGGGCTAACCCATCTACTGTCAGAAATCGAGTAGATGATGCCGGCCTTGAGGAGTTTTAGAATTTCTTCTTTAACCACCTCCTTCATGTTAGGGTTCAACCTCCTTTGAGGTTCAATGGAGGAGAAATGCTCATCATCCAACTGGATCCTATGCATGACAAGCCTTGGGCTAATCCCTTTGATATCGTCAAGCGAGTACCCAATGACACTCCTATATTTGTTGAGTAAAACAAGCAATTTTTTCAAAGAAGTGTCATCAAGCTCCGAACTCACAATGACGGGCTTGTTCCCATCAACATCAAGAAAAGCATATTTAAGACTAGGGGGTAGGGGTTTCAAACTTACCTTGGGGGAAGGCATGGAACTCTCCCCCTCATCATCGTTTCTCTCCTTAGCCATACAAATTTCCTCGAATTTATTTTGGTCGCTTGTCCATCCTTCGGTCTCACCATCAAAATGCTCTTCCCGCATATACCCCTCGCATTCTCCCTCATCGTACAACGAAAATTCTTCCTCACTAGGACAGTGCATACCACATTCCCTTCGAAATTCCTCATAGTCCTCTTCTATACAATCAATCCGGTTGACTTGTTCCACCATGGGCTTTCTCATGAATGGGGAGATCTTGAAAACCAACTTCTTTTGAGCTACCTCCACAGCTATGGTGTCATCATGGCAATTTATCACAGCTCTAAGAGTTTTCAAGACGGCTCTCCCTAGGATGAGAGGAGTGTATCGGTCCTCTTCCATATCCATGACCACGAAGTCGCAAGGGACCACAAGATCACCCACTTGAATAGGGACATCATCAAGCTCACCGCATGGCAATTTTATACTTCTATCCGCCAATTGAATAGTTTTCCTGGAGGGCTTAAGGCTAAAGGGTAGCCTTTTGGCGATAGATAGTGGCATCAAGCTAATAGAAGCTCCTAGATCGGCAAGCGCACCCTTAGGTTCCAAATTTCCCAATTTCACCGGTAGGTTGTAAGGACCGGGATCTCTCTCTTTAGTGGGCATACTCCCTTGTAGAATAGAGCTAACTTGATGGGGAAGACTTATCAACTCTCCTTCGAGCTTCTTCTTGTTCGAGAGCAAATCCTTGAGAAACTTGGCATACTTGGGCATTTGTGCCATAGCATCCAAGAATGGAATTTTCATCTCCATCTTTTGTAAATGCTCTAGGAACTTCTTGAATTTTTCATCTAGTTGCTTCTCCACTCTCCTATAGGGGAAGGGTAGTGGAGGAGCATACAATCGCTCAAGCTTCCTCCTTTCCTCAACTCTAACTCTTCTTTCCGCTCCCAAATTTCTCACTCCCTCGTCCTCATCTTTTTCCTCCTCTATGCCATGCTCCTCAAGTTCTTTCCCTAAACCGTCGCCCCTCAATTCCTCTTCAGGTTCTCCCTCATCTTCATTTGTTTCTTCCCTATCTTCTACCATAACCGACGGCCCTTCATATTGAGTTCCAGATCTTAGATGTATGGCCTTGGCGGTGTGATGGTTAGGGTTGGGGTTTTGAGGTGGAGGTTGAGGTTGTGTAGTTGGGTTAGGTTGAGGGTGAGGTGGAAATAGCAATGGTGGGGTAGGTGTCGCCATTTGGGCAAGTTGGGACTCAAACAACTTTTGTTGCGTTTGTAGCTGTTGCATTTGTTGCACAAGTGATTGGTTGATCTGAACAAGGGTGCTCATCTGAGATGCTAAGAAATCATTACTTGTTGCTTGCCCTTGTTGCGGTTGGATGTTCTCGGATGAAGGTTGTGTGGAGGGGAAAGGAAGGTTTGTGTTGCTTCTAGTGCCTTGATGAAATCCCGGGGGTCTAATGGAATTAGGTCTAGTTCCGTTCCCACTTGGTTGATTCCCCTGGAAATTCTGGGGGTTGTACCCACTTTGGTTGCCTCTATTAAAACCCGGACTGAAGTTCCCGTGATTGCTATTGGGATTGAAGGGAGGTCTAGATGATGGGTTGTTGAAGAAACTCTGTTGACCGTACCCTTGACCTTGGTTGTTGTACCCCACAGCTGCTACATTCTCTGGATTGTACCCATACCCATCATAATTCATCACCGGAGCATCTTGATTGAAAGACCCATGCCCCACTGCCGCTATATGTTCGGAGAGTGTGCCCCCACAATATGAGGTATCATGGTTGGTTCCTCCGCAAATGGTACAAGCAAAATGTTTTTCTCGAGCGGGTGGGACATTAGAACCACTAGCGGCGAGATTTAGCTTGGATAGCTTCTTGTCTAAGACCGCTTCAATTTTCGCACTGATGTTGTCTAAGTTGCTAGTATCAATCATCCCTCTAGGCAACCCTCGATTTCTATTTCCGCTCCAACAATTGGTCTTGGCCACTTCTTCAATTTTGGCCTTTACTTGGTTGCAAGGAATCTTAGAGAGTTGGCCGCCCACTGCTGCATCTAAAAGTGCTTTGGTGGAGTCGTTTAAGCCATCATAGAAGAATGTATTAAGATGATTCTCCCCATACTCGTGGTGGGGGCAAGCTCTTATCATCCTCTTAAACCTACTCCATGCAGCTGTTAGGTTTTCCTCTTCATCTTGCATGAAAGCGGCTATTTTCTTTCGCCAATCTTGGGTTCTCACGGTTGGGTAGAATCTCTCCAAGAAAGCAGTTTTTAGTTGGCTCCAAGTAGTGATGGAATTTGGCTCAAGACAATCATACCAGTCCTTGGCATCCCCTGCCAAACTCAATCGGAAAAGATGTAACTTTACGTAATCCGGATTGTTGGGGCACTGTGGACCCAATCCACAAGTCTCAGAGAATGCGTCAAGGTGTTGGAGGGGGCACTCATTCTTTAATCCACTGAACGGTTTCTCTTTCACCATCCTTAGATACTGAGGGCAGATTTGGAACGGGGTCGCGGCTACAGGAAGTACCACTCCCCTAGGTGTCCCAAATTGGCCGAACAATTGATGTTCGTCGGCCATTTCAGCAGCAAGAGGATCGGGAGGAGGTTGCGGGGTAGGCCTTCCTATGCGTTGGACCTCAGGATTGAACGGTACTAACGGTTGATTGGACCTGCGTGTGCTATATCGCATGCAAACAACACTACCAACCACACGTGAGTACTGACAAGCAAAGAATATGTGACAAAATAAAACAAACTATACCAAGATTTACACTAGCTTAACTATAACGCCTTGTCCCCGGCAGCGGCGCCATTTTGATAACCGTTTTTAGGGTCGCACAATAAAATCCGGTTAAGCAAACTATATTTATATTACCCTAACTCTACACAGGTATAGCAGAGGTAAGGGGTCGAACCACAGGGACAAAACAAGTTAAGCAGATGGTCTCAATATAGGAATAAAGGGGGTGTTAAGATGATCGAGACTAATTAAAACTAAGATTAAAAGCAAGACTACAGTTAATATGAATCAAGGGGAGAAGGGTGAGAATGATTGGTTCCACCCTAGAGGGGTACCACAAATATCCATGTATTGGGGATGATTAATGACCTTCAATCATCGACCGATTCAACAATGAAAGGAAGTTGACGGCTCTAAGACCGAACGAACGACCTATAATCGCCCTATGTCTCCTTGGGAGTGGCAGGACAAGATTCAAGGTGAATCATTATGATGATTGAATAGGTTTAAACCAAACCCTAACTTATGAATAAGAGTCCACTCTAGGGTTTCACCAATCAAACTCTAAGGGACTACTCACACATCATAAAGTAGAAACTAAGCATAATGACCCGCTTGAACAAGAGATTAAACATGGAAGACTTCTATGTAAACAAGAACAAAAGTAATAGCTGGCAACAAGAGAACAAAAGAAACAAGAACTTAAAGTAAATAACCCTATTCTAGATAGTCAAATCATCCAAATATCCAACACTCAAAAAGAGGAAAGATTCATAAATAGCATTTCAGAATAACAACCAACAACATTGAGTGATTCTAGAAATAAATAGGAGAAAGATATTCATACCATAAATGAAACTTCAAGAGAGAGTAGATAAAAGCATCAACAAAAGTGGTTAGGAGTTACATCCCAATCCCAAAGGCTAGATCAATTTAGGAAAATAATACTAAGCTAGAGAAAATGAAAGCTAGGGTTTTTAAATCTAGAGAGAATAAATGCTAAAAATAAACTAGGAATGTTTTAGGGCTAAAATCTAGCCTACCATAAAGCTACAAAGAATGTGGGTATATATACCCCAAAAATAAGAGTGCAAAAGAAATTACAAAATGGCCCTCGAAGGCAAAAGCGAAATAAAACGCGCTATGGGTTGTGCGATTCGCCTCGAAGCTGAGGACATTCACCGAAAGGCTTATCTTCGCCTCAATATTGTGTCCTTCAGATTTCCAGTGAGTTTCAAGCAGTGTTGCTTAGAGGTTACATTCGCCCGAATGTTCGGGGCGTTCGCCCGAATCCATGCCTTTCGCCCGAATATGTTGCATTCGGCATTTTCGGAGAGCTTTGCAGGATATGTTGTAGAGCGGATCTCCATTCGCCTGAATGGGAGCTTCCATTCGACGAACGCGTGGAATTTCATTACTTAGCAAACCGATTTCTTCTTCGATCTTACGAAATTGACGCAAAATGGCGAGACTTAGCACTTTAAAAAAAATCACCTAAACAATCTCAAAACACTCGAACACAAGATCAAGGAGAAATCATGCGTGGAATATAACAAATTGACGCAAAATGGCGAGACTTAGCACTAAAAGTAGGACGGTAAATGTGCTCTAAAACGAGCACATCATTTCACCATGTGAAGCTATGTGGAGAATATTGGGCTTTGAAATTCACTATAGAACTCCACCGGTTGAAAGATTAAGTTATAATCTTCCCAATGAGCAAACAGTCATATTCGATGAGTAAGACGCAATAGATTCAGTGGTTAACAAACCCTCCATTAATACTTCTAAATTTCTGGCATCGATGGAGTGTAATGCAAAGTACCCCGAAGCGAGAGAACTTCGTTATTATGAGTTTCCTGGCATGTATGTGTGGAACCGACAAGGTCGTGAGTGGACACCACAAAAGCAAGGCTTCTCAATTGGTAGAGGGGTATTACTTGAGAACACTTTTAAATTATGTGAGAGGTCCCACCTGCTTTGAAGACATACGAACTGTAGGTGGAGTTTTATACAACTCTTTCAAAGAAGCATGTTATGCAATGAGACTTTTGGATGATGATTAGGAGTATGTGGATGCAATTATAGAAGCAAGTTTTTGGGGCACAGGAAGTTACTTAAGAAATCTGTTCGCCATATTATTGATGTCTAATAGTGTCTCAAGACTTGAATTTCTTAGGATAAAACTTGGCACGTATTATCGAAAGATATTCTTCATAAACAACGACGTATTTTATCCATACCAGGTATGCTGCTAAGAGCATTGATTTATTTATATACTTATTATCTATGTGAATGATTACTTTTTATAACGAGCATGAAAATATTTTTTCACCGACAGATCTGCAACTTACGGAGGTTCAACTAAAAAATTTTACTCTTCACGAGATTATAGTGGTGAGTTATGTCCAGATGATGTAATCGTCCGGGATAGCTTTAATAAGCTTATCGGTGATGAACTTCGGTACGATAAGGAATCTTTACGTATTGAACATGAAAGTCTTATGAGATCATTAACAGATGAGCAACGTCAGATATATGCGAAAATTATGAGCGCAATCTCAAGTAGAAATGGTGGTGTGTATTTTTTGTATGGGCATGGAGGCACGGGAAAAACATTTATGTGGAGAACATTGTGTGCAGCATTGCGATGTGAAGTTGAAATTGTGCTCCGAGTTGCTTCAAGTGGTATTGCATCACTTCTACTGCCAATGGGATGAACTCCACATTCTAGATTTGGAATTCCCATTAATGTTACGAAGGATTCAATGTGTAGAGGTCTTGAGCCTGGTACCAACTTATCTGGATTATTAGAACGAACAAGCCTAATTATATGGGATGAAGCACCAATGATGAGCAAGTATTGTTTCGAAGCACTTGATAGAAGTATGTGTGATGCATTACGCGGACCAAATGGTGATCCATCTGATAAGCCTTTTGCAGGGAAAATCATGGTCTTCGGGGGTGATTTTTGTCAGATTATTCCTGTAGTTCCAAAAGGATCACGACAAGATATTGTCTTTGCATCATTGAACTCATCGTACATTTGGGATTTTTGCAAAGTATTGAGATTGACCAAGAACATGCGGTTGCAAACTGAAAATAATGATGTTGATGGAATAAGACAATTTGCTGATTGGATTCTACAAATTGGTGATGGATTGGTTTGTAGACCCAATGATGGACAACCTACCATTGATATACCATCTTCCATTCTCATTACAGAAGGATCGGATCCAATAAGGGCGATAGTTGAAAGTTGAAAGTACTTATCCTAACATACAAGAAAATTTATTGGATAGTACGTTATTTCATGATAGGGCTATATTAGCACCTACGAATGAAATTGTCTCGCGAGTTAATGATTATGTTCTATCCCTTAGTCTGGAGAAGAAAAGATTTACCTTAGTTCAGATAGCATTAGTAAATTTGATGACAACGCTGCTAGAAACATTGAATTGTATTCAGTTGAGTATTTGAACACCATAAAATGTTCAGGTCTACCAAATCACAAAATTAAATTGAAGATTGGATCGCCTATAATGTTGCTTCGCAATATTGATCAAGCAGCTGGTCTGTGCAATGGAACGCGATTGGTTGTTAATCAATTGGGATTACTTATTATAAAGGCAACCGTTCTTTCCTGCTCTAATAAGGGAGCTAAGGTTTTTATTCCGCGTATAACACTTACACTATCAGATTCATCACATCTTCCTGTTCGCCTCTAAAGAAGACAATTTCCTTTGACTTTGTGCTTTGCAATGACCATCAATAAAAGTCAAGGTCAATCTTTGAAGAATGTAGGTTTATTTTTACCAAAACCAGTATTCAGTCATAGGCAATTATACGTAGCTGTGTCACGTGTGACAACTAGGAAAGGACTTAAGATTCTAATATGTGATAAGGATAATAATATTAACACTTCTACCGACAATGTTGTCTACAAAGAAGTGTTTCAGAATTTATAGTTTCTAATTAGCATAATTATGTACACACGTTAACCAATTTTGTTGCTCATGTTTACCTTCATTTTTCTTTGTCATATGCATCTTATAAATGATGATGTAATAATGGTGTGTACTCTTCTTTTTTTGTTATTTATTTTAAAAATAATTCAAATATTTTTCTCTTTTGTGAATAATTTATTTCTTTCTTATTTATTAAATTCTGTGTATATAAAATTGTTAAATATCTCGTGCTTTAGCACGGGTAATCATATAGTTAGAATGCTAAAGAAAAGTTCGTTTATCGGGACAACCCTTAAGGTGGTTTATGACAAGATCAACTACCTCCCAATGGTGATGATATAGAGCATGAAGAAACTAGGATAACACAAAAACTAAATATCCTTTTTTGGATATTGCTTAAGCTAAATTAAGAATATGACCAACCGCACGACGATGTATTTAACCATTCCCAGAAAGTGGACTTGTAAACTGTGAGTTTGTGATAGTAGATGGTTTGTCTCCATAGGGACAGATAGTGGTTTAAATCGAAATTGCCATTTATAGCAATAATATTTAAAAGCATGACAGAAACTAAGAAGACCATCTTGAATAATGTTTGGCAAAGTAATATTAAGGCTCTGGATGGCACGTCCCCCTAAGGGTTTTTTTTTAAAAAAAATAATTGAAGTTCAGACTTTTATGGGTGAGTGAATATTGTCTTGACCTACTAAACACTTACTTATGAGCTATAACTTTTAGGATGTACTATATAGAAAATTATTGCAAGCGCATACTCAATGTTGAAGCCAACCATTCGATTTCTTTCTTTATACTCAACACTATACTAAGTTAAAAATTGAAACTATTATATCGTCCTTTCTTAGCTTTACTTCTCATTCTATTTAAAATGCAGACTATAAGTCTTTTGATGCATATATAAGATAAATACTCTTTCATTTTAGTAACTTTGACCCATTTATTTACCGGATCCTTAAAAATGGCCACAATTTGCATTGTCTCGCCAATTATTTTTAATGAGATTACTAAAATGTCATTGGACTTAATTTTCTATAAAAGACTTGTATCTAACTCTATAACATTTTTATTTCACAAAAAACGATCAATAATTACAAAAAGATTGAAATTTCAACGCTTAGGAATTTCAATTCATTATCGATAATTCAAGATAATTATAATTGATTCTTCGTAAAATTAACTAAAAATCAAAAAAGGGGAGAATAACATGAAACAGTAGAATAAGCCGTGAGGAGTTGCATGAAACGCGCGACTGGACCACGATTCTGTCGCGTCAAATGACTCCTCTACGGTTTAGTCGCCTGTTTCACGCGACTCCCCCTTTTTGATTTTCTTTTTGGTGAACTTTTGCTTATAAAGTTATATTGTAATTTTTTTTGTTATTAATTTTATAAACTTCTATTCATATATATAAATTTATATTTATTTGTTTAATTATTTAATAAATATAATTTTTTAGTTGAGTAATTATAATATTTCATTCGAACTTTGTTCAGGCAAATTGTTTATTATTTAAATTTTTTGTTATTAGTTTCTTGATTTACATTATATATTAAAATTTTTTTATTAACTATGTAAATTTTAATAAATTGATGCATAGGCAATTACTTCATTATTTGATTTTAATTCTTATTATAATCAAGATTATTTTCATTTATTGATTTTTATATTGAAATAATTCATTAATTATGAAAATTGTAGCAAATGGCGGGTAATTAAAGTAAAGGCATGGGTTTTTTTAGGGGTCTGCTTGATAGGAACAACTTTAGACCAGCTTTATTGAGAGGCGATTTTCTTGAGAGGGGTAGGAGACGCACACAAGCTGGAAATACAAATTAATACCTTAAAAATTTTCATATCTATGTTTTCTCGACCATCTTTAATGGTGGCTCACACAAACTTACGTTTTTTCTCTATTCTCATGAAAAAAAGTTAGACAAAAGTTATATTACAAACCATAAAAAAATCCATACCTAAAGTTTCATAAATAGGTTGGAAAATTTCTTCACAAGGAAAATTCTGCCAAATTACCCACTAACGTTGAAGATGATCATGAAAATATCATAGTATAACAAGTGAGCTTGAATGAAAAAGAAAACAAAAAAGAAAATAGGTGGCATTTTGGAAGGATTAAAGAAAAAAAAAAGAAAAAGAAAAGGAGGGAGGAAAAAAAGAGAATATGGCACGTGAAAGAAAACGAATAAAGGAAAATGAAAGGATAGCACATGCGGACCCGAGAGAAAGAGAGAACAAAAAGTTGGCGACCCACCTCTTTAAATTGTTACTCATGTTACTTTGAAAAGAGGAAAGATATGTAGGGGAAGAAATTCTTGCAGGATCCTGAATTTGTATCTTCAGGAAGTAAAGGTCAAATTTGGTCCTTGATTTTTAGATTCTGATTTTTGGTCCTTGATTTTTGGTCACTAATTTTTTGATCCCTAATTTTTAGGTCCTTGAAAATTGGGTCCCTGAAATTTGACCAGTTATACTTCTTACCAAAGATCATTCATGCCATCAACTTGCAAAGGGAAACTCTTAAAACCAATCTATTTATAGTGTGAAAAATGATACTGTATCTCCAGGCTATTATCGCTCTTTCATGTGTTCCTTCTCCTTATATAGCATTGTATATGCTATGTGTAAAGGCTGCTAGTAATTGTGACCTTGAGCCAATAGCGTTTTCTTTACCCCAACATCAGTAAAAATGAAAATTAACCCATGTTGTTTCATTCTAATTTTATCTTGTGAGACAGTGTTTAATTTTTGACCCTGAATTTCGGTGACAAGGTTTTTGTTGACCTTGAATTTGTTATGAGATGGCCAATTTTTTTACCCATAATTTATTGACAAAGGGTCTAAGTCTATAGGATTGTACTATCATTATGAAACTATTTTTTATACTTGAGAATTTTTGATGTTATCTTTTGAGTGGTTTGGGATATATGTCTTTGGAATGATTATTTATACATCTTAAAGTGACTCAAATTTTACAATCATGCACTTAGTGGCATAGTTGTCTCATAATTAGTGTATCTAAGTGAAGAGTCTACCTAGTTAGCAAGTACGCTATTAAAGGACCCAATTACAAAATTATACCTAGTTAGAGAGGTAGTGATCAACAATCTAGCCAGTGCCCGTCCAATTCAATGAGTACCTACAGGAGATTACTGAAATGGCGAGTAGCTAATTAGCAAGTATCCAATTGACAAGTACCCATCACTTATGTTCTAATGGATTTGCACTTGGCGAGTTGGATAAATTTATAATATTGCACTTGTTTATCACTGCGTTGATCACAATTATGTGAATTGTTGGATAGCAGGACATTATACATTGGTTGAATCTCGTTGATTTTTTAATTCCACATCCTTTAGACATGAGACCCAAACTCGATCAAACTGGTATGTTCTCAGTTAAATTAGTGTGCAATATAGATTGGTATAATTGACTAAAGCTGGGGAAGTTGTGTCCTTAGTATAAATTTTTTTGAAGAAACACCAGTTAAGACACGATCTTGCTAGTGCAGATGCCAGTTAAGCTAATATCCAGTTCAAACTGATTCTAAGTAGAATATGATATTCAGATTTAATATTTCATATAAGAACCGTGAAATAGATACAATGTCCTAGGGTAGCTAAGGTTCTGGATCTCCATACCATTATACTATAACTTTGGGGTATAGGGGCAATTGTTTGTCAACAGAATATGAGCCCACGTATTACATATGTGCTAGGTCCAACTAAAGTCTCACTAGGTAACCTCTAGAAACACATCTCCTTGGGGGTAAGTTGAAAAAAAAAGAAAAAAAGAATATGAATGTTATGGTAACATTTTAATTTATTTTATTTTCGTGATATTACCCTAGTAACCATTGACCATCCCTTGACCTTGACTCTAAGTCAAAGAGTCTTTAAGGTGATCAGTCCAGCATGTTTAATCCCCAAGCAGGTAACCTCCGCATAACCACCTTGTAACTTCCCACTTCCTGTGGTAACCGCTCTCAACCTCCCACCTTCATCAACCTGAAAGGTAACCGCGACTTAGAGGATATAAAAGGGGACAACAATACTAACTGCCCCCCTAAGCCTTCCATAACATACTGAAACTCTGTCGAAATCAATACTCACTACTACCAACAGTTATCTCCTACTTTACCACCGTAACGAAACACCGACCACCGTCACTACCACTCCTTATCATCTCTGATTTACATTTCATTGTGATTCCTTTTCATTCTCCGATCTAAATTAAGCATCGGAGGGGTTTTCCGGGAGATAACCCCCCGGGCAAGGCTAACGTGTTGTGGCGCAGGACGACCGGACCACTTTCAGGAGGTGTAACTTCCCAACTTGACTGACGTTTGACCGTTGTGGTACTTTCATTCTAGGTATCTCACGTGCCTTTCATGCTTTCTCGTTTCAAAACCGAAACGTTTGGCGCCGTCTGTGGGGATCATCGAACAAAAAGTCATGGCTCCCAAAAAAATTCAAACACAAACTACCACCGTGCACAGCACAAATACAGACATGTCCGCGGGATAGGCCAACAACCAGGCCGTGACTCGCCGTGATCTGGACATGCTAGCACAAAATCTAACGAATGCTTTCGCTGAACAACTTTGTGCCGTAATCAACGCCAATACCGCTAATCCCAACCAGAAAGTGTTGGAGGACATGGCTGAACAAATCGAAGACTTGAGGAGAAGGGTGAATCCTCCCCATAACTCCCAGAGGCAGGATGACAGGGAACCGACAACGGAGGGAAAGATCCCGTCTTCAAAAAAATTTAAGTTCATCTTAAGAAGGCGAGTCTAGACCACAAACGCAGGATGCCAGGGATTATCTAAATGAAAAAAGATCCCAGCTTTCGCAGAGCACTCAATCCTTAATAGACAGGAAGAGAGAACAGAGGAGGACGCAGCGGCTTTCTGGGTCCAGCCACCCACTTAGCCCCGTCAGACCTCAAGAACCCGATCAGGCGGAGATTAGCTTAGGGGGACCCCAGGACACCCCTATGTTGCTAAACTCCCCCCTGTCTGCTGAGATCTTGGCGACGCCTAACCCCGCTAAGATTAAAGTTGCTACTATGAACTCTTTCGACGGAACAACATGCCCCGAGGAACATGTCGTGGCGTACAAAAATCTGATGTTGCTGTATACCACCAGCCAGGCCTTGCTGTGTAAATTCTTCCCTACCACGTTAAGCGGCATTGCCCTTAACTGGTACACCTCTTTGCCAACGGGAACAATTCACACCTTTGCACAGTTGGAAGCCAAGTTTGTCAATCACTTTGTTGCTTCCAAGAGGCAGGAAAAATCCAACTTCCACTTGCTCAGTATTGTGCAGACGGAAGGAGAATCCGTGGCAACATATTTGAAGAAGTTCCAAGAAGCTATTCTAGAAGTTACGGATCTGGAGGATTTCGTGGCCCTCAACGCCCTGATCAACGGGATGCGAACTCCCAAGTTAAAGTTCCAACTCGTTGAGAATCAGGTGAAAAACTATGCTGAAGCCATGAGGCAATATCAAAGTTATGTCACTGCATCCGAGATATGCCATACCCATGACACAAAGAAAAGGAAGCATGATAAAAAAGAAGCGGCACCGAATCACCCTCAGAAGATTCATCGGGAAGATCAGTCGCGGAGGGATAGAGGCTATCCTCCCCGCCACCACGGACCACCTTCTGACATGGGGGCTCCGCGACATAGACATGTGTATGTTGCTGAGGAACCTGGGGTGAAGAATCTCAGAGATAGTGGGCAGGACCCTCGCTTTAACAGAAATAGGTGGGACATATTTTTCGCTGTCCAAGATGCCCTTCTGGCGCCCCGTCCTACCACCACTCTGACTGACCGTCGCAACTATGATTTGTATTACGACTACCACCGGGAATACGGTCACACTCTAGAGCAGTATAGGGAACTTAAACGCATTTTACACCAGATGGCTGAAGAAGGAAAACTAGGAAGAGTTTTGAGCAAGAAAGAATACACATCCAGCGGTGGCAATGACAGAACCTACCGTCCTCGACCGAAGCCTCATCAGGAGGAGAGAAAAGAAAGTTCTGCTGATACCCGTGGGGTTATCAACATGATCGTAGGAGGCTTCAATGAAGAATATCCTACGATCAAAGCAGCGAAGGACAGTGTCCACACATTGATGAAAGGTCCCCCAATGGCCCCCTCCAAATGTCCAGTAATGAAGTTCGATTCCAATTTATCAGAGCCCCTTCAACAACCTCATACGGACCCCCTGGTAGTGGCACTCAAAATTGGCCAGATGAAGGTCAAGCGCGTCCTTGTGGATACGGGAAGCACGGTAGATCTCATTACCATGAATTTTCTGAACCAAATGAAGTTCGAGGAGAAACACTTGCAGTCCTTCGACAAGCCCCTCATAGGCTTTGGAGGCAACCATGTCGTTCCCTTTGGCACTATCACACTCCCGGTGCGAGTAGGCGAAAAGGATAGTTATTGAACATTGCCCATTCGATTCACAGTCGTCGATCTCGACTTCCCCTACAACGCCATCATGGGACTGCCTCTCATCAATAAGATCAAAGCAATTATCTCACCACATCAACTCATGTTGCATTTCAAACAGGATGACGGAAAAGTTGGAATCCTTCGAGGGGATCATAAGGCTGCACGTCAATGCCTTATTAACTGTTTGAAGCATGACAGTGCCCTGGAGTATCCCCCAAAAGGAAGCGGGAAGAGGAACATCAGTCAGTCATGAGTGTTTACCTGGACAACCTCAATGTCCCGGAAAAACCTCAACCTCTTGAACAATATGAAGAAGTAGAAATGTTCGCAGGAAGAAAGATAAAAATTGGAAAATCCCTATCAGAAGCAGTGAGACACGATGTCTTGGCAGTCATTGCCGAGTTTCGTGATATCTTTGCTTTATCTGTGGAGGAAATGCCTGGGATATCCCCGGAAATAATGTGCCACAAACTCGACATCAAACCGGGTTACAAGCCTGTTAAGCAAAAGCTGCGGCACCAGGGCAAAGAAAGAATCGAAGCGGCAAAGGAAGAAGTGAAAAAGCTGCTAAAGGCTGGGTTTATAAGAGAATGTCAATACTCTGAATGGCTATCCAATGTGGTGCTTGTCAAAAAGCCCAATGGCGAATGGCGAATGTCTGTTGACTTCACTAATCTTAACAAAGCATGTCCAAAAGATGACTATCCTCTAACAAAGATTGATCGCCTTGTGGACTCCACAGCGGGACATGCTCTCTTCAGCTTTATGGATGCCAATGCTGGCTATCACCAAATCCCCTTAGCTTTAGAAGATCAACCCCATACCGCTTTCATTACAAACGCCGGGGTATACAGTTACAAGGTAATGCCATTTGGACTGAAAAACGCAGGAGCAACTAATCAGAGAATGGTTAATAAAGTGTTCAATTCCCATATAGGAAGAAACTTGGAGGTCTATGTGGATGACATGATCACCAAAAACAAACAGGCCAAAGACCATGCCGCAGATTTGAGAGAGACATTCATGACCCTCCGTAGCCATCAAATGGCCTTAATCTTGATAAGTGCGTATTTGGGGTTACAGGAGGGAAATGCCATGGATTTTTGGTAGATGAAAGAGGGATTGAGGCTAACCCCGACAAAATTCAAGCCATCCTGACAATGAAATCTCCGAAGACCGTAAAAGAAGTTCAAAAGCTTACCGGGTGTGTTGCTGCCCTAGGAAGATTCATGTCAAAATCCGCAGATAAATGCTCGCCCTTCCTCATGACCCTCAAACAAACAAAATTTGAATGGACCGAAGAAGCGGAAGAGGCATTTAACAGCTTGAAAGCATATCTTGCTTCTCTACCAAAGTTGGTTTCCCGCATGGAAGGAGAAACGTTAATCTTATATTTCTCTATATCAAAATACTCCATCTCTGGAGTCCTGATAGCAGAGAGGGAAAAGAACCAACTCCCGGTGTACTAAATCAGTCACGCCTTCCGTGGTTCCGAGGGAAACTACAGTGAAGTTGAAAAGGTATTGTTTGCCGTCATAATGGCAAGTAGGAAACTGAAGCCCTACTTTCAGTCTCATCGAATCCGGGTTAGGACCAATCAGCCCCTTAAAAAGTCTTGGAAGGAAGAAATCAATCGAGCCGCATTTCTGATTGGGCCAATCAACTAGAAGACTATGGGATAGAATATGAACTGCGGACTTCCATCAAAGCCCAAGCTTTGGCTAACTTCATTGCAGAAAGCACAGCACCCATATTGTGCGATGCTAGCCAAGAATGGAAGCTATATGTAGACGGCTCATCTACCAAGGTAGCCAGTGGCGCCGGGATACTCATCATCTCATCTGCCGGTGTCAGGATAGAAAGGGCGGTAAGGTTCGAGTTTGCTGCCTCCAACAATGAGGCTGAATATGAAGCCCTCATCTTAGGGCTAACTGTCTGTTACGAATTCGGGGCAAAAACTCTATCTGCATTCTCAGATTCCCAGTTGATTGTAGAGAAAGTAAAAGGAGAATTTGAAGCGAAAGACGAAGGAATGAAAATGTACTTGGCAAAAGTACAAGAGTTGGTGGGGAAATTCGAAAAATTCTCACTAGCTCACATACCCAGATTTGACAATGCTCAAGCAGACTCTTTGGCAAGGCTAGCAAGTTCAGCGGACTCATCCAAAGCTCGTGACATCGTGTAGGAGGTCTTACCTAATCCAAGTATCAATGTCATGGTGAACACGGTAGATAGATAAGAAACCTGGATGGAGCCCTTTATTAAGTATCTCTAAAGTCAAATCCTACCTGAAGATGAACATGAGGCAAGGCACCTGCACAAAAAGAGAAAATGGTTCGAATACCACGATGGCATATTATACAAAAAATCATATACACATCCACTCCTGAAGTGCGTTACTCCAGAGGAAGCCAACTATATCCTCCGGGAAATTCACGAAGGGGGATGTGGAATCCATCAAGGGATACGAATCGTGGTCAGTGAGGTGCTTCGAAGTGGATATTATTGGCCCACTGTTAGGCAAGATGCTGAAAATCTGATACTCAAATGCTCGAAGTGCCAGTTCCTTTCCAAGATATCTAAAAAGCCTACAAGTTTCCTCACCACCATGCAATTAGTGCTACCATTTGACAAGTGGGGAATAGACTTACTTGGCCCATTCCCCCCTGCTAAGGGGCAAAGAAAGTTCATCATAGTGGCAATCGACTACTTCTCAAAGGACGTTGAAGCAGAGCCGCTCAGCAACAAAATGGAAAACCAGGTATGTCAATTCCTCTGGAGAAACATCATAACAAGATATGGTATCCCTCGGATCATCATCACTGATAATGGAAGACAATTCATAAGTCGAGGCACCATGGAGTACTGTGAAAGGTTCAACATTCAGATCAGATTCAGCTCAGTGTCAAGGCCACAAACCAATGGACAGGTTAAGTCAGCTAATAAAGAAATACTCAACGGAATCAAAAAGAAGATCGAAGGAGCCAAAGGGTCATGGGATGAAGAGCTACCTGGCATCCTCTAGGCCAGTCGAACCACTGTAAAAGAATCAACAGGTCATACTCCTTTCTCACTTGTGTATGGGTCAGAAGTCGTTCTACCAGTCAAAATTGGAATACCGTCCACCAGGATTACGTTCTACTCATACAACGAAAACGACGAAGGGAAAAGGGTAAACTTAGACTTGCTCCCGGAGAACCGTAGGAACGCCCTGTTGCGGTCCATCGCCCAGAAACAAAGAATGACTCGTCAATTTCACAAACGTGTGAAAACAAGAATCCTTAAAGTAGAAGCCACAAGCAAAGCCACAGAAAAAGGAAAGTTGGGAGTCAACTGGGACGGCCCATTCAAAATTGTCACTGCTATCAAATCCAACACATTTGAGTTGGAAGATGCAACAGGAAAGAGATTGAAAAGACCATGGCATGCTGATCACGAAAAGAAGTTTTTCATTTAACAAGTATTGCAAGGGGCATACATCTTCAATATTAAGTATATCTTCAATATTCAGTTTTCAGTTTTCAATTCAGTTTTCATTCAGTATGTTTTCATTCAGTAGTCTTCAACTTTTAAAGTTATGTATTTCGCATAAGTTATGTATCCCGCACTAATATTACAATGTTCAGTATTCAGTATTCAGTACTTTGTCAATTTTCAATATTCAATTATCTATGAACCGTGTTATTCGCAACGGTTAGGCGATATCGAATTCTTTTGATACTTAGCCAATTTTCTGTATTCCATTATCTATGAACAGTGTTATTTGCAACGGTTAGGCGGTATCGAAATCTTTTTGATACTTAGTCAATTTTCAGTACTCAATTATCTATGAACCGTGTTATTTACAACGGTTAGGCGATATCGAAATCTTTTTGATACTTAGTCAATTTTCAGTATTCAATAATCTATGGACCTTGCTAGGTGCAATGGTTAGGCGGTATCATAATGTTTGATACTTTGTCATTTTTCAACATTCAAATCTCAAAAGCGATAGAACGAATGGAACGAAACTAAAAATGCAATACTTGCCAAACGAAAACAATATATACGATTCAAAATATTTACAATCTATCAAGGTTTAAAATTCCAAAAATCGAGTACCACCCAGAAAAGATGGAGAAAATATAAAAAGAAAAAGCTACGGTGCGGGCTCCTCGAGCTACTAACGCTCGGGCGCTGGTTGAGGATCTTCCGGACACCGGGGAAAGGGTGTAAAGCTGATAATCTCTTCAACATCAGGCCACGGCTCCTCACCCGCCAACTCCTCAGCCAACCCGCGAAAAGTCTCCTTTTTAGAAGATAATATCTTCGACAGACTCAAAGACTCTCTCTGACGAGCAACAAAGGAAGACCTTTCGGGGGCCTTTGGGAAGGGAGGATAGCAGACGGGTATTTTTCCCAAATCAAGAGCAAGAGCTCTCTTTTCCCGTCCAGGGTCCATTTTCTTCTCCCATTCCCGCTGCTCCTCCACATCCTCTTCAATCTTGCCTAGTACTTCAGACTCCTTGTCTAAGATTGGCTTCAGGTTGGCAGTTGCTTCATCCATGCTCAGCTCAGACATCTCCAAGAGTTTGGGAAAATCAATACCCATTTTCTGAGCCGACAGCTTGAATTTTTCCACCTCGACTAGCGCGCCGGTGTTCATCATCTCCTCAGACAGAGCAGTCAAGAGCGGATTCACGGCCTCAGAATTCAGCCACTGCCGGGCTAGGAAATAAGTTCTCTCTGACCGTAGCTTGTAAACCTTAGCCCCATCAAGGACCCTTTCGAAGCGGTCCATATCCTCCATCACGGTCTTCACAACTTGCTCGTTTTCAATAACAAGCTTGTCATGGACCTCAAGCATCCGTGCCACGTCTTGGCATATCTTCAGGGATATCTCAGATGCCTGGTTGAAGGATTGGCCGACTATCTCCAGGTTTTCCTTGATCCGGCCCCTTCAGTTGTCAGCCAGGGCCAAGCGCTCGGATAGCTCCTTACACTTGGCCAACTTCTCCTTCAACCTCGGGAGGCCGGCCGATTCTTCTTTTAACTGCTGCAGCTCGACATTCTGTGCGGCAGCCTTCTCGGTCAAGCGGTCATTTTCCGCCGCCAGAGTCCTTTGTACAACCAGCTCATACTCCATCCTTAGTAAAGCCTGTTGAATTAAGCCGAGTTAATGTAAGGAAAATGAGCTAATTAAATCAAAGTTGGGAGAACACTTACATCAGCGGCGGAGGCACGAGCCTGTTCTGCCCGCTCAACCGACGAGAGGGAGTTCAGATACTCCATGTCTCGCTCGCTCACAAGATTTCTGGAGGCGCGATTGATGCGGGTTGCTAAATCTGAGCGATCCAGCTCAACGAAGGAATCATCGTCCCGGTGTGGACGGATGCGGCATTGGTACACCTTCTCGTAAGAATAGGGCGGTGACTCTCCCGACCCTTCAGCAACGTTCTTACCCTTGTCTTGCGAGGTAAATTTGCTCTTAGGGCGGGAAGAACCGCCCCCAACATCAACATCATCCGGCCCTTTCTCAGCCAGGGGCACAGCGCTTTGGACAGTGTTCGACCCTTGCGGGGACGAACTATACAAAAAAGCGAACTTCGTCCGGTAACCCTTCTGGTTATCCCTGGAGCTCTCCTACTAATTTAAAAGCTCGCCTATGGGCCAAAGTTATCCATCCTGCCCCGTGGTCCTCAGAGTTGCAAAGACGAGCTGGAAAAATATGCCTGAAGGCCGTAAGTGTAGGTTTAACCTTTAAAACCTTACACACTATGACAAATGCCGTCACACACCCCCAAGCGTTCGGGTACACTTCAGCCACAGTAATTTTTAATAATTTTAACAAGTCCCTGATAAACGGATGAAGAGGGAACCTCAAACCCAATTCAAACGCTGGCATATATACGGCGATACAATTAGGGGGGGGGGGGGGCAAACCTAACGGTATCAAGGTTAGCCGGCCTGATGATGTTCACACCGTCAGGCAACTCCCATTTCTCCATCAGCTCCTCCCGGCTTGTATCCAACTTATTCCGAGTCTTGGCATTAATAAAATAGTTGAGGGGGGCCCCATCCTTGATATAAATGGAGGAGGTTCAGGGGCATCACTCTTCCGCCCTGATGATTCTCCGCTATGCTCCATCTTAGTATCTACAATCAACAATCCGTCTAGTTTAGGGTTTATTCTTGTAAGATAATGGGGGGAATGCTACATCTACTTCCCACGGAGCGGGACGTTTTATTTCAAGAGGGCAAATAGGATGTACAGATGATTCACTCCCACTCCTTATTTGGGAAAAAATCCGAGTTATGTATACCAAGGTAGTCCAGTCTGAGTTATCATCCCCTATTTGTCTACTTCCACAAGAGGTTTCCTCAAGGTTAGCCCGAGTCACGGGAGTGTTCAAGTTATCTTTGTTATCATCCATATTCCGGGAAAAACAAAAAAGTTATGCAAATTTTATGGGAAAAGAAAACAAGTATATTCATATAACGTTCAAGCATGAAGATTCAATCAAATCATCAATAACATCTTGAAGATATTCATGAATAAAGTGAAGAACACCAAGAACAGGTTGAAGATCAAGAGAATAAACGAAAATGTAACAACCCGACTTACCATTGACTGAGCAAGACAGGTCATCACGGGGTTTACTAACCCAAGGAACTCAAATCTCAAGCCATTGACAGTGCTCCCCACATGTATCTTGCCCAAAGCATTCAGAAATCAAATCATAACTCGCGTAAGCTCACAAGATTTATTACATAGCTAAGCAACTGATCTTATGTTCAAACATCTAAACCAAAGTCCAAACTATTCATGCAAAGTCACTATAAAAGTCCAAAGTAGTTGTTAGCTACATTTTATTCATACTTTATCCCCATTGTTTAATTGAATTATATTGAGATTTGATGCAACGATGCTTGTTTTATATAAGATTTTACGCTTGGTTTGGTGTTTTGGTGTTTTGTTGAATTTCAGGTAAAACTCAAGCACTTTTGACGCATACGTTGCTCATTCAGCTCCGAAAACTTAAAGAAGCAAGGCCTCGATGAGCCAAGTCAAGAAGATAAGTCGAAACGAGAGCCAAAATAGGCCATTTCAAAGCCACTCGACCAAATCTGGGTCGAGCCAAGGTGGCTCGAGCATCCTGGGACCCACACTTGAGATCAGAAGCTGATTAAAGCCATCCTGAAGTCTGCTCGACCAGGTCGAGCGAGATGGCTCGGGTCGAGCGAAAGTACTATTCACTTCCAGCAGCTTTAGAATGTCGACAGAAGCATTTTTGATGGGTCGAGCGGGTAGGTCGAGCGGAGCTATTTTTTGGTGACTGTTCTGTTTTTGAAGATTTTGACCTGTGTACCTGATGCTCGCTCGACCAGGTCGAGCGGACTTGCTCGGGTCGAGCGAGATGGGCGGCAGCAGCTTTTCGCGATTCTTTTAAAAACCATTTGGGTCCAATTAAATTCATTTGCTTCTTATCTCTGCTGCCAAGCCTCCCTTGCCACCCTACCCTATCTTTAGGGGTGGCACCTCCCTCCTACACCTTAGGGGTGGTGGAGCAATCATGAAACCACCACCCCCACATGCCTTAAAGCTTATAAATAGAGAAGAGGAAGAAGGAGTTGGGCATCTCAGCTTTCATCTCAATTTACATCCCAGTTTTCACCCATCACTTAGAGTAATGTTTATGTATTCTTCAATTGCTTAGCTTTCATTTCAATAGAGAGTTAGTGTTTAGTATAATTTCATTTTCAATTCAAACACTTTTGCAATTTCATTTTCAATCTTAGTTTCATTCCTTATTGTAACACTTTGCCATTTGGATTTCTTCAACCATTGGTGTATTTCATTGGAGCTTTTGGAAGGAATTACTTTGAATCATCCATTTATCTTGTTCATCAAAGAGTAATCTCTATCTTTATTTACATTGGATTCAATTCATGTGGCTTAGTTATTGTTTGCCTTTTTTCATATATTTATGTTTGATTGCTCTTCAAATTGCATCTTGTTAAGGTACTCTAGTTCAATTCATTTCTTAATGATTCTTGGCTTAATTGCAATTTATAATTTCAATATGTGTGAGTAGTTTGTTTTGGCTTAGGTTAGGCATGATCACCATGTATATTGTTTGAATTGCTATCTCTACCTTTGGCATTGGTTGTGTTGTTTATGGTTTAACATAGGTTTTGCTATCTTGTTTAGTGTCGTTGAATTGAGGGCGAGAGTCGATTTTTAACGATAATCTATGCTTAAAAGTTGAATCATCTCCATGAGAATAGGTAGATGTTTTGATTGGAAATAATGAATGTGTGCTCCATGTCTTAATCTATGCTTAGCTCCATGAGAATAGGTAGTTAAGTATGTTTTAGGAAGCTAATGTTGCTCGAGAGAGAACATTAGTATTTAAGATACATTCTTCCTCATAACAACCCATAACCATGACCTTAGGTTGAAGTTAGTAAAGACTACCATGGTGAGAAAGCCTAACCTATGCCTATTTAGCTAATTGATTGTGTTCATTGTGTTCTTTGCCTTAGTTCATTGTGTTGTTAATTACTTTTATGTTTCGCTTTTCATTCCGTTCTTTTTAATTACTTGCTTTATTTAGTTCTACCTCCAAACACCATTTTATACGTTTTTGAGCTCGCTAATCGATTGAGAAACCATTGACATAACCCCCACTCCCTGTGGATTCGACCCGTACTTGCCGTCGTACTAAGCTACGCCGTGCACTTGCGGTATTACATTTGAAGGACGTAAAGTCCCGATCAGTAGTCAATATGCCAAGTCTACTACACATTTAGTACAATCCAACGTAAACCCTACAACTTCTATACAAACTCAAATCTAAAGTATCTTCACGTTATACTCTAATCACCTCTGCTTCCCTGTCGTGCCCGTCCGGTTCCGATCTGTAAACAATCTTCTGTTTACAGCAGCAAGAAATGACAAAAATATCAGATTCAAAGAGTCGATTATCGATTGGATTGATGTGTAGTCAAACAAGACCAAACTTCACACAATCTTTCCCCAATTTCGGCAAATTTAGGTCAGGGGAAAGGTTTCGGCTGCTTCTACACTTAAATCACGCAGAGGAGAAGAATTTTTTCGCATGCAAATCTTCGAAACTGTGGGAGGAAGAAACGCCAAACTTCGTGGGAGTTTTCGGTGCTCTAAGGGTTGTGGAGATGCAGGTTTCGATTGGGGAGGAAGGAGAATAAGCAATTGGTTTCTAGTTTAGGGCTTCTTCAAAAATCAGAAAGAAGGATTTGGGGTTTCACGAAGGTGAAGGGAAATAAAAGTGGTATTGGGTTTGGGGTTCTTGGTTTGTGCGTGTGGGTTTTGTTTTTTTTTTTTTTATTATTATTATTTTTTTTTCCTTTTTATTATTATTATTATTATTATTATTATTATTATTATTATTATTATTATTATTATTATTATTATTATTATTATTCATCAACCTATGTAAAGGTCCACACTCCACGTGTCATTATCAAATTTATTTAAATTATTTTATTTATTTTAAATTCCCGATTAAATTTCTCGGATGTTACAGAAGATCTTCAAACAAATTCAAATCATTATTTAATCGAAAAATTTAAGGAAAAATCAAAAATACCTTGTTTGTGTTCTTGGAGATATGTCAGAAGTTTGAAGATTTGAATATTATCAGAGCCTCTCTCTCTAGCTTTTCTCTCTCTAAATTAAGATTTTTGTAAATCAGTCAAACAAAGTAATGACTTTGACCAAGAACACCGTTATTTATATGGTCAATAAATGCCCAACCACCCAAACACTATTCATGTCAAATATCTACCCCGGTAAAGAAATAGAAGATGATGGTATCCTTGTCCGCCTCACAAGAAGGATTGTGACTCGGACCTTGTTTTTAGCCCAAGAAGGTAATCTTGGGGCTAAAAATTCTAAGTGTTTGATCCTTGTCCGCCTCACAAGAAGGATTGTGACTCGGACCCTATTTTTAGCCCAAGAAGGTGATCTTGGGGCTAAAAATTCTAAGTGTTTGATCCTTGTCCGCCTCACAAGAAGGATTGTGACTCGGACCCTGTTTTTAGCCCAAGAAGGTGATCTTGGGGCTAAAAAGTCTAAGTGTTTGATCTTTGTCCGCCTTACAAGAAGGAATGTGATTCAGACCTTGTTTTTAGATACAAATATTCTTATCCTGGTCCGTGATATTGTCGCGGTATGTTCTACCAAATACCAGCTTCAGGTGAAAAGAATAACCGTGGAATGCCGCGGAAGAGAAGTGGCTTCTAAGCAGCCTAAGTTGCAAAATCTTCATATCCCTCCGTGGCACCGTCGCGATAGAAGGAATTTCATTCGGACCCTGTTCTGGTCCAAGAGAAGGTGAAGGTAAAATATTCTTCCACCACCCGTGGTAATACCCTGGAATACATCCCGAAGTATCTGAAAAGGGTTGATCCTAGTATATATATTTCCATGAAGCACTTATCTTTTCAAGCAAGACCATCTTGTAAATGACCCGCAGCACCGCAGCCACAGTACAAATCTCATTCAGACCCTGTTTTGGCCCAACATGATCCAGGAAACTCAATGCACACTCCAGCCCAAATTCAAACCGGATGATCCTCTACAAGGAGTTCCCGCCTCACCGGTACAACATCTGTGTCCGCTGATAAAATGTCGCAGGGACACGGTACCACGGTAAGACTTAAGATTTTGCGGTTTCTTCTTGTAGAAAACTCCCTTCTTGAGGTCTACCATTCCGCATAAAGAAAGATGTCACGACCCGATCCAGCTCCCACATCATCCTTCATGCGTGGGGCTAAATGTTATGTTAACATTTTAATTTATTTTTATTTCGTGATATTACCCTAGTAACCATTGATCATCCCTTGACCTTGACTCTAAGTCAAAGAGTCTTTAAGATGATCAGTCCAGCATGTTTAATCCCCAAGCAGGTAACCTCCGCATAACCACCTTGTAACTTCCCACTTTCTGTGGTAACCGCTCTCAACCTCCCACCTTCATCAGCTTGAAAGGTAACCGCCACTTAGAGGATATAAAAGGGGACAGCAATACTAACTACCCCCCCTAAGCCTTCCATAACATACCGAAACTCTATCAAAATCAATACTCACTACTACCAACAGTTATCTCCCACTTTACCACCGTAACCAAACACCGACCACTGTCACTAACGCTCCTTATCATCTCTGATTTACATTTCATTGTGATTCATTTTCATTCTCCGATCTAACTTAAGCATCAGAGGGGTTTTCCGAGAGATAACCCCCCGGGCAAGGCTAACGTGTTGTGGCGCAGGACGACCGGACCACTTTCAGGAGGTGTAACTTTCCAACTTGACTGACGGTTGACCGTTGTGCTACTTTCTTTCCAGGTATCTCACGTGCCTTTCACGCTTTCTCGTTTCATTACCGAAACACTGACTTTTGCCTTTCTTAGGCAAGTTATAATACTACTACATCATAGTATCTAATATTTGGGTATCAACTTGGGCATCTTAGGCACCTCCTTGGGAACTACCCCTAGTGTTCTGGGAGTTATTTTGCAGGAAACCCATAATTACCTGCCAACCATAGTTCTACCACCACAACTATCCAAATGTTTCCTTTTATTTGATTGTTTCCTAATTTTAACAAAAACACATATATATCAGGACATCGTATAAATATATTTCAAGATGAATCTGTTATGCAAAAATAAAGCAAGAACAACTCTATTATAAATATTGTTTGAATTTATTATTTACTCTGGTCAACTTTTAAGAGATTTGTTAAATATCTTTATGTTGTAGAATTGATTAAATTTTTACAAAGTTTTAGAATTACAATTTTATTTTCGTATTCAAGTAAATTAATTTTAGAGGTATACTAATCATTTAATTATTAATATAGGAAAATAACAATTAATTTTGACATTTAGATATAAAATAATTATAATTATTATTGCCGAAAATTATGAAAATTCGAGAAAAGTATGACCCTTAATTTATCCATCTATATTATTACTCTATATCTTCAATTTAAGAAATCTTTTATTTTCTATATTGAAGATTTTAGATGTTTTATACTCCCGTTGTTGCTTAATAAAGGTCCACAAAAAATGTTTACGGGAATTAAGAAAAATAGAATCTTTTAGATAGTGGATATATTATTAGAAATATTATCGGGAATAATCACATTCTATTGACGAACCACTGTGGATAATTCGTACTATCGATTGAAACTGAATAATCCCACCTTTCTACTATGTTTACTGGCAGCACCCTTTAGGAATCAGTAACCGGCTATTCTCGGTTACCATATGGCATTTATTTCTTCATTCCCTTTATTTCGTCTTCTTCACATTTAAATCTCTTCTCTAATCATCTTTAATCAAAATTTCTCTCCTTCCATCTTCAAATTCATTTCCTCTGCTTCCATCTCCAATTTCGAATTCCTCCCCCCAATCTACACTAAATTTAGGGTTCGATGCTATTGGAATATGATGTTGTTCTCCATCGAAATGGTAAGTTCGTTCCTTTTGATATATGGTACTTTAATCATTACATTGTTTTTGTTCAATCTAATTGGTAATCAATTTCAATAATGTGTTACGTGTTGAGGTTAATGATTTCGAAAAATTTACAATGAAGTTTTGGAGAAAATAAATTTACATTGAAGATGGTTGGAGAAGAGATTTAAATGTGAAGAAGATGAAATAAAGGGGATGAAATAAATGCCATATGATAACCGGGATTAGCCGGTTACTGTTTTCCAAGGGGTATTGCGAGAAAACGCAGTTGAAAGGTAGGATTATTCATAATTCATTAATAATAGATAGTATTTACACTGGTTCATCAATAGAGGGGGTTATTCTCGACAATTTATCTTATATTATT
>CM033457.1:10767486-10843413 GCA_019425755.1 Amaranthus cruentus | reverse complement strand
AAATCAGATTGTTGAACGGTTTTCTAAATCAAAAGGAGGAAATGCTTTAGAAAACATGAGCAGGGAGTGCAAAAATTTCAGAATGAACTGGTGTAATGAGTGAAAAAAAATTCTGGAAGAACTGGTGTAATGGCGTGTTGAAAGACAGCAAAAGGAGGAGAGAAGGAAAGGTGTAAAAAAAAAGTCAAATAAACAGTAGAATAACTATTCATCGATGAACAGTTATCTTGCTTTGCAAACATTTTATAGTTAGAGGATTAGAGGATAATGTTATTTGTGCTTGCTTACTTGGCAAGTTTAATACAATATATTCCAATTGACCACATTATATTGTCAATTTATAGTGATTGGTTATTATTTTATGTTTTAGGTTTATTGCCTATTTTGTTCCAATTCTTCATCATCATCATCATACTCAATGTATCGCTCGAAAGTATGGTCTGAGTGAGGAAAGGTGACGGACAATCTATACTCGTACTCCCTTCACAGGGAGGATTAGAGGAAAGCGATCAATTTTTCCCCAAACAGTAAGAGCCCTGCAAAAGGAGGAAAATATTTTTTGTTCTCATCGATCAAATTAAAACATTATGATTATATTGAATTGATTATAGTACCTTTTTTAAGCGAGAAATATTAAGTTAAAACATTATATTATATTGAATTGATTATAGTACGTTTGATAGTTAAATATTTCCATATAGACAGTAATTTATCTTTTACATATTTATAATGTAAACCTTTAATTTCTAATAAAAGGATTAATACTCTCTTCTATTCATAAAGAATGAGATATTTTCTTATTGGGTCAATTCACTGAAAATGTCTTATTCCTATTTTTGTCATTCTTTTTTATCCTTTTACCCTTACTACAACAACACAACAACATATAAATATCAATACCCTTTGTGGAAAAAGAGAGTTTTTCACTTACTTTTGAGTGGTCCCCCACCCCTCCTTGGTTTTGGTGCAAAACCTAAATGTCTTATTCTCTATGAATAGGAGGGAGTATCAGTTAGTCAATTAAAGAAATTACCTTGACAATTCATATTATTTCTTTTATATTATTAACCATAGTTTGGGTCATTATTATTTTTCAATCTTTGATTATTTCCTTTTATGTTCTTTATCTTTAAAATAATGGCTCTTAGAAAAACGAAGAATGTTTAGATCGTCATAGTTTATTATCTTTGATTATTTCCTATAATAATCTAATGATATATTTGAATATTATGCCAAATATATTTAGGGGGAAATTTTCAACGATAACTTGACACATGTCATTGAAAATTTTCTTAGGTTTGTCTATCAATATCGATATCTATACCTATAACTAAAACAAAAGACGCTGGCATCATCATACCTCCAAACTTATGAGGTGTCATCTTATGGAGTAAAATTTTCCCTCCAATATAGGATGATAATGTCACCCTATTATATAATAGAATTGCATTTTCAATGGTGTTCATTAATATTGATTATCCTAATAAATACTATCATAATCAATACATTGAAATTGGTTAATTTTCTCAACAATGCCTAAATGCATTTGGAATTGGTTTATTTAGTCAAAATATGTAAATGCACTATTGGAATTGGTCAATGCAATCAACCTTACAAAGTATTTTTAATTATATATTTGTATAATTATTCAATATTTTTTATACATAAATGTTTTATCATTTAAAATGGTTCGGTTAATTTAATATTGTAATATATGTTCAAAACAATTTATTTAATATTAGAATTTATTTTTAACATTGTTTGTTATGATTAGTTAGTAAAAAATACTATCAAAATAAGATTGTTTAACATCATACATAACATATAAAATAGTACTATTTTTAAAATTAAAATAAATTAAATATGAGTTATTATATCCAATTATTAATTCATTAAAAATCAATAATCAATAGCTTACAATTCGTTTTCTTTTTTTAAATAATCAAAAATAATAAAATGAAAAAATATACATCTCACGGAGATTATCTAGTTTATTCACTAATTTGGTAAATAAATCGGTGACAAGTAAGTATCCTCTTGAAATGATTTGTACATTTCAAGTGGCAAGTTATTTGTGAATGAAGTTAAGTACCAATCGTTTATGGGTCTTAGGAGTAAGTTGGGGGTCTAATACAAATGGATGCTTACTCATATGATTTTATTCCCAAAAATACTTGATTAAAAAGTTTCAACATGATATTCTATTTTATTTTATTTAATAAAAATGTGGGCGATCAACTTGATAAGAAATTAATTGGTACTTAATTTTATTGGATGAGTATTATAGAAGATGCATCAAGAAAAAAATAGAGGGAGTATAAAGTTTTTTTTTAATAATCTATTAGATTATGCCCCTACGATGCACGACTTTATTAAAATTTCTGACATTTTTATATAAACAAAAAAATAAAAATTTTACGGCTTTATGTTCTAACCATCTCAAAATATCCTATACTCATTTAATAAAAAACATTATAAAGATTTAATAAAAAAACTTGAAAAAAATAAAATAATATATACTTTTATGACTTTCTAATACATAAAATGATGTTATCTAAAAAAAAAAAAAATACATAAAATGATGTGACATAAAAAGTAAAAAATTAAAAATTAGTAAAGTCAAAGACATTAATAATAGTCATTATACAATGACATCAACATTAAGTTTTAGAGGGAAATTTTTTATTGAGAGAGTGACACGTAAGTAATTTTGATAAGTGATGACATCAGCAGTATTTTGTTTTAGTAATAGTTAAAAATATTATATACAAAATGCTAAAAAGACAAATAAATAAATAAATAAATAAATAAGATAAATAAAAATAACAAAACTCTCACCCATCAAATCATACCATATACGAATAATTTATTAATCTTATAAATAACCGTTGTTTGCTAAAAATATTTCATATTAGTATAATTAGGGGCCTATATTATACTTATCGCTCTAAGCCCCTAAAATCTAACAGCGGACATGGAAACAAACAAGCGTATTCCCAAAGGAACTACCTTTTTTGGATTCAAGTTTCAAAGGTACTTCTTAGATATAGAAACAAACCATTCTGCAATACTAATTCGAGCGGTCTTGGGAGAGACCGTCTTATTCTAACACGGCCCAATATTCCATCCCATTGCACTTTTTCTTTTCTTTTTTATTTTCTGGGCATTTTTCAATTTTACTCTTAAAGGTATCAATTTTGACCTTAAAGATATCAATTTCAATTTAGGTGGAAATTGGTCAGTTTAACGCCACAATTAATCACTAATAGGTTTAAATTGAAATTTATTTTAATTGATCTGTTTAAGTACTACTTTACATTGGAATTGATACTTTTAAGGTCAATATTAATACCTTTAAAGTCCAAATTGAAAAATGCCCAGAAAATGAAAAAAAAAAACAAAAAATGGAATTTGAAGGGCAATGGGCGGGCTCAATTATGATCTTAGAATAGGACAGTCTTACGCAAGTTTTTGTGATACTAATTAGTAACTTATAACTTATACTATATATCTACTCAACTTTTTTTTTTTTTCCTAGATGATATCTACTCAACTAAGTTCTTCTCAAACACGTCATTCTCAATTAATTTAAATGGGAATGGAATTTTTTCGAAACACGCTAGAAACGATTGAAAGTTAAACCATAGAAACAGAACAATTCATTTCAACTATTCTCCTCTTTTCAAATAAAACAAGAATAAAAATAAACAAAAAATAAATTTAAAGAATAAATTATGTAAATAAAATTTTAAAAAAGATTAATGAACCATTTGTAGTTAAAAAAGGCCAAGTAATGTGTTTTCAAATAAAAAATATCATAAAATAAGCAGAATAATCTAAAATAAAAAATGAAAATGATAAACAAAATTTGATGAAAATTAAATATTTTTCCGTTTTATAATATTTGCTACTGATTGTGACATTTTCTCACATAACATATCATACTGAGTAACAAGTATTATGGAATGGAGGAAGTAACAAGATGATGATGAATCAATATGTGACCTATACATGGGGCCCACTTACTCTTATTATAGGGGCCATAAATTTTGTCTTTGCCCTTTTTACCAAGGTGTTGGGATACTCCATTAATCTTCTTCCACGTATCAATTATCCTATAAGGGTTTTTGAGCAGTAAAGTACAGCTGTCAATGTGTATATGAACAAACATCACATGCCTGATGCCTCCATGTAAAGTTTTAGCATATGGTCACTCATGCAACATCATCATCATATTATATGTTCATAGACGGCACAAGAGGTGTAGTTGTCCATATCAATTTTTTGAGGTTTTTCTTATTTTTCTATAATTTATCTTTGATCCTTATCTTTATTTCAAATTTTCAATTTAGCTCTTTTAGTTATAATTGAAATATTCTTACAACTACTTTATTCGGTCCATAATATTTGTTGCATTTAACTTTTTTACGCAATCTAATGTATTATTTTGTTCAGATTTAAAAAATATAAAAAGTTTATATTATGAAAGTATGCGATTAGACGATTCAAACAAGATCCCATTTGACTATATTATTACGTACGTATTAGCCGCAATATATAAAATAGGCTTAAACGATGAATAGTGCCCTAAAACAAAATGTAACAAGTATTTCAGAACGGAGGAAGTATATGGTAATTGAGATCATGTGAAGTATGTAGTGTAATAGTCCCTTCGAACTAATTTAGATGTCCCGTTTGCTTGGACACACTTATCGGGATAATATTTTGACTCTTAATATCTCTAATTATGCTTAAATAAAAATTATGAAAAGTTGATAAGAATAATCATTGCATTGAAACGAATCAAAAAAGATCTCACATGACTATGTTTTAACTTATGGATTAAGAAAAAAACATACAAATTAAACGAGACTGATGAATAGTGTGAAAAAGCAAATGGGATAACTAAAATGATTCGAAAGGATTATTGTAGTGCAAGTGTATGAATCTTCTCATTCCTTATATATATGGAGTCATCATAATCTAATCTACTTTTGGATAAATCCTCTAGCAAATTTTATAAATAAAGATCATTATCATCGGCAAATTTATCATATATTGAAAGATATTATCTATATTTTGAACAATATTCGTATTAATCTGATTTGTCTTAAGTTTAACATGACACATAAAGGGAAAGAGTTAATTTTGAACGGTTAAGTAAAAAAAAAAGAAAAAAAATGGAAAACTTACCTTTTCTAGCCAGTAACAAGGGGATGGGTATGTTTTCCACAAATTATGAGAAATAGTTGGGATTATTAAAAATAGGAAAAATTACCTAGAATAATCTAAACTATTCATGATTTTCCTACAATAATCCCACCTATTGATTAACCATGAATAATCCCAACTTTGAGGGGTATTTTCCTAGAGTAAACTTGGGTGACCCGATGACCTGCTATAATAGGTAATTCACCAAAAAAATAAATCAAATATTAATTTAAAATTAGAAAATATTTTTTTAAAATTTACATAAAAAATTCAAAAAAGTAAAAAATTCATAAATTTTTTACGAATATTTTTTAAACATTTTTTTGACATTTTATTTTAATTTATCTTTTTTTTAAAAAATAAAACTTGCTATAGCAAGTTATCCGGTCACCGAGTTTACTCTAGGAAAATGCCCCTCAAAGTTAGGATTATTAATCAATAGGTGAGATTATTGTAGGAAAATTATGAATAGTTTGGATTATTCTAGATAATTTTTCCTTAAAATAATTGATAGTTGGGATTATTTTTTACCAACGGATGATAGTTGGAATTATTTTGAGCAAATTTTTCATACTTATCCTTTCATCGTATACAATTATTACACTATTATCATTAACCTATTCCTTTTTCCCTTACCCACTTTTTCCTTGTGGCTTTCATGTGGTCCTTTTCTTAAAATTGATTCATCATCATATGCGAAATTTGATTGATATTCTTTTTGTTCCGATAGAATTTGAAAAATGGGTCTGGGCAACTCAAACAAGGAGGAGAAGAAGTAGTCGCTCATAAATTCATAGAAAGTTCACTACTAAAACCAATTGGTAATAGTAGAAGTTACTCCTTGAATATATAAAGTGATGCATACTCTTCTCTTTCTACGATGTGGGACAACTCACATGTGGGTAACACATGAGCACTTCAACATGTTCCAAAAAAATAATCTCTCAAGTTCAAGTAGAATCAAAAAATGTAAGTAAAAATGTTAAAAAAGTATATTTTATAAAAAAATGAGAAAAATATATAATATGAGATAAAAATATAAATTAATGTGTGGAACAAAATTAATAAAATAATGTGGTTTATGGCCAAATCTATCTATATATAACTATTACTAAAACAAAACACGCTGACATCATCACTAATTAATATTGCTTACGTGTCACAACCTCAACAAAAAATTTCCCTCCAAAACTCAATGATGACATCATCACTAATTAATATCTTTGACTTAATTACTTTCTAACTATGACTATAATATTATCCATGATGATGTTATACTTTTTAGGTCACATCATTTAATATATTAGAAATCTATATATTTTATTTCATTTTTTCAATTATTTATAAAATCATATCAATTTTATTTATTAAATGAGTATTATTTAAGTGTATTGGATATTTTAAGTTGGTTAAAAGATACTTCTAATATACTTTTATGAGGATTTTTTTTATTTATACTAATGAAATTGGTTATTTAAATGCAATGCATAAGTCTAATATGATTTAGGTTGTGACTACCCTTATGCAAGTCACTTATATTTTTTATGAGAAACAAATCTTTTTCAAAATTTTATAAAATAATTTTACATAAATATTTATGTTAAATCTATAACTAAATTTTCACAATCATCTACGCACAATGCAAAGTATGGTACAAATCAAACAATGTATGTAATATATACAACTATTCAGAATGAAATAAGATACAACTATGTATACAACTATTCAGAGCGAAAAAAAATACAACTATAATGTAAAATTCTTAAAATTTTAATTTCTTAAATGATATGTCAGTAAATTTAATAAAACCGTGTATTGTACGGAGATTATCTAGTATAGCAATAAGACTAATTTATTATGACAAATTTTAAAAAAATGGAGCGAATTGTCGGGACTAAGGGAGTATTCATGTAGAAAAATACTTCATAGAAGTATTTTGTATTTTCTTGCAAATATTAGTATTGTTCAAATTATTGTTGACTGTTGATTATTGACTTGTATGATAATAGAACAATGTTAGTTTTTAAACTGCTATTCCAGAAGATCTTTGGCAAAATTTCATATTGATTATTAGAGAAAAAGTGGATTAATAAGCTAAAAGCCAACAAAAAAGCTAATCAATCTAGCCTATTCATTTTAACTTAAAAATTGATGGGCCGAAAATCTATTAACCTATCAGTACTTTTTTTATTTTTAAATCACAAAAACTTAGATAAGACGGTCTCAATATATATGAGACCGTCAATTTGGGCCGGCCCAATTCGCGTTTAACAACATCGCATGCTTTTCCTTATTTTTCATTTTCTACGCATTTATCAATTTTGACTTTAAAGGTATCAATTTCAATGCAAAGTAAAACTTAAAAAGATCAAATAAAATAAAAAAAATTTCAATTTGAACTATAAATGATCCATTTTGATGTTAAACTGATCAATTTCACCTAAATATGGTTCTATTTTCACAAAATTTAGAACGAAGTTTAATAAAATGGTATAATTCTATCATTTATGGTTGATATGTTTGAATTTCAAACAACAAATGAATATTCAATAAAATTATCAATAATAATGATAAAACATTGCACAATAAGCAACAAGCTAAAAATTCAATGTGTTTTTAAATAAGCAACAAGCTAAAAATTAAAAGCAAAGTAAAGCCCGTAAAAAGTTACTTCCACCATTCTTATTTGCTTGCAGCAAACACATTTTTTTGTAATTCAATGTGTTTGTCGAATCATTTATATCTAGAGATATGCATAATTAAAAATTATAAAAATTTCATATTATGAAAATATGTTATTAGACGAATAAAATGAAATAACATCTCACATGACTATATTATTTTATCATATAATAGCTAAAATATATAAATTACATAAATAATAAATAGTACAAAAGCTGATGTGGTTGTACGTAGGGATGGTCACGGGTCCAGGACCCCTTTGGACCCGCCCCGGACCTGCCCCTTTTTAAGGGTCTGGGTCTTATTTTTTGAGACCCATCGAATTCGGGTCGGATTAGGATCTAAAAATAATTGGCGGATTCGGGTCCGGGTCAGAGATCCGGACCCTGAACCCGTCCCTCGAACCCTTATAAATAGGGATGGTCATGGGGCGGGTCTGGAGCGGGTCCAACTAGACCCAGACCCGGACCCTTTTAATTTTTTGAGATCTAGACCCGGATCCGGACCCTAAGGGTCCAAAATTTTCAGACCCGGACCCAGACCCTCCGAATCTGATGGGTTTAGGGTCCTTGGTGGGTTTAAAAAAAGTCTTTTTGATTTGTCAAATTTGAAACATTTGTAAGTCATTATATTTTTCGTAGATTTGTTAGAGAGTTATTATCGTATTTTACAAATATTTAATACTAATTTAACATCTAAAGTCGCATAGCTTCACCAAAATACGCTTAAATTCTATTATAAACACGAGTTCGAGTCCATGAAATAAGGGTAATTGGGTTAGCACTTAACAAGTAGCATATATATTATGATTATATGAAAAGAAAATAATTGCTAGGGGCAAAATTCATACGTAGAAGACAAATAAAATGGACAATTTAATATTTATAAGGGTCCAAGGGGTGGGTTCAGGGTCCGGATATTGGACCCAGACCCAGACCCGCCAATTATTTTTTAGATCCAGATCCGACCCGAATTCGATGGGTCTGGAAAAATAAGACCTAGACCCTTAAAAAAGGGGCGGGTCCAACAAGGTCCTGGACCCGTGACCATCCCTACTTATAAATATTAAATTGTCCATTTCTATTTGTCTTCTACGTAAGCATTTTGCCCCCAACACATATTTTCTTTTCATATAATCATAATATATATAAATAATATATATGCTACTTTTTAAGTGCTAACCCAATTACTCTTATTTTATGGACTCGAACTAGTGTTTATAATACTATATTTAAGCGTATATGGATGACGCTATGCGACTTTAGATGTTAAATTAGTATTAAATATTTGTAAAATACAATAATAATAATTCTCTTACAAATATACGAAATATATAATGACTTACAAATGATTCAAATTTGACAATTCAAATTTGACTTACAAACTTTTTTCAGATTCGGAAGGTCTAGGTTCGGGTCTCAAAACTTTGGACCCATAAGGTTCGAGTCTGGATCTAAAATAATTAAAAGGGTCCGGATCCGAATCTGGTTGAACTCGCTCCAGACCCACTACTCCCTAGTTGTACGTAAAAAAATAAAAAACAAACGAAGTTTTGGAAATAAATTGGAATACTACTAGCCTGGTAGGCATATACTCTTGTCCACACACAGAAGGGCATAATTGAAAAAATAAAAAATTGCCCTTATGTGACCGACTAAAAAACTTATGTAGGGACCAATGTGCAAAATCCCTACCTTTAAATTAATACCCGTCTCTCAAACCCTCACATAACACAATCACCCAAAACGGCGAAATTAAATCTTAGAGAGCGAAAATAAAAAACCAATCATGGTCACTGTTTACACTTCAGATTCTGGATCACAATACACCCATGAAATCCAACAGCATGAAGAAGGAGATGACATTGTTAAAGATCAACAACAACCTAACGATGATGATGAAGAAGAGGTGATTTTATGGAAGCCAAAACCCAGGAAAACAAAGAAGAGGGCCCCACATGTATGTTTGGAAGGGTATGTTGAACCCTCAGATGATGATGATTTACCAAGAACAAAGAGTTTAACTGATGATGATCTTGATGAATTAAAGGGTTGTGTGGATTTAGGATTTGGGTTTAGTTATGATGAAATTCCGGAGCTATGCAATACTTTACCTGCTTTAGAGCTTTGTTATTCCATGTCTCAGAAGTTTCTAGATGATCATCCGAATGAACAACACCAGATCAGTACTGGGAAAAGTATTTCTGGTTCTTCTGATACAGCATCCAATTCTGGGTCTGAAAGTTCTAGTCCTATGCCCACTTGGAAGATCTCTAGTCCTGGTAAGTTTTTTTTTTGTTGCTGTTTTTTGATCTAGGTTTCCTGAATTTCTTTTGGGTGTTCACAAATTTTTCTGAGTTTAGATTGTTAATGTTGAAGATTCTAAAGTATTATTTTTTGGGCTTTTTTCTTTTGGGGTTTAGTGATATATGGGTGGTTAAATCATTTGCTTTAAATGATTTTTTTTTCCTGATTAGGCCTAATTGCAATCAAGCTCAGGGATATGGTTTTCATTATATGGTATAGATCTGCTTCTGTTTTGATGCATCATTTAACATGTTGCTTGTTTATTTTGTTCAGGTGATCATCCCGAAGATGTTAAAGCAAGGTTAAAATTTTGGGCTCAGGCTGTGGCGTGCACTGTTAAACTATGCAGTTGAATTGCAGCATCATTCACTTACTCAATTCATTAGTCGAGGAAGAACGATGTCCATACTTCTTTGAATGATGAATTCATTTTAACTTCCTTGATCAAAATGGATCGTTCGATCTGTTTTGGTGTCAATGACAGCAATAATAGATGCATTTGTGACTCATTTATGGCTAGATGATTATACTGGGAATCTGGGACCGTGGAAAGTTCAAAGCCTTGGGTTTGATTTCGGGCAAGATGGATCAGAAGCGTTAAGAGAAGATGACCATGTCAGGTCTGAGATTAATTCAAATACAATGACGGTCTGACATTTAGTCTTCAAGCTTAGAGATTAGCTTGCGATTATTTGTAATCTTAGATCAAATAAACAAAAGATTAATTATGGAATAACACTTGCTCTATTATCTTTTCAAATGCCACTGTATTTCTTATAGTTCTGTTTTTTGTGTATTTATGCTTATTTATTTGTGATTCTTATGCAGTGTGTTGACTGTTGAGAATCACCTGTATAGCTACCTCAGCTTCTTGGAGACCTCTGCAACGCTGAGGTAACTCCTCTTATTCGGTAATCAGTCTTATACGGATTATAACTATTAACCTGAGATCTCTAACTGACGTTCTGAGAGGCCGATCGCCAATGCTTTAGATTGAATTTGATGTTCTGATCAAAGATTTTGTTTATCTGCGAGTTATTCTTTGTTTACGACTAATAATTTGCTTTAATTTTGTGTACGATTGGAAACTAACTTGTTCCTAACCGTGAAGACGAGTTCAAATGGCTGTTGTGTGTGCATAAGCTTTGAAATCTGGCATTTGCGGAGGTGTCTTTGTCCATCTCAAGAAGCAAGCCTTATCCTATGGTCTGGTTAACTTTTAACTACTGCTCCTAACTGTGATAATCTTTTGGGTTAACTAACTACTTGTGTTTATACTAACTTAATATCCATTAGAAATGAAAATTGATAACTTTTCATGCTATAGCTCTTGGGAAGCAGAACCACAAACTCGAATTTGGTGTTGCTGCGGCAATACTAGTCTAGCTGATGCAGTGTTTAGCAGGAATTATCAGAGAGCCGACAAGGTAATGAAATTGAAGTATTTCCTCCGCTACTGATAGTGATATTTTTTCACATAACATGTCACATTCAGTTAGCAAGTATATGGAACGGAGGAAGTAATTGGTAATGAGACTTGTGATACAGATGATCCATCCTATTTAGTTAGATTGAACGATGGTGATAATAGCATTTAGGCATGGAAATTGGTGAAATTGAGGTGTGCCACCCCAATGACAGAGATTTGATTTGGGAATAGAATCAAATGGGTGTTAAAACTTAGATTCTTGACAAGTTTAAAAGTAGGAGTATTTGTATAATGTCCACTTGCATAAGAAGAATAGGAGAATATTTGATTGGATTGATGATTGAAGCATCTTAATTTTAGGGATTTAGATACCTAGCTGGCCACATGCCTGATGCCATGCCAGATTATTTGGCCACTGCTAATAATATTCCAATAACAGTTGGCATATTCTATTATTTGTACAACCTAACTCAACTCATTTTAATTTGGGTCAACCTTCGTTTTAAGAACTTTGACTTCCAATTTTGATTATGTTTTAGTCCATTGCTTATAGGAGTAGTTAATAGTATGAACATTTGACTGTTAGCTAATCATATCAAAGATACTTCGATTATACTCGCTCTATACCGTAGAAATGAAAATTAGATTAAATACAAGTTAAATGTGTATAAAAAGTAAAAGAATGATGTAATGACCAAAAATAGAAGTGCAACAAATTGAGATCATTATTAAACAATCTAACAAGTATTGTGAAAAACAAAATCTAACCATCATTAAGTTTTATGGGAGACGGTCTATCCTATAGACGGGTACTATAAAAGCCTAGCCCAAACAAAATTCAGCAAGTTTAGTTTTGTAGAAAAAGGAAAAAAGAAAAAAAAAATTCTAGACAACCTTGGAAAACCAACCATCCAACCCTCTTAACTGCCATTTAATACTCATTAGAATACCAAAAAATTCCAGAACACCATTAGAATACCTTGAATCTCTTCCCCAAAATCATTAGAATACCAAAAGACAATCATCATTTTTGTTCTTGAACACCAAAATACCATTAGAACACCAAAAATCTGCAACAACAATGAAAGACACAATCATCATTTAATGGGTATAATAATAGAAGTTTTATACGATTTGCTGGGTATATCAAGTTCTTTCCACATGGGTTAGGTGTTACTGTATACTCTCATTTTATCTTCCTAAATTCATTACAAATCATGGGTGTTATTTATTTTATCTAAATTTTTATTTTAATCTCATTACAAATCATTTTATCTTCCTAGATTTTTTGTTTTTGTAATGGGTTTTAAACTTTTTTTAAGGGGTATTTCCAGATTTTGATGGGTTGTTTAATGGGTCTTAAACTTTTTTTAAGGGGTATTTCCAGATTTTAATGGGTTGTTTAATGACTATTCTCAATTCCAAATTTAAGTTATTATAACCCCAAATATACTATGTTATAACCCCAAATATATTATATTATAACGACAAATATACTATGTTATAATCTCAAATATATTGTCATAATCTTAAATTTAATATATTATAGTTCCAAATATTAGTACAATATAGTTCCAAATATAATACATTATAATTCGAAACTCATTAGGTTATAGTTCCAAATATATTACATTACAGTTCCAAATATAGTACATTATAGTTCCAAATATAAAAGACTATAGTTCCAAATATAGTACATTATAGTTCCAAATATAATCTGGAACAAAAGTAACCAATTGAAAAATGATACCTTGATCTATCAATTAGAATCAATGTACGAAAAAAGTAACCAAACCCCACCTATAAGAATCAACTTTTACAAAATGGACAAACATTAAAAATTGAAAAGAGGAAGATGAATGAGAAGATGAATCAGTTTTTCTTTCTTTCATGGGTTTTATTTCTTTCTTTCTTCCATGGGTTTTATGGTATTCTAATGAGTATTCTAATGAGTATCATGGGTTTTATTTCTTTCTTATTTGGTATTCTAATGGAGATGAATGAGAAGATGAGAAAATAGGAACAAAAGTAAACAATTTTTTGGTATTCTAATGAGTATCATGGGTTTTATTTCTTTCTTTCTTCCATGGAAATCAGTTTTTCTTTCTTCCATGGAGATAATGAGAAGATGAGAAAAAAGAGGAAGAAGTAACCAACAGTATATCATCCACGGAAATCAGTTTTTTTTTTTTCTTTTTTTTTATTTTGTTTTTTTTAAATTGAAAAAAATCAATTAATAAGATGGAAAATGGGCTGGCCCATTTTGATAGTCTATAGGATAGACGGTCTTCCCTGAGATTTTGTGTCTAACCATTGCTACTCGAGGAAGTATAATTGATAATTTCAAACCAGTAATGGTTTTAGTATGGGTTTTGTTGAACCCTTACTAAGACTCATCGAAAATATACATTTTCTATTAAAGTGCAATGAATAAATTACTCGTTATTTTTTATTGAAGGTTATATTATCAAATCTTCATCTAATTCTGTTGTCACATTTTATATATTAATTTCTCTAAATTGCCTTTAACTAATTTCATTATTCCATTAACTTCTCTTTAAAATAAATATTATCAATTAAAATTTAATATTGAAAACGATGAGTTCAGCCCCTAAAATGTCGAGATAAGCATTGATTTCAATTAAAATTTAATGTAGAAACAATATGGACGATGAGTGCAATGATAAATGCTATCAAATAGTTTATTGGTCAGTCGTATAACTTAAACAACGCGACTCGACCATAATCTAGAATTGGGGCATGTGGTTATCGGCTTATGATTATTGGATAATTGTAGTAAACTTTTTGAACTGCCATGGAAGATGAGACTGTGTTCTGGTGATAAAAAAACACAACCATGCATTTACAGCGTACAAACATGGTCGTGTTAAAGCAAGTACAATGACAATTGACATTCAAGATCATATAAAAAGGATTCATTGTACTAGTATGCAACGTGCCACGATCATTAGAAATGATTTTGCTAACGTTTGACTCCGTATTAGTGAAGAATTAAGTAGTACATTTGAAATTAAAATCATAAAATCGAGGGAATAGTTTGATAGTTGATTGATATATAATCTTTTTAGTTGAGACCACACAGAAAAATGACATTGCCAGAAAGAGATAAAGTAATAATTACATCGAGTCATAAATCAAACATATCTTGACTAAAGGTATCAACTTAATCAATAGAAAAACAAGAATGATCCTCAAGAGGAAATTTCATCGAGTCATAAATGTCAAAGTCTACCTTACTACCATCAAATTCCATAGTAAGTGATCATGTATTTACATCAATCTTTGTCTTAGCAGTTTTCCTGAAAGGTTTACCTAGCAAAATAGGTGCTGCATATTAATCATGTTCTATATCTAACACATAAAAATCAGCAAGAAATATAAGAGTTCCTACTTTAACTAAGACATCCTCTACTATTCCCTTAGGATATGCGTTAGACCTACCAGCTAATTGTATCACAAAACTCGTTTCATGCAATGTATCAAGTCTTAAAGACTTATATGGTGAGCATGGAATCACATTGATTGATGCTCCTAAGTCTAACATGGCTTTTTGTGATGTTAGCTCACCTACAATACCAGGGACAGTAAACAAACCTGGATCTCCACATTTAGGCGTTAACTTTCTATGAAATATAGCTGAAATGTGCTCGTTCATCTTCACTTTTTGAATTTCCTTTAATCTTTGCTTTCTCTTTGTCGTGCAAAGCTCTTTAAGGAATTTGGCAATCATGGAATTTTCCTCAAAGCATCTAAGAGAGAAAAGTTTACTTCATCTTTCTTGAAAACCTCATGGATGTCCTTATCAGCTTCATGCTTTTTCCTTTGTTTCAATGCCTCTGGAAAAGGTGGAATCAATTTATATGGTGGTAAGGGTGCACTTGTAACCTTCTTCTCTTCTTGTGATGGAGTTGCTTGATTTTCTAATGATGAATGCACAACAATTTTTTCTTGGAGTTCTTTATCTCTTGCTATGCTTCTTTCATTACCTTGCAACTTTGTTTCACTTCTAAGAGTCATAGCAATAGCAAGCATCCTTGGATTTGGTTCTGTTTGTGATGACAACTTTTCTGAGTCTCTAGCCTCTAACTTGCTAACTGCTTCTGAGATTTGACCCATTTTTCTTTCAATGTTCTTGATGCTGGAACGAGTCTCATCTTGGATTTGAATCATGTTCTTTGTTAGAGTATTCAACATTTCTTCGGTGGACATATTGTAATTCAAACTTGATCCTTGACCTTGAGGTGGGGGTCTAAGATAGGATTGTTGTTGTGGCTTGAAGAATGATTGTTGTTGATGATATTGTTGGTTCCCTGATGAATTTCCATACTTGAGATTTGGATGATCTCTCCACCTTGGGTTATATGTATTGGAAAACAAATCATTTCTTTTCTGAAACCCTTGGTTTTGAAAACCAATTGCACTAACTTCTTCATTACCTTTTTCTTGTAACTAAGGGCAAGTGTTTGTAGGATGATTAAAAGAGCAAATGCCACATGACTTCACATGTTGTGCTTTTCCGTTAACCATGAAATTTCTTATCATTAATATGTTAATGCTTGCATTTAATATTTTAGTTTGCCAACCTTAGACTCAATGCTAACATTTTTTCTAATTGCTCTTTTATAACGGGATCTCTTGTTGAATTGCCTAGAACCTTAACCAGTTCTTCAATTAATGCCCTTGCAGTTTTTGTTGTGTTATTAAGAATGGAACCTCCACTAGCTGCATTTATCATTCTTACATTATCATTGACAAGCCCATTGTAGAAATACATAATGAGATCTTCATCATGGTATCTAGGGTGGTCACGGGTCCAGGACCCTATTGGACCCGCCCCGGATCCGCCCCTTTTTTAAGGGTCTGGGTCTTATATTTTGAGACCCATCGGATCCGGGTCGGATTTGGATCTAAAAAATAATTGGCGGGTTCGGGTCTGGGTCCGAGACCAGGACCCTGGACCCGCCCCTTGGACCCTTATAAATATGAAATTGTTCATTTTTATTTGTCTTCTACGTATGAATTTTGCCCCAATACTTATTTTCTTTTCATATAATCATAATATATATTAATAATCTATATGCTACTTGCTTAGTACACCCAATTACCCTTATTTCATGGACTCGAACTGGTATTTATAATAGAATTTAAGCGTATATGAATGACACTATACGACTTTAGATGTTAAATTAGTATTAAATATTTGTAAAATGCGATAATGATTCTCTTACAAATATACGAAAAATATAATAACTTACAAATGGTTCAAAATTGACAAATCAAAGAGACTCTTTTTAGACCCATTAAGGATCCATTAAGGACCCTAGACCCATTAGACTCGGAGGGTCTGGGTTTGGGTCTAAAAATTTTGGACCCTTAGGGTCCGAATCCGGATCTGGATCTCAAAAAATTAAAAGGGTCCGGGTACGGGTCTGGTTGGACCCGCCCCATGACCATCCCTAATGGTACCCATGATAGGGACAGCTAGCACATAACCTTTTAAATATTTCCTAATACTTATAGGATGATTCATCACTACTTTGTTCATTGTTGCTGATTTTTTTTTCAAAGTGGATGATTTTGAAGCTGGAAAGTACTTTTCAAGGAACCTCTTTTTCATCGCTACCCTAGTCGTGACACACCCTGGTGGTAAGTAATAAAGACAATCCTTAGCATCATCCTTTAAGGCAAAAAAAAAAATGCTCTAAGTTTCACCTTCTCCTGTATTGCTCCATTCGGTCTTATACCACCACAAACTACATGAAATTTAGATAAAAACTTGTTGGAATCCTCTCCATTTGACCCATGGAATGAAGGTAGTAAATGGATAAAACCTGATTTAAGCTCAAAAGTTCCACCTTCATCTTCTTGTTGATATGTAATGCACAAGGGTTGTTGATCAATATTAGGAGAAGTGAGCTCCCTTAAGGTACGATTCTCCCTTCGAGCCATTTCTTCTTCTACTTCTTCTGCAAATGGTAACTCTAAAAATTTGTTTCTCAATTCCTTCCTTAACCTGAAAAGGGTTAGTTCCAATTTAGGATCGTACTGTAATTCCTCCTTGTTAGAGTTACGAGTATGTACCATAAACAAGGAATAAAAACACAATCCACAATTCATACTAAAATATACAAACACGCCAATCTCCTCGGCAGCGGCGCCAAAATTTAGTAGGTTATTTCTCAGTCGCCTAAACTCTAACCAAAAATAAGTTCTCTTACTTTCGAGATACAACTTAATGTAGTAGGGTTAGTAAGGTTCTGATGTAAAAATCAGTCCAAGAACATCCTAAAAACATAATCCTGTCTAAATCCCTTGAAGAGTCATCATTTGATTCTTACGGGTTACATGGTCCTTTTATTACAAGTCTTGCTTTGACTTGTATCTCAAGGTCTTGAAAGACAAATTAAAGTACAACATATTTTGTCCTTGTTGGTGTAAGTGAGCTACGGTCTTATATAATAAAAGAGGATGTTTAAATTGAATTTTAACCTAAACTATACAGTCAAAGTCATCCTTATTTAGTCTAAAAAGGAGAGTATTCATGAGGGGAATAATTTCCTCATTTATTCGGGCAATAAATATGGTAATTTTTTATTTACATCCTTTGAATTGCTGAATTATTATCCTTTCAATATGGCTGAATTATTTCGTCCTTTAGTCTATTCAAAAGTTGGTTGGTTCATATTCATCTTTAATGGTGGAATTCAAGAAGAACATCAAGAGAATTAAAGCATTCCATGGCAACCAATAGTTTTCGGATCTCAAGCATCACAAGGGACGAATTATTATCATCCTTCAATGATTGGAATTTGAGGTGTTTCATTTTAGGTTCTTAATAGTATGGATGTTTTGTTTTTATTAATAAAGAATGATGTAATTCTTGTAGTAGAATTCCAAAGGGGTAGATTTCTGGTTATGTTTAATGTAATTACTTGATTGCTTGTAATCAAGTGAAGAGTCTTTGCTAGAATTTTCTTATGGTTGTAAGCCTATATAAAAGCATTATTTCGTGAATAAAAATATATCCAATCTGAATTCCAATCAAAAGCTTTGTCTTATCATTTGTTCTTATACTTGTGTTAAGTATTTTAAATGATTTTTCAATTGTGAGTTTTTCTCATTATTGACGGAATTATAGAGTTCATGAGAGTTGCAAACATACTAATTTGTATGATTAATTCAAGTGAGTGTTCCTCAAATTAAGAATACACCCTAGCAAGATTAAGTGAGTGTTATTTGCTTGCATCTCCTTGAATCATAACAATCTAGTGAGTGTTTCTAGTTGGTTCTTTATTTTCGTAGTATAAAAAAACCTGAAAAACAATCCTTTAAAACGTATGTCAAAACCTTGAAAATCCTATACTAGAATATTTTTGAATTATGTCGAAAAACCTTGAAACCTCTGTTAGTCCCAAATAGTGTTTCCCATTCGACATTATGCCCACGTAAATTCCTTAATTCATTCCATTTTCATACCTAGACCTTTGAAACCAAACACATTTCTTTTCTTAGCCTTAAAACATTTGGAAAAACCCCTTTTTGTTGATCTAATCCTTTTAGATTATACATCATTTGGCGCATCAGATAAGGGGGGCGCAATTGTTTTTTTTCCAAATGGCGAACCAACAACCCAATGAAACTCTTGATCAAATAAGAATGAGAAACATAGAAGAACATCAAAATCGACTTATACAAGGCCAAGAAGAACTTGTACAAAACATGATGGCAATGATGGCTCGTATGATGAACCATGAGAATAGATAAAACAATGCTCCTAGAAGGGGACCAAAATATTAAAGTAGATGTGGAGTTCTTTGATGGTACTTTGGATCCTAAAAAGTATCAAGAAGGGGAGTGATCTCTGGAGAGGTACTTTAAGTACAATGATGTAGAGGAAGAGGAGAGAAAGTATAAAGTAGCAACGGTGAAACTTTCTAAGTATGCAGAGACATGGCTTAAAGGAGTTCAAAAGAAAAGAGAAGCAAAAAACAAAGAGAGAATTTCCACTTGAAGTAAGTTGAATAAAAAAAATTGAGGGCTTGTTTTATTCCTACAAACTATAAACAATCCTTGTATGTGAAGTGGAATACTTTACAACAACATGGGGGGTTAGTTGAGGAGTATATCAAGGAGTTTGAATGATTGGCAATTGTGTGTAAGATTGAAGAAAGTGAGGAGTTGAAGATGGGTAGATTCCTAGCTGGATTGGACAAGGAGATAATTGAGAAGGTGGAACTGTACCCAAACTTGATCTTTGATAAGGCTTGTAAACTTGCTATCAAGCTTAACAACCAAAGGAAGAAAAAGAAGGTAACCTCATCTTCTTATGATGTAAATGCTAATTCAAGACTTCCCAAATGACTTAAAGAAGATAAAGAACAAAGAAAAGAAAGAAGAAACAATATGGACAGAAAGTATGTTTGGGTGAAAATAGGACAGCCAAAGCACAAGAACAAACTCAATGCAATAGGATTTAGGCTAGAGACAAGACAAACTCAATCTCCCCTAGTTTAATACTCAAGAACACATTCAAAGTATTAAAGAACTCTTGTTAACTTTGGACAGACTCAAAGATAGGCAAGAAGAAAACACAAGGGTTTTGATTCATAAAACAAGTCTAGACCTTTCATTCATGAATATCTCTCTTTAAATAGAGTTACAACAGCAAAAGGAAGCTACAAAGAAAGAGAAATAAAGGTGGGACGTCCAAGCATGGGGGACAAGCATTGAAACTCACAAAACAACATTAAATCAGCCTAATGGCCTCCAAAGCATGCATTAGGCTGATTTAAGTTGTTCCTAAGCATGCAGCAGCTAATTAAACTGATTTAAGAGCTAAAATGACTTCAAAAAATATAAATAAACTTGGACCTATCAAAAGTGACGTCCAACAACCTTATGTAGCTTCACTTAATCTTCAACCCAAGTTAGACATGTAACAAATTCAGATTTAAAAGGATTAAAACCAAGTACTTCAAGAACTAAAGCAACCGGCTCATGAGATAATGTATTTGATCTTGGATCATTCTCTCCTTCTTTTGAAGAGTTTGTCCTCAAACTTGAATCATCTAAGTATGGTGACAAATCTCCCTCATTGAAAGTAGCACTAACACCCATCAACTCATCCGGAAGTTCAATCTTGTATGCACTATCATTTACCCGCTCAAGTACTTCAAACGGACCATCAGAACGAGGCATAAGCTTGTTTTTGCGAAGCTTAGGAAATATCTGTTTTCTCAAATGAAGCCAAACCAAATCCCCAGGGTTAAATATGGGTTGTTTTCTTTTTTTTTTTGCTCTCTCTCGGTATTCCTCAATTCTTTTCTTTACTTGCTCACAGGTTTTTTGAAAGGTTTCCAACATCTTTTTTGCATCCTTTTCTACCATATTATTTTTTACCAAGGGAATCAAGTCAACAGGCACAAATGGATTCACTCCATAAACTACTTCAAAAGGAGAACGAGAAGTAGTTAAAGAATGAGCCCTATTGTAAGCAAACTCCGCATGGGCTAGTTTCACGTCCCAATCTTTCTGCGTTTTGCTCACAAGACCACGTAACAAAGAACCCAAGGTTCTATTTGTCACCTCGATTTGCCCATCAGTTTGGGGATGATGAGAGGTGCAAAATAGTAATTTGGTACCAACCAACTTCCATAGGGTCCTCCAAAAGTGACTTAAAAACTTGGAGTCCCTATCCGAAACTATACTTTTAGGAATGCCATGAAGTTTGATAATTTCCTTGAAGTACAATTCAGCCACTTTTACAGCATCATCTGTTTTATTACAAGCTACAAAATGAGCCATTTTAGAAAATCTATCTACCACCATAATGCTATCTCTACCCCTTTGAGTCCGCGGTAGCCCAACAATGAAATCCATGCTAACACTTTCCCAAGGAGAATCTGGAACAGGTAATGGAGTATAAAGCCCCTTTGTGAAATGCCCCTTTGATTTTTGACATGTAGCTCATCTCTCCACAACTAAAGTAACATCCTTGATCATCCTTGGCCAATAGAAATGCTCCCCAAGAATATCAAGAGTCTTTTGAATGCTAAAGTGACCAGCCAATCCACCACTATGAACTTCTCTTACTAACAATTCACGCACGCCACCCTTAGGAACACACAACTTGTTACCTTTAAAAAGATAACCATCTTGCTCAACATAATCTTTCGATGGCTTTGGAAAATCATTAGCAAAATTAGGATCATCTTTGTAATACTCCTTGAGTTGTTCAAAACCCAAAACCTTAGCATCCACCATAGAAAGCAAGTATGCTCTTCGAGATAAAGCATAAGCTACAATATTGCTTTTTCCATCTTTATACTTAGAGCTAAAGGTAAATGATTGAAGAAATTCGACCCACTTTGCATGTCTTTTATCAAGTTTTTGTTGCCCATTTATGAATTTTAAAGCCTCATGATCAGAATGAAGAACAAAGGGTTTTGGTCTAAGGTAATGAGACCAATGATCAAGAGCTCTAACTATGGCATAAAACTCACGATCATAAGTAGAATAATTCAATTTAGCCCCACTTAACTTCTCACTAAAATAACTTATTGGCTTCTTTTCTTGAATAAGGACAACCCCTATTCCAACCCCACTTGCATCACACTCTACTTCAAACACGTTGTTAAAATCAGGGAGAACAAGTATAGGTGCATTGCAAAGCATGAATTTGACTTTATCAAAAGCCCTTTGAGCATTTTCACTCCATTCAAATTCACCCTTTTTTGTTAATTCGGTAATGGGAGCCATAATAGAAGAGAAGTTTCTAATGAACCGCCTATAGAAAGAAGCAAGCCCATGAAAACTCCTTACCTCATGCACATTGGTTGGAGCCAACCAAGACTTAACTGCCTCAACCTTCTCCGGATCTACTTGTACTCCTTCTCTAGTCAGAATGTATCTCAAAAATGACACACTAGGGGTCATGAACGTACATTTCTCAAGCTTTCCATACAACTTTACTTCCCTCAAATTTTCAAATAACCTCTTCAAATGCACCATATGATCTTCATTGTTTTTACTATACACTAGAATATCATCTAAGTAAACAACAACAAAATTATTAAGAAAAGGACGGAGAACCTCATTCATCAACCTCATGAAAGAACTTGGAGCATTGCAAAGCCCAAATGGCATTACTAAGCACTCATATAACCCTTGTTTTGTTTTAAAAGCAGTTTTCCATTCATCCCCTTCCCTTATTCTCATTTGATGATAACCACTCCTTAAATCTATTTTTGAAAAGACTAAGACTCCACTTAATTCATCAAGCATATCTTGCAACCTAGGCATAGGAAAACGGTATTTGATGGTGATGTTATTTATGGCTCTACTATCTACACACATTCTCCAAGTACCATCTTTCTTAGGCACTAAAAGGGCTGGAACAGCACAAGGACTAAGACTTTCTCTCACATATCCCCTTTCAATCAACTCACTCACTTGCCTCTCAAGCTCCTTACTCTCCTCGGGGTTACATCTATAAGCAGCTTTATTTGGCAAAGATGCTCCAGGGATCAGGTCAATGGCGTGCTCAATGCCTCTTATTGGTGGGAGGCCCTTGGGCAGGTCATTTGGAAAAACATCTTTGTACTCTTTTAATAACTCATTTAAGGAAGATGAGTTATCACAAGAAGTACTAATCTGATCTTTGGTCCTTAGAACCAAAGCATAAGGCCACCACCACATTCATCCACTATTTTTTCAAACTCATTACATGTTACAAGATAGTTGCTTTTGTCTTTGTCTTTCTTAGCAACTTTAGGGGGTAAGGGAATTAATTTAACTTTTCTACCATCTTTTTTTGTTACAATATACTCATTACTTTTTCCTCTATGCTCTGAATTGTGATCAAACTGCCATGGTCTTCCAAGCAGCAAGTGACAAGCATCCATGGGAATTACATCGCACCATCTTTCATCTTCAAAGCCTCCAATAGAATAAGAAACCAAAGCTTGCTTCCATACCCTTATTCCAGTGCTATCATTCAACCAATTCAACTTGTAAGGTTCTTCATGATCTCTAGTAGCTAGCTTCAACTTACTCACAACTTCAGATGATATTACATCGGTTTGTGCGCCACTTTCAACTATAACATTGCAAGTCTTCTCTCCAATCTTGCATCTAGTATGAAACAAATTGTGGCGTTGCTACAAATCAGCTTGTGGCTCACTAAATAGCACTTTTCGAACCACCATCATATTGTACTCATCTTCTGGTTGTATTTCCTCCTCATAATCATCCTCCAAATCTTCCACTTCATTTGCCACAAAATTATACATTTTTTCCTCTTCATCCATAATAGCACACTGAATAGATGTTAAAACAGCCTTGCTAGGACATTCACTAGCAATATGTCCTCTTCCATGACATTTAAAACATTTCCTCCTAGATTTTTCTTTTGATTTTCTTTTGATTTTTCTTTTTTAAAACTAGATGGGAAAGCCTTACTTTGAAAAGTACTCCCTTTTAAGTTAGAAGGAGTAAATTTCGAAGTACATTTGTAAGAAAACTTGGCTTTTCCTTCTCTTTCTCTTCCTGGGATTGTGCTTCATATTTCAAAGCCAATTTGCAAACATCACTAAAAGAAGCATAGTGAGTAACTTCCACTTTTCTACAAATATTTTTGGACAGCCCTTTCATGAAAAGAGCAATTTTAAAGGCTTCCTTCTCTTGCAAATCACAAATCAAACACAGTTTTTCAAACTCTCTAATGTAATCTTCCACACTCATCTCATTTTCTTGTGAAAGATGTGTAAGCTTCAAGTATTGCTCTTGTTCATACTCCTTACTCACCCATTTATCCCTCATCTTTTTTTTTATTTTTCCCAAGACTCCATTTTTTCCTTCCCTTCTCTTCTTCTATTTGCTTTAACATTTTCGTACCACAAGGCAGCAAGTTTAGTGAGTTTAAGGACAGCAAGCTTAAACTTCTTTTTATCATCATACTCCTTATATTCAAACACCATTTCAATTTGCCTTAGCCAATCAAGAAATGATTCACTATCATGACCTCCATTAAATTTAGGAAGATCAATTTTAAGCCCCATATCTTCATCAAAAGGTTTAAAAGTATTTCCATTACTAGAATCCTCATTTTCAATCTCACCAATTTTTCTTGTAGCTTTTAAAAGCATATCAGCCATAACATCCATTCATGTATCTTGCTTTTGTTTTTCAATCTCACTCTCTTCATTTTTTTTCTCCATTCTTTCTAATCTCAAATTGATTGATCTCAACAACTCACCAAGGTTTTCTTCAGCCATAAGTTTTTTTTTGAACCGAAAGCAACACAACAGCAGGTCTAATGTTTTGTGTTTATTTAAATGAACGAATACTTTGAAACACTCTTTAGAATGCCAAAGCTCTGATACCAAATGATGTAAATGCCAATTCAAGACTTCCCAAATGAATTAAAGAAGATAAAGAACAAAGAAAAGAAAGAAGAAACAATTTGGACAGAAAGTATGTTTGGGTGAAAATAGGACAGCCAAAGCACAAGAACAAACTCAATGCAATAGGATTTAGGCTAGAGATAAGACAAACTCAATTTCCCCTAGTTTAATACTCAAGAACACACTCAAAGTATTAAAGAACTCTTGTTAACTTTGGACAGACTCAAAGATAGGCAAGAAGAAAACACAAGGGTTTTGATTCATAAAACAAGTCTAAACCTTTCATTCATGAATATCTCTCTTTAAATAGAGTTACAACAACAAAAGGAAGCTACAAAGCAAGAGAAATAAAGGTGGGAAATCCAAGCATGGGGGACAAGCATTGGAACTCACAAAATAACATTAAATAGCCTCCAAAGCATGCATTAGGCTGATTTAAGTTGTCCCTAAGCATGCAGCAGCTAATTAAACTGATTTAAGAGCTAAAATGACTTCAAAAAACATAAATAAACATGAACCTATCAAAAGTGACGTCCAACAAACTTATGTAGCTTCACTTAATCTTCAACCCAAGTTAGACATGTAACAAATTCAGATTTAAAAGGATTAAAACCAAGTACTTCAAGAACTAAAGCAACCGGCTCATGAGATAATGTATTTGATCTTGGATCATCTTATGATCCTAAATTTTGAAAACCAACAATTTCCAAAGATCCTTCTTATTTTCCAAAACCGAACCCTTCCAAAGAAAATCCTAACTTTCCCAAAAGAAACATTCCTTTTGAAAAAGAGAATGGCAAAGCCGTGAGTAGTAGTGGGGGAATTGGTGATATTGTGTGTTTCAAATGCTTTTCTAGAGGACATTACAAGAAAGGTTGTCCTATTCAAAGAGCCTTGAATGCAAGAGAGTTGAAAAATATGGCTACTCAACCTATCATATTCGAAATTGAAGAGGGGGAAAATGATTCTTAAAGTGATGAAGATGATGAGAATGAGGATTAAGGAGATGATTTTTTTCCAGATAATGAAAGGCACAACCTTGTGTTGAGGAGGGCTTTGTAAACACACTTTATGGTGGAAGAAGCTCCTGCCCAAAGTGAAAATGTGTTCATGACAAAATGCAAGGTATATGATGATGTTTATGATCTTATTATTGCTAGTGGTAGTGAAGCTAATGTAGTTTCAGTTGGTCATGTTAAACAACTAAAACTAAAAACCACTAGACATCCCCACCCTTATAATTTGAGTTGGCTTGACAAAAGTAAAAACACAGGAGTTAGAAAACAATGTGTCGTTTCTTTTTCCATTGGTTCCTATAATGATGAAGTTTTGTGTGATGTCATTCCTATGAATGCTTGTCACATATTACTTGGCAGACCTTGGAAAAGTGATTAAAATCAATTCATGATGGGTTAACTAATACCTATACAATCACTTATGAAGGTGCAAAAAAAATTCTTCACCCTCTCCTTCCGAAAATCGTACCTTCCCATGAAGAGAACCTTCCTACTTCATCAGCAGTCACCCTTTTAACCTTAAATCAATTTGAGATTGAATTTGTTGAAAATGATGAGCCGTATTTGTTGATTACAAAAGAAAAGCATGAGACTCTTGTGGCTCAAAATCTGAAAGTTGCTGAGTTGGTTATGGAATTTGTTGATGTGTTTCCTAATGAGTTGCCTAAAGGATTGCCTCTAATATGTGGTGTGGAGCATCAAATTGATCTCATTCCAGGTGTGCCCCTTCCAAACAAACCTCCTTCTAGATGTAATCTTATGGAGACTAAAGAGTTGCAAAGGCAAATCAGTGAGTTGATGAGCATGGGTTATGTTCGAGAATTCATGAGTCCTTGTGCGGTTCCAGCCTTGTTGGTGCCAAAAAAGGATGGTACTTGGCATATGTTCATTGATAGTAAGGTTGTTAATAACATAACAATTAAGTATAGGTTTCCAGTTCCTAGAATTGATGATATGTTGGATGAGTTAAGTGGTGCTACTTTGTTTTCAAAGATTGATCTTCAAAGTGGATACCATCAGATTCAAATGAGAGAAGGTGATGAATGGAAAACTGCTTTCACAACTAAGCAAGGTTTGTATGAATGGTTAGTGATGCCTTTTGGGCTAACTACTTGTAACAGGCGCAACAGTTGTATATAATTCACACTAATAATTATGTTTAAAATAAATTATGCGTAAGTCATAAATTCCAAACTGTTGAAATCTATTAAAATTTAAAATCGTTTCAAAACAAAAGTTTAAATTATTAGAGAATAACACATATTGTTTTTTTCAAACCATAAAAAAGGCATAAATAAACCATAATCATCAAAGTCACCAGTAAATAAAATAAAATGCCGCTAAATCCTTGATAAAGAAATAAATGTTGTGGCATGGATCGAAAAGCTAAACCTGCCTGCAAAATACTGCCATCCGTGATACGGATGACAACCGTTTGAATCGGAATCAACACCTAACACAAGTAGAAACTCCTCAACAATGTAATACTATGACAATCATAATATATTCACAAGATATGCAAAGTACATTTCAAAACTTGTTTTAAGTTCATCGGTTCCCGTTTCTCATTTTCAGTTCTCCAATACTTTCAACAATTTTTCACATTCGTTACATGAATGTAAATAAATATATTTGCTACAGTCACCTACACTTGGTAACTATAAGGTTCATCCAATGGATCTACTTAATTAGATCCAACATCACAATTGCACAACACACATAATAATACTTTTTGATATATGTATGGGTCTGCCTAGAGAAGGAACATATTCCAAACTCTAACTGTGATGGGAGCCGTCGCTCCACCAATCTTTATGCTCGAGCTTCTACAGGATGGGACTCTCTCAGTGTAGCAGGGTCGGCACTCTCGATACATAATGAACATTAATAATTATATTTAAGATAAATAATACGGAAGTGTAAAATACCGAACTGCTAAAAACCTTTAAAACTAAAACCGTTTAAAACATAAGTTAAAAGAAATATTACAACTAAGAAAATATAACATAAAGTTTGCTTAAATACGATAAAAGAACATAAGTACAAGATAGTCATCAAAGTCATCAAGTAAAATCAATGCAGCTAAGTCCCCGATATAAAATAAATTAAAGTTGCGGCCTGGATCGAAACCTGAGCTAAACTTTCCTGCAAAATACTGCCATCCATGATACGGATGACAGCCGATTAAATCGATCAGCGATAAAGCCGAGTACAATTTCCTCAACAAGCTTATGATGCGATAGTTAAATCATGCTTACAAAATAATCATCAAGCACAATCTAAAAGTTTATTACACTTTATTGACCATTATTAAGCCATTAAGTTACATTCTCAATACTTGCAGAAGTTCACTGCTACTAAATACTTGGTAACCTTAATGCTTATTTAATCAAGTTTGATTAAGCCTAATAACTTTACCGTCATAGCACATCACAAGATCACAACAATAATGACTACTGATATATGTAAGGGTCTGGTTAGGTGAGAACCGTAGTCCTAAACTCTAACTGTGGTGGGAGTCGTCACTCCTCTTAATACTGTTATGCTCGAGACTTCACAGGATGAGTTTTTCTCGGACCCCCTGTCTGACACCGCATTTTACGTGCCGGCTAACACGGACGCCGAGATTTACATGCCGGTCCATGGTTCGACGTTACCTTACTATCAGAGTCATACAATCAATATCAAACAATATCAAACAAGACTCTAAACTTAGACAATCTTACTCTTTGGATAAAATACTAGTTACCTAGTAAATTAATAATTAAATAATAAATTCCCATAACTATACTAAGAATCTAGAGGCTAAGCTAAGTCATTATTATGTCATAAATAATCATAAAAGTTAAAAAAATAATATTTCTAAAAACTTAATAACATATTTTATCAAATAACCAAGTAAAATATAAAAAAATATGAATAGTTATTAAGGGTCCAAAATATAAATGAAATGAGTATATGACTAAAAAAGGGTTCAAGAAAAACAATGTTAAAATTTTATCAAAATACACAGATGATGAAAATCATTTTAAAGAGATTAGTTTATTTAACCAATAAAATCCTTGATTATTATTTCAAATAAATAATACGATAATTTTAGCCATAAATCGATATGAAAAAATAATTAAAGTCCATAAGGTCCACGATTATTTAACTAAGAGTCATTATGTGATTGTTATAGAGTGTCCTAGAAACTTACAAGTCAAGAAGAATTCATCTAATATTTATTTTCTTTTTAAATTTTATTTACAAAATTATTAATAAACTTTTGACTTATTTCAAACTTAAATAATTTATATTCTTAGCTATTTTTAATTAAGAAAGTATTTACACCTCTTCCTATAAAATATATATATATATATTTCTTACCAAAATTTCAATTAACGTTATTTTAATGAATTAAAAAAATTCAAGGAACATATCTAAAATCATATCCTAACATTTAGCCACTATAAAGTACTTATAAAATATTCTTTTTAATTAAAGTTCTGAAGTTACCAATTTCATCTACAAAGATTTCATCATAAAAACATCACTAAACATCATTTTTAAATATTTTCTCAATGCAAAAGTTCATAAAACATACATGAAACTTAAAATAATATTTCACATGATAAACTCATATGCATCTACCTTATCATATTAACAAAATTGTCCATATTTATAACTTTTCTAGAGTGACTTAAAAGTGTTATAGTGTTTTAAAAAAATGTCACTAAACCTTATATGACTTTAACATAACCATGTAAAGCTTAAATACCTAATTAAAAAAATCAAGTTAATCATGCTTTTCATATCATCAAGTAAACATAAATAAATATCACATAACGAGAGAGTTAAGAAAATGTGTACCATTTTCGTCCAAAGTTGGTACTAAACCAAGCAAGAGAATAATAAGAAAATAAGAATTCAAATAAATAAGCTCCAAAAGAGAATGTTTTCAAGACTCCAAGCTTTAAAGAAGTAGATCTTCAATTACCCAAAAGGAATGATATCCAATTTCCAAAATGATAATACTTGACTTTTTTCAAAAAGAAAAGCTCCATCTTTTTTTTTAAAATAAAAAGGGTGATGACTATTGGATTAAGAAGTGATAAGATCAAGCTCCATCTTCATTTATTTTCAACTACATATATATATATATATATATATATATATATATATATATATATATATATATATATTATATATATATATATATATATATATATATATATATATATATATATATATATATATATATATATATATATATATATATATATATATATTATAAGTTTAATATTTGGAAGAAATTATATAAAAAAAAAATTCGGAAAAAGGTTTAGGAATTATAGGTGATTTGAATTAGATAACCAAAGGATTAAGGATTCGGATTGAAAATTCGAAATAATTAATCGGAAGATTTAGATTTAGAATTTTGAGTCTGTTACAACTCTTTCCCCCTTAAGATAGTTTCGTCCCGAAATTAGGACTTACTAAAAAGGTTAGGGTAACGCGCTCTCATGTCGACCTCTTTTTCCCATGTCGCTTCTTCAACTCCGTGGTTTGACCACAAAACCTTGACTAAAGGAATCCTCGAATTTCTCAACTCTTTTACTCGGGTATCTAAGATCTTGATTGACCTTTCCTCATACACAAAGACTCCTCAATCAAAAGCGGCTCGTGAGCTAGAACATGAGACGGATCATGAACATACTTCCTCAACTGTGAAACATGGAACACATTATGAACTTTTGCTAAACTCGGAGGTAAAGCCAACTCATAAGAAACTTCCCCGACTCTCCTCAAGATCTCAAACGGTCCAATAAACTTAGGACTCAACTTCCCTCGAACTCCAACACGCTGGACACCCCTCGTAGGTGAAACCTTAAGGAAAACCTTGTCGCCAACCTCAAATTGCAACATCCTTCGACGATTATCAACATAACTCTTTTGTCGGCTCTGTGCTGCTCTCATGTTTTGTTGAGCAATCTTCAAAGCATCAATCGATTCCTGAATCACATCTGGGCCTTCAGGAATGGTCCTATCCATCAAATCCCAACACAATGGTACTCGACACTTCCTTCCATAAAGAGCTTCATATGGTGCCATCTTAATACTAGATTGGAAACTATTGTTGTAGGCGAACTCCACCATCGGTAATTTATCTTCCCAAGAGCCTCCAAAGTCCAACACACAACATCTCAAAAAATCCTCTAAAGTCTGAATTGTTCTCTCGGTCTGACCATCAGTAGCAGGGTGAAAAGCAGTACTTAAGCACAACTTACTCCCAAAAGCTTCCTGCAGCTTTTCCCAAAACCTCGATAAAAACTTCGGATCCCTATCTGAAATAATAGTCCTCGGAGCACCATGAAGTCTGACAATCTCTCGGACATAAGTATCTGCTAATTGCTTGGCCCCCCAATTATTCTTCATCGGCACAAATTTAGCGACCTTGGTCAATCTGTCAACAATGACCCAAATAACATCATTCCCTCGCTGGGTCCTCGGTAGTCCTACGACAAAGTCCATAGAAATCGAGCCCCACTTCCAATCGGGGACAGGCAATGGTTGAAGCAATCCTGAACACTTTTGTCTCTCGAACTTTACCCTCTGGCAGACTAGGCACTTAGACACAAAATCAGAGACGTCCTTCCTTAGACCTTTCCACCAAAATATTTGTCTAATCTCTTCAATCATCTTATCTCGACCCGGATGCAAATGAAATAAACTCTGATGACCTTCCTTAAGAATCTCATTCTTCAATTCAGCTTGATTTGGAACACACAATCTACCGTTCATCCTCAACTCTCCTCTTTCACCTAACTCAAAAGCATCAGTCTCATTTTCCTCAACTCTATGGATCAACTCAACAATCTCTGGATCCTCAAGTTGTGCCTCAATTATACGATCAAACAAAGTGGGTTGTATAGTCATTGCTCCCAAATACTGGCCAACCTCATGTCGGCTACAAATCTCTAATCCTAAACTCTGCATCTCACGGTACAATTCCCATGGTACTGAGATAATGGCATTCACAGACACTCTCGGTCTCCTACTCAAAGCGTCAGCTACCTTATTCGCTTTTCCAGGGTGGTATATAATTTCAAGATCATAATCCTTAATAACCTCAAGCCACCGCCTTTGGCGCATGTTCAATTCCTTTTGGTTGAAGACATACCTCAAATTTTGATGATCAGTGTAGATCTTACACGGTAACCCATACAAATAATGTCTCCATAACTTCAAAGCAAAGATAACTGCGGCAAGCTCAATGTCATGCACGGGGTAATTCACCTCATGTGGCCTCAACTGCCTCGATGCATAGGCTATGACCTTTCCTTCTTGCATAAGTACACAACCCAATCCTTCAAATGAAGCATCACAATAAACCTCAAATGGCTTGCTACAATCAGGCATTGCTAATACGGGGGCTGTAGTAAGTCTTTTCTTTAATTCCTCGAAAGCAGTCGTGTGCCTCTCATTCCACTGAAATCGTATCCCTTTCTTCAATAACTCAAACATGGGACGAGCAACCCTAGAAAAGTTTTCAACATATTTCCTATAGTACCCAGCTAATCCCAAAAAGCTCCGAACTTCAGTCACATTTCTTGGAATTGGCCAGTCCGTTATCGCTTTAATCTTCTCAGGATCTACAGAAATTCCACCGTTAGACACCATATGACCTAGAAAAGAAATTTCCTCAAGCCAAAACTCACACTTACTAAACTTTCCATACAATTTTTCTTTTCTCAAAAGCTCTAAAATCATTCTCAAGTGCTCTTCATGTTCTTCCCTATTCCTCGAGTATACCAAAATATCATCGATAAAAACAACCAAAAACTTATCTAAATAAGGACAAAGATACCTCTGCATCAAATCCATAAATGCCGCAGGTGCATTTGTTAACCCAAATGGCATCACCAAAAACTCATAATGTCCATATCGGGTTCGAAATGCTGTTTTAGGAACATCCTTCTCGGCTATCCTCAATTGATGATATCCAGACCTTAAATCAATCTTCGAGAAAACCTGAGCGCCTCTCAGCTGATCAAACAAATCATCTATCCTAGGCAAAGGGTAACAGTTCTTAATGGTGATCGTATTAGTCTCCCTATAATCAATACACAATCTCATCGTTCCATCCTTCTTCTTCACAAACAAAACAGGAGCTCCCCAGGGTGACACACTAGGTCGAATAAAACCTTTCTCCAATAACTCATCCAATTGCTTTTTCAATTCGGCTAACTCAGCTGGAGCAAAAAGGTATGGAGTCTTAGAGATAGGGGTAGCATCAGGAATTAGATCAATATGAAAATCAACCTCTCTCCTTGGAGGTAAACCAGGTAGATCCTCAGGGAAAACATTAGGGTATTCACAAACAATTGGGGTTTCCTCAAGACTTAACTTGATATTCTCCTCACTACTAGCAATAAAACACAAATATCCCTCATCTCCATGTTTAATCATCTCAATGGCTGGAAAACATTACTCCACTGAGCCTTAACCCGAACGATCTTCTCTTTACACAAAATCTCCGCATGATGACGTCCCAACCAGTCCATCCCCAAAATAATATCATATGTACCCAACTCAAAAACTATTAAATCGACAGGCAGATGGTTGTCCGAAATCTCAAGAGGGAAGTTGGGAAAGATACGGTCACATATGAATGGTGAACCGTCAGGTAACATAATTTGAAGATTAAATTTTTGGGGTTCAAGAGAGATAGAGGATTTATGAAGGAAAGAAGTAGAGATAAAAGATCGGTCGGCTCCTGAATCAAAAAGAATATGAGCCAAAGTTCAGGCGTAACCCTGATAAAAGCATAAACACATCAAGGATACGGAAGTAGTTTGTGATCACCATATTGCTCTTCGGTACAAAAATCAATGTGTCATCCGCGAACTGGAGATGTTTCAACTGAACCTTATTCTTACCAATGGAAACTCCCTCAATAAGACCGCGATCCTTCCGATGATGATGATGATGATGATGATGATGATGATGATGATAATAATAATAATAATATTAATAATAATAATAATAATAATAATAATAATAATAATAATAATAATAATAATAATAATAATAATTTGCTCCATAGCCACGCTTATTTGTGTGGGAAAACACAAAGAAAAACAAAGGGCTATGAATTCATGCAGCCACGCTTATCTAGTGAGGGAAATTTTCAATACCTATAAGGGTGGCCGGTGACTTATAAGCGCGGCTAAAAGGTACTATCAGTCACGCTTAAATAGAACTTTAGCCACGCTTATAAGCGTGCCTAAAAATTTAGTAACACATTTCTTAGCGTGGCTAAATGTCTTAGCCTTACAATATAACCGTGCCTAAATGCATTTTTAAGCGTGCCTAAATGCAATATTTTTTGTAGTGAAAGCTTGTTTGATGCTCCATCTTCTTGAATTTCTTCAACTAATAATAAAAGGTATTAAGTTAGTAAGATTTTAGTGAAGAGAAGATATAAGAAAGAATGTTAGAAGGATTTGATGATGGAGATGACAATGTTTTCATGGTAAAAGGGGTATTTATAATGGATTTTGCGGGATTTCTAGTAAATTGTATTAATAGGAATGCAAGGAGTATGGAAGAAGGTTAACTGGTGTAAGTGGTTTGGAGTATGTAAGTGTATGTATAAGAGTTGGAGTGTGGAAGTAAATTTGTAAAAGTTGGAGTGTAGAAGTAAATTTGTAAAAGTAGGAGTGTGTAAGTGGGTGTATAAGAGATTGAAGTGTAGAAGAAGGTTAGTTTGTGTAAGTAATGAACATCATGGGTTAAAGAAAAAGGATTTTGATTCATTAAATTTTTATCTAGTATGTACAAGTGAAAATACAGTTTTAAATAATGGGTAAGTTTGATCATAAAAATATGATAGTTACTTACAAAATTTGATACTTATACTTAATAATAAAAAGGGAGATATTCTACATGGTACGCATCAGGTGAAGGAAAACGCCTGTGATAACTAATCCTATTTTGTTTTCTACATAGTAAGCACTAACTGTTGCAAAACTAAATGCCATAACTGTATAACCCAAAAAACGTTTAAATGGTCGTTAACTTGTGAAATTACAACATTGCCCTTGTTTAATTCTTCATCATCTTCTTCCTTTGCATCCTTACCCATCTTCGTCAAAATGGTCTTGCTTACATAAGCTATTTATCATAATACCATGAGTAAACTTGTCTTCATAAGGGGTGTTCAAAAGTATCCGACCCGACCCGCTGACCCGCCGACCCGCCTCATAAATGGCGGGTCAAAAACTAAAACAATTTGAAAAGTTCGGGTCGGGTACCCGATCCGCCTTAATCGGGTCGGGTCATGGGCCAATTTAATTTTGATCCGGGTACCCGTTTGACCCGGTTAGCATTTAATATATATACACTATTTTTTTAGGGTTTTCAATTCATAACTTTAGTCTTCATTTCTTCATTTCATTCCAGGCTTGAGGCGCCTCTCGAGCCGTTCTCTACTTCTCTTCATTCTTCTCCAATTCTAGAACAACAATGCATGGGCTTATGCCACAAACTTTGTCCCAGGAAAATGAGATTGATCTATAGAAAAAGAGGAATACTCCATGATTCAAAAGTCAAAACTGAAATTTGTTTCCTTGTAAATTATAGTCACAATTTTTGTTCTTCCTTTTTGCATGAGCACTTAACAAATCATCCGAAAAACCAACCAAAAAAAATAATAACCGGGTACCCGGTGTCTGGACCCGTCTTATCCAGGTACCCGCATTAATTGGGCCGGGTCATGGGCCGTTAAAAAAGGTACCTGGCTTTCCGGGTACCCGATTAGCCGGGTACCCGGTAATGAACACCCCTAGTCTTCATATCCTCTCCTTCTAATTTGCTCCAATACAACATTTGAAGCATCATAACAACCTTCCTCAACTAATGAATTCAACAGAATGTGATAACCAACACTTGGAGTGCAATATCAACTTTTCCAGTTAAAGCATACCAATAACAAGCATATCATTAAACCTAATTCAATGCATATTTCTGTGCTTTTTAAAATTATCAAGCAAATACGACCCAAAATCTTAAAAAGTGCAAGACAACTAGCATGAGTATGATTAAATAGGGTTGTCTACCACACCAATCAAAAAATTTAATTTCAAGCAATTTAAAACATCATATTTTTTATAATTACGTACCTCTAAACCAAGCAAATTTGAGTTATACAAGTTAAAGGAGCAAAGAGAAGAAACGAAAGGTTTATTCTTGTTGCCTATATATTTTCGTGTTGGTGTCAGCATAATTTGATAACTAAAGCTTGAATCGAATATCAATGGGCATACGTAATGAATATGGCAATGGTTCTTAAAGGGGTTTTTGGACAAATAATTGATGGATAAACTCAAGAGTATAAATTTAGGCGAGCTTATCCAGCCATGGCTAGGAAAGATTGAAGAAAATGGGTGTAGATGCAAAGGAAGAAGAAGATGATGAAGAACTAAACCAGGGCATTGTTGTAATTTCACAAGTTAACGACCATTTAAACGTTTTTGGGTTATATAGTTACGGCTGTTAGTTTTGCATCAGTTGGTGCTTATCATGTAGAAAAGAAAATAAGATAAATTATCACAGGCGTTCTCTTAACCTGATGCTTACCATGTAGAATTTCCCTAATACAAATATAACTCATTTTTATGTATAAAATACTTAAATCAATGTTATTAGGTTAAAATAACAAGTAGTAATGTTAGTTTAAGGAAGAAAGTTAAAACGTAACGTTTTACAAAACCGTAAACATAATAATAAAATTTTACTTTTCGTCCTATAAAATAAAAAAAATAATATTTTAGTACTTCTAAATATATTTTAAACAAAATAATAATGTAACGTTTAATATTTGAAACAAATTACAAAATCGAAAATGGTTTAGAATTTAAAGATGGTTTGATATGGATAACCAAAGGATTAAGAATTTGAATTTAAAATTTGGAATAATTAATCGGAAGATTAAGATTAAGAATTTTAAGTCTAATACAACTCTTCCCCGTTAAGATAGTTTCGTCCCGAAACTAGGTTTACCAAAAAGGTTAGGGTATAACTCTCTCAAGTCTGCTTCCTTCTTCTAAGTTGCTTCCTCGACTCTGTGGTTTGACCACAAAACCTTGACCAACGAAATCCTAGAGTTCCTCAATTCTTTGACACGGGTATCCAAAATCTTGATAGGTCTCCCCTCATTGGCTAAGAACTCATCAGTCCGAAGGGGTTGAGGGGTTAACACATGTGATGGATCATGAACATACTTCCTCAACTATGAAATATGGAACACTTTATAAATATTTACCAAACTCAAAGGTAAAGGCAACTAATAAGCAACTTATCTAACTCTTCTCAGAATTTCATAAGATCTTATCAATTTCAGACTCAACTTTTCCTCTTTCTCTTAAGTCAAAAGCATTAATCTCATTTGCTCATCTCTATGGATTAATTCAATAATCTTCGCATCTTGAAGTTGTGCCTTATTTATATGATCAAATAAATTTTATCTGTATGGTCATTGCTCCCAAATATCGTATAAAACTTTAGGGTAAAACTCCTAAGGTACAGATTCAACATTCTTGGTCTCCTTCTAAAAACCTAAGCCAACTTGTTATCTCCTTCTTAGGGTGGTATAAAACTTCAAGACATAATCCTATTAACCTGAAGCCATCGCTTTTGATGCATGTTAAATTCCTTTTGGTAGAAGATATACCTCAAGTTTTGCTGATCATTGTAGATCTTACACGATAACCAATAAAAAAATGTCTCCACAACTTTAGAGCAAGGATTACTACAACATGTTCAATATCGTGCACAGGTTAATTCACCTCATGTGGCCTCAACTGCCTCAATGGGTAAGTTATGACATTTACATCTTGCATAAGTATACAACCCAAAGCTTTAAATGAAGCATCACAATAGATCATAAATGTTTTGCTACACTCATGCACTTAATACATGAGCGGTATTAAGTCACTTTTATAATTCCTCAAAAGCAATCGTTTACCTCTCACTCTATTGAAAATCACATCCTTTTCTTCAACAACTCAAACATGGGACGGGCAACCTTAGAGAAATTCTAAACATATTACCTATACTAATCGGCAAAACCCAAAAAGTTCTGAACTTCAGTTACATTCCTCGAAAACGACAATTTGTTATCGTCTTAATCTTCTCTGGATCCATAGAAATTTCATCCTTCGAAATAACATAACTTGGAAAAATTATTTCCTCAAGCCACGACTCGACCTTAATAAATTCCTTAAACACATTTTTTTTTCTCAAATGTTTTAGAATAATGCTTAAATGTTCCTCATGTTGCTCTATGTTTTTGGATTGTACCAAAATTTCATAAATAACTAGAAAAAAAACTATAATCTTATGCAAATAAGGAAAACGATATTTCTACATCAAATCCATAAACGTTGTTGGCGTATTTATCACCCCAAATGGCATCATTGACATTCATAATGTCCATAGCTGGTCTGGAACGCAGTCTTAGAGATATCCTCCTCGGCTATCCTTAATTGATGATACCTAGACCTCAAATAAATCTGAGAGAACTCTTGAGTGCCTAGCTTCTAACTAATCGAAAAGATCATCTATTCTAGATAAAGGGTTATGGTTTTTTATGGTAATCTTATTAATCTCCCTATAGTCAATGCACAACCTTATTATATCAATTATTTTTAACAAATAAAACCGGGCTACGCAAGGCAACACGGCGAATAAAACTTTCTTTTGTAGTAATGCATCCCACTACATCTTTAATTTGGTTAACTCAACTAGGGTAAAACGATACAGAGTCTTGGACATAGGAACAACACTAGAAATCAGATCAATACGGAAATCAACCACTCTCCTCGCGAGTAAATGTAAATCCTCAAGATAAACATTAGGGTATTCCCAACTAGTCGGGGTTTCCTCAAAACTTAATTTTGTTATATCTTTACTACTAGAAATAAGACACAAGCATATATACCTCATCTCTATGCTTAATCATTCCAATGGCCTGAACAACGTAAATAGTTTGAACAGGGGACACATAGTCGTTTGTAATCAAGGACTCTCTTCTCCTTGAGTCTTAAACCAAACAATCTTCTCCTTAAAAAAAACATCTGCACAAGGCGACGTCCGTACAAAGCCATACCCACAATAATATCCTTAGTACCCGATTCAAACGCTATTGAATCGACTGTAGATGATGATTGAAAATCCACAACAAAAAAATACGAAGGTTTTAGACGCTTATATAGCTAGTTTTTCGACGGTTTTTTCCGTCTAAAATAACTTTTTAGACGCTTGCAGAAGCATCTAAAAACTTTTCGTCATAAATGTTTTAGACGCTTTATTTTCAACGAATTTTTGTGTCTAAATAGTGTTGCTTTATCAACACCTAAAGGTGTCTAAATTGTGTTTTGCGCCTTATGAATAAAACATTTAAGCTTTTGTGTTTACACGCATGAAAACGTCTAAAAGGTTTTTAGACGCTTTTATGTGTTGAAATAGGGTAAAGATTTTAGACGCATGAAAACGTCTAAAAATATTTTAAACGCATGAAAACGTCTAAAAGGTTTTTAGACGCTTTTATGCATTGAAGAACAACAAGTGTTTAGACGCATAAATGCCTCTTAAAGGCTTTTTAACAGATTTATTACTAATGTGTCTATATTCCATTGAAAGTGATTACATTGATATATTTCAAATATTGTACTCTCACATGCCATATAAATCAAGATCCTTAGATATGCATTTCCATTTATTACAACCAAAAGTTCTAAAATACTACACTTCCTCTAAATATATCTTTCATAAACCTTTTGAAACTAATTACAATGAAATGTTCAAAATCAACCCATTATATTTTATATCCAAAAATCATAAGGAAACGAAAGGGAATACAAATGATAGTTGTCAGCCAAAAAAGCAAAGTTGTGTTACAATTGTTAAGTTTAAGACAAATGATGTCCTTCTCGTTAATCTCTCTCCTTTGCATAACACTGTTACTATCTGTAAAATAAGTGGCAAATTAAATATCAATACTATTTCAAGGATAATGAAGTTACAACACTATTATTACACTTGGGGAATGGATACAACTTATGTTTGATTGTAGATAACTTTTTGAATATATATTTCCAAAATACAAATGATGATCATTCGTGAGTGGGTTTGGAACATGTAAGTGGGTGTTGTTGCTCTCAATGTTGCACTTAATCTAATCCTTCAATGCACTCCAGGCCTTACCCTTGCAAGCTAATCAACCAGAAGCGAAACACAACAAAGAACCAGATTCTTGATTTTCAGGCCCTGAACTTACCACCAACTGAAGGCTTCACTCACCCTCAATGGACTGGCCACCCTTGACACTAACCAGGTTTCACTCACCTGATTCTTTCCAGGCCTCCCCTGACTTGCTTCACTCACAAACCAAAAGGAGAAGAGCATGCTTCACTCACACTCTCAAAAGTCAAACAAACAATGCTTGAAAGAAAAAGTGATGTATATCTCAATTATGAATCAATAGTGCCTTTTACATTTAGGAGAGACCTCTTTATATAGGACTCTTAATACTCCTAGCGGTCATCCTGGCTTCTAACTAACATCATAAGCATAAAGAATCCACGTGTAAAACATGTGCACTTTAGTTAAAACATAATTTAAACAAAAAAAGAGCCTAACAGTCTGATATCCTGGTTTGATGACCAGCCCACCTTTAGTCAAGTCCAGTGGACTTCATGTGAATGATCAGTGCAGAACTAGCCCCTTGATGGCTTGGTCCATGTGTCAAGATGCCATTTCCAGCCTTGGTGTGGTGTAGTTGGTTCTAGGCTTCATTCAGCATGTGCACCAAGGTCTGCTGACAGACAGTTGTTTTAGTTGTCCTGTCTCTTGTGTCAGTCTTGGTTTTTGGGGTCTTATCTTGATTCCTTGGACTTTGTATACCTTCTTCTTGATTTGTACATACGGCTTACCCTCTCCCAAGTCCATCTATGGTCTTAGATCTCATTAGGGATGGCAATTCAGTCCGAATCCGCCCCTGATCCGACTCGACCCGAGGTTTTTTATCCGATTCGACTCCGAATTTGGAAAAATTTGACTCTGACTCCGATTATACAATCCGACTCCGAGCTAGAGCCGGACCGGAGTTGGACCGTAAAAAAATCTGTTAATCCGACCGACTCCGACTCCGATCCGACTCCGATTCCGACTCGACCCGATTCAATCCGACATCCGACTCAAATTTTAATTTAAGGCATTTTATATTTTGAAAATTTTAAATTTTATATGAAAATAAGTTTATTCTAAGCAAAATTGCAAATTTGACATCTGACTATATGAGTCATGACTCATGAGTGACTAATTACATTCACATTGTAAGAGAGATTGAATATTTGTAAATTTATTCAAGTTGAATGATTGAAACTTATCAAAACAATCGATTAGATTATTATAGACTTACAGTCTTACATAGTTTTGACTTTTGAAGTTATTTAAGTATAATAAAACCTAAAACTAAGTTAAATAAACTATTAGAATTTTAGTATTAGTCTATATACTAATTAATATTAATCAATTAGATACTTAATCGATTGTTTAATAAAGATCTAATTGGAAATTGGAACTTGTCTATTATAGTTATATAGACTTGAAACTATGTCGTTAAATTGTAAGTGAGATTGAATATTGTAAGTTTGATTAAGTTGAATGAACGAAACTAATCAAAACAATCGATTAGACTATTTTGGAATATAGACTCACAGAGTCACAATCTTACATAGTTTTTAAGTTATATAAGTATAATGAAACCTAAAACTAACTAAATTAAACTATTAATCTATATGATAATCAATTAGATAGTTAATCGATAGTATCAAAGATTTCGTTGTAAGTTGTCAATTATTATGAATGAAACGAAATTAAACCGCTAATAACAAATTAAAATTTTATTTAATTATATTTAAATCACTAATAACCTCATAATTCTATATAATTCTTATTCAATTTTATTGCTAATTAGCTTTTCTAAGAAATTAAAATTATATTTTACCATTAATTAAATTTAAGCCATTGATGATATGTAATGTGGATGAATGAATGGTTTTGATGATATCCACCTCATCAAGCCTTAAAAACCTTCAATAGCCATCACATACAACTTTGTATGTCACATGAATTTTGGATTCTAACAAGTATAATAAGAGGATAATATTTAGAGGAGGAAAGACTCCGATGAAAACAAATTCAACTTGTTGGCATGGTGGAATGCGGAATCGAGTAAGTTTCCTACACTTTCTAAGACTGCTAGAGACATACTTGTAGTGCCTATTTCAACTGTTGCTTCTGAGAGTGCTTTTAGCACTAGTGGTAGAGTTATTGCACCTCATCGTAATAGGCTTCTTCCTGAGACTGTCGAAGCTTTGATGTGCCTTCAAAGTTGGAGGCGTATGGAATTCAAAGGTATTTAATTTTTTTACATCAGTACGTATAATTAAGAAATTATATAATTATATAATTTATTAATCTTGTTATTTCTAATTTGTAGACGCTAAAGCAAATTCCCTTCAATATGCATCGATTTTTTAAGACGAGGATGTAGAAGCTATAGACGAAGAATGATGTTGTAATGTTGAGCATGAAGAATTGAAGACTTCATCATTTATGTAATTTTTGTGTTTGTTAATGTAATTTTAGGAAACTAAGCACTATTTTGTTTGTTGTAATTGCAGGACTAATATTTCTTATTCAAGTTGAATTTGAAGCCTAATCTATATTAATTTTTTCGTGCTTTAAAATCATAAATGTAGTATCGATAAAAATAAATCTTGATATAATCCGAAGTCCGCCGGATGTCCGAGAGTCCGAGTCGAAGCAATGTTGGAGTATGCATAATCCGACTCCGAGTGGAGGTGGACTGAAAGAAATAGTCCGAGATTTATTCGGAGCAAAGTCGGAGGGTGGATAGTCCGAGCCGAGTCTGACCCATTGCCATCCCTAGATCTCATACCCTTGCCTTCATGAGGATTTGATGGATTTGGTATTTGTTGTTTTTTGTTGGCTTGAGCTTCTGAATTAGTTAATGAACCATCATCACATGGTTAAACTCCCCCTTATTTGGAAATAATTGACCCTAATTCTTCATGTTCTTGATAGGGTACCAAATCTCCTATGTTAAATGTATCAGAGATTTGGTATTCAGCTGGGAGAGCTACTTTGTAAGCATTGTTTCCTATCTTCTCTGTGATCTGGAAGGGGCCTATGGCTGTAGGCATTAATTTGTTTTTTCAGAGCTTTGGGAACCTATCTTTCCTCAGGTATATCCAAACAACATCTCCTACATTCAGTGGTGGTCTTGCTTTATGATTCCTATTTGCCTTCTGCTTGTATCTCTCATTTGCTTTGAGGAGGTTCTCATGTATTGTCTTATGTAGCTTCACCATCTCTTGAGCTTGGTCTACAGCATCCTTATGAGGCTTGTCCTGTACATTAGCACAAGTGAGAAAGAAAGGTAGCAAGGGGTTGATACCATAAACACACTTAAAGGGGGTGTGCTTGGTGCTATATATGGGTCATGTTATAGGCAAATTCTGCCTGGCAAAGTTTAAGGTCCCAATCTCTTAAATGCTTGCTCACTAAGGTTCTTAGTATGGAACCTAGGGTCTTGTTTGTCACTTCAGTTAGCCCATCTGTCTGTGGGTGATGAGTTGTGCTAAACAATAGCTTGGTTCGTAACAACATCTAGAAAGTTCTCCAAAAACAACTAAGGAGTTTGTTATCCCTATCAGACACAATAGACCTAGGTATGCCATGTAGTCTTACAAATTCTGAAAAATAACGCCTGGCTATGTGCTTGGCATCATGTACTTTGTTGCAAGCACTGAAGTGTGCCATTTTTGAGAATCTGTCAACAACCACCATGATAGAATCCCTTCCTTTCTGTGTTCTTGGTAAGGTAACTACAAAGTCCACACTCAAGTGTTCCCAAGGTCTTTCAGCAACAGGTAGGGGAATGTATTCTCCTTTGTGAAAAGTGATCTTGGCTAACAATGTCTAGGGTTTTCTGTATTCCAAAGTGTCCCCCTAAGCTACCCTCACGCACTTCTTTGACTAATAACAACCTTAGGGGTGTCTTGGGTATACAAAGCCTATTGCCTTTGAACAGAAATCCCTCTTGTATGGTAAACAAACCTTGAGGCTTCTTTTGACAAGCTGCAAAGAGTTCACTAAAGTCAGGGTCCGTGGCGTATTGCTCCTTGATCATTTCAAACCCTAACACCCTAGCATCCAGAATGGCTAAGAGTTCATGCCTTCTACTCAAAGCATCTGCAATCACATTGGTCTTGCCTATCTTATACTTGGCTGAGAAGTTAAAGGTTTGTAAGAATTCTACCCACCTAGCATGCCTTGGTCTTAGTTTGTTTTGACCATGAATGTTCTTTAGTGACTCATGATCTGTGTATAGAATGAAGTGTTGTGTCTTAAGGTAATGTGACCAATGCTCTAAAGTCCTAATCATAACACAAAACTCCTTGTCATAGGTGGAGTAATTTAGTCTACATTTGCTTAATTTTTCCCTAAAGAAAGCTACTGGTCTCCCTTCTTGAACCAGGACTGCTCCTATGCCAGCACCACTAGCAACACACTCAACCTCAAAGGGTTTTGAAAAGTTAGGAAGCTTCAATACAGGGGCCTTGCACATGATTTCCTTAATCAGCTCAAATGCCTTCTGAGCTTCACTTGTCCATCTGAAAGTTCCTTTCTTTGTGCATTCTATGATAGGAGCCATGATGGTGCTAAAGTTCTTGATAAATCTCCTATTAAAAGAAGTTAAACCATAAAATGACCTTACATGGGCGATAGTGGTGGGGGTAGGCCAGGTCTGGATTGCCTCTATTTTTGAAGGATCTGCTTTGACTCCATCTCTCCCTATGATGAATCCTAAAAATCCTACTTCTTGCATTAAGAAGAGACACTTTTCCAACTTTCCATAAAGTCTTTGTTGCCTTAAAACCTTAAACAATTGTTCTAAGTGGTCTAAGTGTTCATTCACCTCTTTGCTATAAATCAAGATGTCATCTAACTATACTACTATGAACTTGCCTAGGAAGGGTCTCAGAACTTCATTCATGAGCCTCATGAATATGCTAGGTGCACCTGTGAGTCCAAATGGCATGACTAGCCATTCATACAAACCATACTTTGTTTTAAAGGCTTTCTTCCACTCATCTCCCTCCTTTTTCCTGATCTGATGATACCCACTTCTTAAGTCCACCTTGCTGAACCTTTGAGCCCCTGCTAGCTCATCTAACATGTCATCAATTCTAGGTTTGGGGAACCTGTATTTGATGGTGATGTTGTTGACACTCCTACTGTCAACACACATCCTCTAGGTTCCATTTTTTGTTGGAACCAATAAAGTAGGCACAACACAAGGGCTTAGACTTTCCCTCACATACCCCCTCTGAAGTAGTTCCTCAACCCGCCTTTGTAACTCTTTGGTTTCTATGGGGTTGGTTCTGTAAGCAGATTTGTTAGGCAATGCAGCCCCTGGGATCAGGTCAATCTGGTGTTCTATGCCTCTAAGGGGTGGAAAACCTTTAGGTAAGTCTTCAGGAAAGACATCCTTATATTGTTCTAACAATTGGTGCAACTCAACAGGTATGGGGGTGGACTGACCTACTTCCTGAGTAAACATCAGATAGACTGTTGTCATGTTCTTGATCTCTATCTCACAAGTCTTCCTACTAACCAGGTGTATTGGTTTCTTGACTGGTGGAGGTATGACTTTGTGTGGTTGTAAGGGAATCATGTCTTTTAATTTCCCTTCATGCCTAACTATGTAGATGTTGGCAAAGCCATCATGTGTCACTCTTCTGTCATACTGCTAAGGTCTACCTAAGAGTATGTGGCAGGCAATCATATCTAAAACATCACATAGCACCTTGTCTTTGTATGAACCTATCACAAACCCAACTAGACACTACTTGCTCGCTTATCCATTGGCCTTACTGTCTAGCTATTTGAGTTTGTAAGGGTGAGGGTGGGGTTTGGTCTTCAGGTTCAACTCATTGACTAAGTCTTGACTAACACAATTGGACTCACTGCCTCCATCAATGATTAAATCACAAACTCTTTCCTTAACCTTGCACTTAGTCTGAAATATATTTTCTCTCTGATCTAAGGTCTTGGGTTGGGGTGTGGTATGGAAGTTCCTCCTAATTACCAAGTTATATTGTTCATCCTCTAGCATGATCCTTTCCCCTTCTTCTTCTGATTCATCCTCTTCTTCACCACTCTCATACCTTTGTAATCCCCCTACCTCATTGACCATATATGTTCCCTTAGGGTCCCCCTCTGAAACTAAAGGCCAACACTCTTCTTCTCTGCCATTCTTAGTTACTAACATGACCTTGGGGTTAATGTCTCGTTGGATTTGAGTCCACTCTTGCATGGTAAATGCTCTGGCATTAGGGCACTCATTCTTATAGTGTCCATAGCCATGACACTTAAAACACACCTCACCTTTCAAAGGTAATGGTGTTCTTTTCCCTGCACTGTCTTGATTGTCCCTCTTTGGTGTGTTGGTGGAACTGCTAGGTGCTTTGGGGGGTAGGTTCCTAGGTGTCCTGTTGTAGCTATAACTACTACTGGCTTTCTTCTTAGAGGTGAAATTTTCTAGACTTAGAGCTAGGTTGCAAGCCAAGGGTAAAGTTAGGTTTGGGGTGAGAATGAGCTATTTCATAATGTCTTCTCTTAGAACTGCCAGAAACTTGCCTACTCTCATGTCTTCAGTGTCATTTATCTCACACTAAACAGAAAGCCTTTCCCATTCTTTAATTAACTCAAACACACTCTTGTTTCCCTAACTCCATGTGTTCCATTGTACAAATAGTTGCTATTGATAGTTAGAAGTAACATATTTTTTCCTCATGTGCTTCTTTAGTTTCTCCCAAGTAGCTATTCTAGTCCTATCATCCTTCCTTCTTTGTTTCCGCAAACCATCTAACCAGACAACAACCATATTTGTGAGTTTTATCTTGGCTAGTTTATATTGCCTATCAGGTGAGGTTTCTTTATATTCAAAATATCTATCAAGACTAACTTCCCACTCTATGTACACTTCAGGGTCATTTGACTTTCCATCAAACTCATGAAAATGAATTCTAACTACCCTATCTTCTTGATTTCTTGGTGCCTGATTGTTCAAGTTTTGGGGTTGTCTCTCAGGGTTTCTCAGCCCTATATTGGCTAGATGATGGGTTAGTCTTTGTAAAGTTTCCTTTATTACCTCAAGCCTGGCTTCCATAATGATTTTCAAGGGTAAAATCACACAAATCACAGGAACAATATAACAAGAAAAATAAAACTTTGTTCTGAAATGAATCTTGACAAAAATGAGTATACTGATCTTTACATGTGCACAACTTATGCACAACAAGGAAAACGTGAGAATTTTGGGTTGAAAAATACTATTGTATCTCTAAACAACCTTTGAAAAAAATTCTAAAGAGAGAATTGGAAGGATTTTACCAGATTTGCACACAATCAATCAGTATGTACTCCTTGATGAATGATGTAGGTTGATCTTTCTGAATCTTTGTCTACTGTTCCTATTCGTCACTTGCTCTGATACCAATTTGGAACATGTGAGGGGGTGTTGTTGCTCTCAATGTTGCACTTAATCCAATCCTTCAATGCACTCAAGGCCACACCCTTGCACACTAATTAACCAGAAGCCCAAACACAACCAAGAACCTGATTCTTGATTTTCAGATCCTAAACTTGCCACCAAAAGAAGGCTTCACCCACCCTCAATGGGCTGGCCACCCTTGACACTAATCAGGTTTCAGTCACCTGATTCTTGCCAGACCTCCCCTGACTTGATTCACTCACAAACCAAAAGGAGAAGAGCATGCTTCACTCACACTCTCAAAAGTCAAACAAACAATGCTTGAAAGAAAAAGTGATGTATATCTCAATTATGAATCAAAAGTGCCTTTTACATTTAGGAGAGACCTCTTTATATAGGACTCTTAATACTCCTAGCGGTCATCCTGGCTTCTAACTAACATCATAAGCATAAAGAAGCCACATGCAAAACATGTGCACTTTATTTAAAACAGAATTTAAACAAAAAAAAGAGCCTAACAGTCTGATATCCTGATTTGATGACCAGCCCACCTTTAGTCAAGTCCTGTGGGCTTCATGTGAATGATCAGTGCAGACCTAGCCCCTTGATGGCTATGTCCATGTGTCAATATGCCATTTCCAGCCTTGGTGTGGTCTAGTTGGTTCGAGGCTTTGTAGAAATACTTAGAGATTATGAATGCAACAAGAGGTGGAATTGTTGTATGCTTTTTCTTAGTATTTATGCCCTGTTTTTGCGGAATTTGAAATCAAACAAAATACTTAAAGCAACATGCAAGAATGTAAATTGGAGACAAGAATTTTACGTGGAAACTTTCTAGGCCTAGTAGAAAGAAAGCCACGACCACTTCGGATTTTAATCTTCTCTTATTATGCTTTAGGCAATTATAACTCAATTACATAAAACACTTTCTTCTCTTTTCTTCTAGGCCTCGTTTCTTTTCTTTCTCCTTCTCTATTCTCTTCTCTTTCTCTCGTTTATTTCTCACAATTCCCCCTTAGACATCCCAAGTCTAATTTACAACACTCAAGAACCCTTTACAAAATAATTCTCTAAGATTGGATAAAAACTAAAGATTGCACAAGGAAAATATTTGAGATCTAATTGGCAAATTAAGCAAATGAATATTTTTCCTTTTCTTGAATGATCTCTTTTGATTTTCTTGATTATGGCACACCCTAACACCTATGGCCGGTTACACTATCTCTTTTATATGAGATAGAACCGTGTAACAAAGCAATAATCCCATTATCTAATGATGTAGGAAGGTGGGTAGGAAGCTTGGAAGTTACTCCAAGTCCCACGGTTAATTTAGGCCAAAAATAGTAAATTCCTATTTTTGTGAAGATAAATAAGGAAGGCTTATTTTAGCTCTCTAGGTGGTTAATTATTTTTGCCAATTAATATTCCTGTGCAACTTCTAGTTATAATCGTACAAAACTACAAAATACAAGAAAAAACTTATTTTTCTATTTTCGCTGATTCTATTCTCAAAACAGCTTCACTGGGAACTCTGCACTGTCTCCATCTGATCTTATTTTAGTTTTATCAATCTTGGAATTGGGACAATTTGTTTGACTCTTTATTTGACCTTCAATATTGACTCGTTTGACTTTGACCTTGACTTTGACACGCAACATTCCTCCAACAAGCTCCTTGGGGGCCATCTACGATTCTAACAAATCGGATATACGACCTACAACACAATCTCTAAAACTTTGTTTGTTTATAAATGTTAAGTCATCATCAAAACTCAATTGGGCCAACAGGCTTCATTCAGCATGATCAATCCACAGCACTAAGGCAAGCATTAGACAAATTGAGAAAGTAAGCAGCAAACTAATCCAGCAAATACCAAAACACATTCAAGATATGCAATGCAAAACATCATAGACCATAAAAGATAATCGTTTTAAAAGGAAGTAGCAGCATAATTGTTCAACAAAAGAAAATTACAAAATAAGCGTACCCCAGCTGGTACAAAAAAAAGAAATTGTTTAATGGTTCAGAGAAACGGACAGTGAGGCCAACAAACAACTATTACATAATTTGATCAAGGAAGCAGAAGAAGAAATCATTGGGCAGTCTCCTCATCAACAAATTCGGTCTGCACTTCCACTGTATCCAGTTTAGCTCCAAGACGGATCTCCATCTGGGACAGCTGGTCAGTAATTGAAACAAGTGAGACTCGAACTTCATCCTGGAAAGCATAGAGCTGAGACTGGAGATCAACAAATTTGGAAAGAAGAAGATCAAGACTAGCAGGAGGAACAGAGGGATTAGTATCAAAACCAGTGGTGGTGTGTAGAGGTGATACTTCTGAGGTGAAAGGTGGTGGAGTAGAGGGTATGGGTGATGGTGGTGGTGAGACTGGTTTTGGTGAGGAAGGGACATTAATAGGTTCATTTGTGGACTGATAGGTAGCATTGTCATCCAAACTAGCATAGCCTTTTGAGGCTAGCCTGGGACTCTTCCTAGGAGTCAGCACAGGCTCCTCATGAACAGGTTTCGTCACTTCCTCCTCTTCTGAACTATCATTGGAAGCCTCTTCCTCAAGTTCACCCCTTTCTTCTTCTTTTGAAACTTCCCCCTCAGTACAAACTTTCTCCTCGTCCTCATTCACCTCTGCCTTGTCAGTACTGGCAGAGGGAACAACTTCCTGCTCCTTTTCTCTTTCCATCTCCTTTTCTTCGCCCTCTTTTATTTTTTCTTCCTCTTCCTTATCTTCTCCCTCCTTGTCATCATCAGAACTAACTTCCTCCACCTCCTCAATGGCATCTTCTAAAATCCCCTTATCATTCAATTTAAGGTGCAAGTTGTTGAGGCATTTTGCACCGATTTTGTTATTAGCACTCATTGGGAATTCTAGGCCATATAGAGGTACTCCAAACTTCTTAAAAATATGAGTTAACAAACCTCCATAACCTACCATGCTTTTCTTTTGAATATAGTCAGCTAAGTGAGAAATCATCAAAGAAGGAAAATTGATTTTTACGTGGTTAGCCAAACAGTAAATGAGGGTAGAATCACGAAGGTTTACCTCACTACGCTTAGAATTGCGTGGCAAGATAAATCTCCGGGCAATGTTGTATAAGAGTTTGTGGAGAGGAGACAAAGAATTGTGACTAAAACGTTTTTTCTCATTTATACCTAGAAATTTTAGCACGATTTTCTCATTGATTCAAGAAAAGACGATTTTTTAACCCACATAGTAAGTGTCAAACCCAACAGCGGGAACCCCAAACCATTCCCCTAACATCAGACTATTGAACTCGATTTTAATATCCTTAACGGTGCTTGAGCATACCCCATTATCAATTGAAAAATTTTGAATAAATTCTCTCATAAGAAGTGGATAGATAGAATTGTAAGAAAAATTACACATTAATTCCTCCCACCCTTGATTACTTAGAATTGCATGTAATTGTGGGAAAGTATTTGAATCATACCAATATTTGTCCAGCCCAAAGCCCACGGACATCTCCTTGATTAACTCCTCAGCACTATTTGGATCTACCTGCTTGATCCTTTTTGCTAGTCTGGATGACGAGCTCCCCTTAGGGTTTGAAAAGGTTCTTTTAGTACCGGCATGCATGGGTTTTGTTGATTTGGGTTTTTGTGATGATAATTGTGGAATGTCGCTTGAGGGTGAGGGATGGATGATTTGTAGAGGTTTTGGTTGAACAAACTTTGGGGTTTTACCTTGGATGTTCTTGCTAGATGATGAAGATTTGGGAGTTTTCATGGCTTAAAGATGGATAAAGATGAAGGATTGAGAGAGAGAGAGATAGAAGAAGAAATGGGTTGACAGTTTTGGGTAATGAAGAGTAGTACTGGTTTTAGGGAGTGATGGGTTGTGTGAGTGATGGATGGGATGTGAGAGAGTGGGTTTTAAATGAGTGAAGTGACGGTTATGTGAAGGGTTTGTACTACTTCTTGAATCAGTTTCTTGCGTGTGAACATGGTGTATAACAAAAAGTTCGCGGGTAAATTCGTTGAATAGAGCGATTATTAACGGTTTTTCGAAACAATCCGATGATCCTTCTTCAACTTAATTTATGTTGGCCCACCAAATAAGATGATCCAAGAAATTGTACCATTCCTGAAGTACTTTTTCTATTCACAAGATCTCCTGCATAATCTGCATCACTAAAACCTTTCAAGTCATAGACATCACTTTTTGGATAAAATAGGGACAAGTCATCTATTCCCTTTAAATATCTTAGAATCCTCTTTACTGCCGTATGATGTGATTTCTTGGGATTTGATTGAAATCTAGCACACAAGCCAACACTACGAAATATCGGGTCTACTAGCAGTTAGATATAGTAAAGATCCTATCATTCCCCTATACATGGTTTGATCGACGCTTATACCATTCACATCTTTATCTAATCTAATGTAAGTGGACATAGGTGTATGGATTGTTTTAGCGTTATCTAGACCATATTTCTTTAGAAGTTCTTTTATATATTTTTGTTGATGGATAAAGATACCGTTAGCCGTTTGTTTAATTTGCAAACCAAGGAAGAAATTGAATTCTCCCATCATACTCATTTCAAATTCATCACTCATTAGGTCAGCAAATTCTTTACACAATAGTTCATAAGTGGCTCCAAAGATAATGTCATCAACATATATTTGAACAACTAAAATATCTGAACCTCTATTCTTAAAGAATAAGGTCTTGTCAATTTTACCTCTTATGAATTTATTTTCAATCAAAAATTTAGACAATCTCTCATACCAATGTCTAGGAGCTTGTTTAAGCCCATAAAGAGCTTTATCAAGCTTATAGACATGATCTAGAGAGGATGGATTTTCGAAGCCAGGTGGCTGTTCCACAAAGACTTCTTCTTCTAGAAAACCATTTAAGAAAGCACATTTCACATCCATTTGATATAATTTAAAATTCATAAAAGCAGCAAATGAAATTTGAATTCTAATAGCCTCTAACCTTGCTACGGGAGCAAATGTTTCTGTATAGTCAATACCTTCATGTTGATTGTACCCTTTGACTACCAATCTTGCCTTGTTTCTTACTATTGTTCCATGCTCATCCGGCTTGTTTCTAAAAACCCATTTTAACCCAATTATCTTTTTATTCTTTGGTTTCGGTTCGAAGTGCCACACTTTATTTCTTTCAAATTCATTTAGTTCATCTTGCATTGCCACAACCCAATCTGAATCTTGTAAGGCTTCTTCGTGATTCTTGGGTTCCAATGTTTAGAGAAATGCAAAGTGTGCACAAAAGCTTCTCATCTGGGATCTTGTTTGTATTCCCTTGCTTAAGTCACTTAAGATCAAGTCAAGTGAAAAGTCAAGTGGATGTGACTTATGATGTTTCCATGGTTTAAACACGAAGTCTCTTGTGGAGACTGATGTGGAAGCAGGCTCACTAACTTGATTTTCATTGTGCTCAGCTTCATTTCTTTCATTTTGTACTGCTCTGGGAACAGCTGAATCAGGCACATCTGGCTGGTCCTGATTTTCCTGCGGTTCCTGTTCTTGATTAGGTTCTGCATTTTGAACATGCTGCTCTTCATTTACTTCTTATTCTTGCTCTTTGTGAATGTTTTCATCATCTTCCAAGTTAGCAAGACCTATCTTAAAATTACCCGTTTCTTGTTCACTTGTCATAAAATTACTTTCATCAAAGATAATGTGAACAGATTCTTCAACACACATAGTTCTCTTGTTATAAACTCTATATGCTTTACTGTGAGATGAGTAGCCAAGAAATACTGCCTCATCACTTCTTTCATCAAATTTACCTATATTTCTTTTCCATTTACATGTACAAAACATCGACAACCAAATACACGAAAATATGAAATATTAGGTTTAATGCCTTTAAATAGTTCATAGGGAGTTTTAGAAGTGATTGGTCTTATTAACACACGATTAACAGTATAGCATGCAGTATTAACGGCTTCAGCCCAAAAGTTTCTAGGGAGACCACTAGCTATTAACATGGTTTTAGCCATTTCCTCTAATGTTCTATTTTTACGTTCCACCACACCATTTTGTTGTGGTGTCCTTGGTGCGGAAAAATTGTGACTTAAACCATACTCGTTACAATAATCCATAAACCTTGAATTTTCAAATTCTTTACCATGATCCGATCTTATGTGAACAAGTTGATTGTTACTAGATTTTTGAATTTTATTGGCAAATGCAACAAATTCATCAAAGGCCTCATCTTTGCTAGATAGAAATAATGTTCATGTAAATCTACTGTAATCATCAACTATAACAAATACATATCGCTTTCCACTGCGACTTTGGATTCTCATTGGTCCACAAAGATCTATATGAATTAATTCAAGTGGCTTTGAGGTGGTCACGACATTTTTAGGTTTGAAAGACGACCTTACATGTTTTCCTTTGGCACAAGGATTACACACTTCATCCTTTTGAAATTTAAGGGACGGTAGTCCTCTAACTAGGTCTTTAGTTCGTAAAGTATTAAGCAATGAAAAACTAGCATGACCTAAACATTTATGCCAGAGAAGAGGGTCATCTTCTAATACACTAAGACACGTTAGACTGGTTTTGGGAACAGTGTGGAGGTCCACAATATAAGTGTTCCCTTTTCTGATTCCTTCCAGAATGGTGTCTCCTGTGTCATTCCTAGAAATAATGCACTTTTCATAAGTAAAGTTTACAGAGTTACCTTTGTCGCAAAATTGAGAGATACTTAACAAATTATGTTTTAAATTCTCGACTAAAAATACATTGTCAATTGCATGGGAACTTGACCTTCCTACTTTTCCTTTTGGCAATGATTTCGCCTTTCATATTGTCTCCAAAGGTCACAGTTCCTCCATTATAGGCTTCTAGTAAGAGAAATTTTGATCTATCACCTGTCATGTGCTTAGAACAACCACTGTTGAGATACCATGAGATGTTCCCCCTCACTAGAACCTGCAAAACGAACTAATTGTTAGAGGGTGGAACCCAGCCAACCTTGGGTTCCATGTCGATTATACATGAGTCATATTTCTTAATCCAGATCCCATCGACATATAATTGGTTCGTTTTGTTATGCTGTTCTCCTTTTAAACATTAATATTTCAGGTGCCCGGTTTTGCCACAAAAGGAACAGATCTTACTACTTGGGCGATCAATAAAGACCTTTTTCTTTTTATTGTACTTATCGTATCCTAGACCTTCAGTTCCTTTAGTTTTGGCCTCAAGAATCCATTTGTGAACCTTTTTTATTTTCCCTTTTCCTCTTGAATTTAATTCAAGCTTTAGCTTTTCATTCTCATTTTTAGTGGATTCTATGTCTAATTTAATCTTCTTAAAGTCTGCATTTATATCTTGAATAGGTTTGGTCTTTATTTTTTCTTCTAACCCTAACAATTTATATTGACTTAATTCAATATTTAACATGATGTTTTCTTGTTTTACTTTTTCTATAATTTCCTTTGACATCACATTTTGATCAAGTAAATCAAAGAATCGAGTTTGCGCGTCAGACCTAAAAGAATTTAGGTAGGATACTAGGTCATTACTGGCCTTAAGGTCTTTTTCTATTTGGAGACAGGTGGCAGTTCGTTTTTCCAGATTATTTTGTGTCTCCAAGATCATTTTAATTAATTCATATTTATCCAATCTAAATAGGTGATTAGGAAATGAATTAGAAGACAATACCTCTTTTCCTTTGGACTTTTCATCATGTGTTGCCATGAGACAAAGATTAGCTGTTTCTTCCTCAACTGGAGTTTCGGTTTCAACTTCACTTTCAGATTCTCCCCATGCAGCTATCATTGCTTTGCGAAAGTCAGTTTTGTTGAAGTTTCCTTTGTTCGGTTGTCTTCCTGTTTCCCTTGCCTTCCTTTTGCCCTTCTCGTTTTTCCATTGAGGGCACTCTTTGATGAAATGGTCAGTGCTTCCACACTTGTGACATTCGTAGTTGGTTTTGGAATTAGCAGTTTCCCTTTCTTTGTTGTTTCTTTGATTATTGTATCTGCTGTTCCTGAAAAACTTTTTGAATTTTCGAACTAACATTGCTATTTCTTCTTCATCACATTCTGACTCTTCTTGTTCCTAGATGTAATTCATGAGTCATCAGGGAACCAGCCAACTCTTCCAGATTGAACTTTGTGAAATCTTTGGATTCTTGTATGGCTGTGACTTTAGCTTTACAACAGTCATCTTGAGGTAGACTTCTGAGGATTTTTCTGACCTGTTCATCTGAGGGAATAAGCCTTCCAAGTGAGACAAGTTCGTTAGTTATGTTAGTGAACCTAGTGAACATTTCTTGAATACTTTCTCTAGGTTCCATAACAAATCTTTCATATTTTGACATTAGCAAGTCAATCTTGGAACGCTTCACTTCACTAGTTCCTTCATGAGTAACTTCCAGCAGATCCCAAATCTGCTTGGCTATTTTGCAACCCATAATACGATTGTGTTCATTCGGTCCAAGCCCACAGTGAAGTAATTTGATGGCAAGAGCATTCATCTCCATTTTCTGAAAATCTTCTTTCTCATATTTAGTTATCGGTTTGGGAACAATCTCGTTATTGGAGTGGGTAGTGGTTACCTCAAAATCTCTAACTTCGATGACTCTCCAAACTTGATAGTTTTCGGCCTTGATGAAGATTTTCATCCTATTCTTCCAATATGTGTAGAATTTTCCATCGAACATCGGCGGTCTTTGAGTAGAGTAACCTTCTTCCATATGTTCATTCATTTTCAACATCTCTAAAATACCAAGATACGACTCTCAGGGTTTCCTGATCAAATGAGGAACATGGATCTGATACCAATTGTAGAAACACTTAGAGATTATGAATGCAACAAAATGGAGGGGGTGAATTGTTGTATTGCTTTTTCTTAGTATTTATGCCCTGTTTTTGCGGAATTTGAAATCAAACAAAATACTTAAAGCAACATACAAGAATGTAAATTGGAGACAAGAATTTGACGTGGAAACTTTCTAGGCCTACTAGAAAGAAAGCCACGACCACTTCGGATTTTAATCTTCTGTTATTATGCTTCAGGCAATTATAACTCAATTACATAAAACACTTTCTTCTCTTTTCTTCTAGGCCTCGTTTCTTTTCTTTCTCCTTCTCTATTCTCTTCTCTTTCTCTCGTTTGTTTCTCACAATTCCCCCTTAGACTTCCCAAGTCTAATTTACAACACTCAAGAACCCTTTACAAAATAATTCTCTAAGATTGGATAAAAACTAAAGATTGCACAAGGAAAATATTTGAGAATTAATTGGCAAATTAAGCAAATGAATATTTTTCCTTTTCTTGAATGATCTCTTTTGATTTTCTTGATTATGGCACACCCTCACACCTATGGACGGTTACACTATCTCTTTTATATGAGATAGAACCGTGTAACAAAACCATAATCCCATTATCTAATGATGTGGGAAGGTGGGTAGGAGGTTTGGAAGTAACTCCAAGTCCCACGGTTAATTTAGGCCAAAAATGGTAAATTCCTATTTTTGTGGAGATATAAGGAAGGCTTATTTTAGCTCTCTAGGTGGTTAATTATTTTTGCCAATTAATATTCCTGTGCAACTTCTAGTTATAACCGTACAAAACTACAAAATACAAGAAAAAACTTATTTTTCTATTTTCGCTGATTCTATTCTCAAAACAGCTTCACTGGGAACTCTGCACTGTCTCCATCTGATCTTATTTTAGTTTTATCAATATTGGAATTGGGACAATTTGTTTGACTCTTTATTTGACCTTCAAGATTGACTCGTTTGACTTTGACATTGACTTGTACACGCAGCATTCCTCCAACAAGCTCCTTAGGTGCCATCTACGATTATAACAAACCGGATATACGACCTACAACACAATCTCTAAAACTTTGTTTGTTTATAAATGTCAAGTCATCATCAAAACTCAATTTGGCCAACAGGCTTCATTCAACATGTGCACCAAGGTCTGCTGTTAGACAGTTGTTTCAGTTGTCCTGTCTCTTGTGTCAGTCTTGGCTTTTGGGGGTCTTATCTTCATTCTTTGGACTTTCTATGCCTTCTTATTTATTTGTACTGGGGGCTAACCCTCTCCCAAGTCCATCGATGGTCTTAGATCTCTTACCCTTGCCTTCATGAGGATTTGGTGTAGGTGTTTTGCTGAAAAATGCCTGCTGATTTGATGGATTTGGTATTTGATGTTTTTTGTTGGCTTGAGCTTCTGAATCAGTTAATGAACCATCATCACATGGTTCAGTGTTTCATGCAACATACCACAATGTGGATTCTAGAGTCTTTGACGGTCAACTCTATAAAAGTTAAGAATTATATATCGAGAGATCCCATGCACAACCAAGACTACACCAACAACTAACCTAGAAACAAAAAAAAACGAACTCAAACAAAAGACAGAACAATTGTGTTTTGATCAAATTTTCGTAACTTGAATAGAAAATCAAAGCACCTCGTCAGTAATTTTCGTGTCTATTTCCTGCAGCAGCGCGCATGGAAAACATAATGGAGAGTAAATGATAAAGGAAACGACAAGCCAGGTAGTAGTAGTAATAAAAAAATGAAAAGACACACATAGCAGACAATAAACTTAAATGTCATTATTATAGATAAATGTAGTATAAGTTGATAGCGGAAAATTGTGAATAACTCTTTTTTATGATCAATGTTTCATCATCATGAAAAGTTTTACTATAAATCATATTTTACGACCACTTATTATGGACAATTAAACAAACAAAATTAATCTAAACTGATCTTTAACCATTGAAATAGAATAAACACGTTTACTTTTATTAATTACTCTTTCTTCACTGCAATTGTCCACACAAATTGATGCACTCTAATTAATAAAGGTTGTCTAATGTGTTGATATTAGACATAAAATAAATCAAGTGTGTTGTTGTTAGACTTAATTGGGTTGAAATGTAAGTATACAAGGTTTAGTTGGATTGTTTGAATAACTCAAAAACAAAAAAATAGAGACTGATAGAGTTTGAACTCTACCCTAATGGAACTTAGGAATTACCAAATACCTATAAACATCCACACAAGTATTCGTGGCACCACACTAATCTAGGGAGAAATTACATCATTGTATACAAATATAATTAACTAATCTAAGTGCAACATTAAAGTAATGAAGTATATTATAAGTGCACCATCAAAATATTCTTCACAAAATTTAAGTTAAATATTGTTTTGTGTATATTAATGTATACAAATAGGATGTATATATATTATAGCACCACACAAGTATTGTTTTGTATACAATTGCATACAAAACAATGAAGAAACTAATATATACAAATAGGATGTATATTATTGCACCACACAGGTATTAACAACATAAGAAACTAATGATTGTAATTTTTGGTGATAATGGTCGGTCTTGTAGTGAACTCAAATGAAGATGGTGTAATTCCTCACAATAAACATCCATGTATATAGTAAAATTTCACAAATTTAACTAGGATTTAAAAAACAAAGGAGTATAAAAAAGAATTACCCACACTTGTTGTTGCCTTTGTTCACGGTGGGAGAGAAAAGAGGGGAAATTGTGCTACCTCTATCATGGTGGGAGAGAAAGGAGGGGAAGATGGCCTCCGACACCGAGTTGTTGCTCACGTTAATGATGGTTTCGGTTTTCTTGAATTGTTAGGGATGAAGACAAACGCCTCTTCCCCGATCGCTGTTGCCTTGGGGGTTTCAAATTGCTTTTCAAGTTAATTAGGGTTAGGGAACAACGAAGAGGGAGCCGAAAGTTTTATTTTAATTTTTTATCATTTGAAAGTTGTTTAGGAGGGAACAATACTGCTTCTTTTTTTAGTTTTTAGATGCTTTTTTACCTCATAATTTTTGAAAACTCATGTTTTTAAACATTTGCTATAGCGTCTATAACTAAGTGTCTAAAACCTCTTTATTTTATTATTGATATCTTAAGAGGGAAGTAGGAAAGATACGATCACATTGGAAAGTTGGAACAATGAACCATTAGGTGAACAAATTTGGGGATTGAATTTCTTAGGTTTGAAAGACAGGGCTTTGTGAAGAAAAGAGGTAGAGATAAAAGATTGGTAGACTTTGGAATCAAGAAGAATATGAATGGAAAAAGTTTCAAGGAGAAATGATCGAAAATGACTTTACATTCAAACTCTTTATTCTTGTTAACTGATATTACAACTCTCAAATCCTAGACTACTCTTAAGTGAAAGAATATTATCACCTCTTGTCATCTCAAATGAAATTTAAAACTTTGATTAGGTACATATAAATCAACAATATGTGTTGCTATTGAAGAAGAAGTTGTTATTGTAGACTTCAAGATCATCAATGGTTAACATTGAAGCTAGCATTATTTAGAAATGTAATAGGAGATATTTAGGTTTCTGTCTACTACATATTTGTTTCCTTCTAGTAGGAAAATGTTTCTTTCTACTATGGCTATGCACATTAGGAATATGTCATAGAACATCATGGTTTATTTTCAATATGAATATTATGAAATATTATATAATCTAATGAAGCTAACATTGTTGTCTTTATCGTAGAAGCTAACATTGTTTACAAAAGTAATAAGAGATATTTATGTTTCTGTCTACTACAAATATGTTTCTTTCTACTAGGAAAATGTTTCTTTCTACTATTCCTATGAAAAATTCGGAATAATGTAATTGAACATCATAGTTTATTTTCAGTGTGAATATTATGATATATTTATATAATCTAATGAATATTGAATGAAGCAGACACTACTTCTATTAAATTTCTAAGAATCATATATAGCATGAATAAGTGATACTTTTTTCAAGTTAAATGTTGCTAAACTTTATAAAACAGTTATTCTTTCTTTCAAAAGTAACTAAGTGATGAAACACCAAGATGCATAAAAGATACATTTTGTAACATATATACTACTAAAACTTTTTAAACAGTTACTAATGTATCATAGACTGTTTTCAAAATAGATAATATCCAACAACCATCACAAAAGTAAATAGTCATTTAAGTTTTGTAAAATACACATCATAATAAAAGATTAAATAGAAGAGTTTTTAAAGACAACATTTTAGTTTTCTTTGATTCATCACTGCATCTTCTTCTTGCCTTTATCAACTTTTGATTTCATCTTTGCTTGGCCAACATTAACATTCTCAAACTCTTCTAGGCCTAAATCAAATGAAGGAAAGTCAATGTTAGACGCTTGTGTCCTAACATCTATAAGTTTCTCCACCACATCATCGATTTCCTTCCACACATTCGGGTTTTAAAGCCATGGTAAAATGGTTGGGGATAAAGAGTCTTTCCACTGTTTTTGGGCACTTGAGGTTGTGGCCTGAGTAGCCATTGCTTTCAATATCTTGAAGTTATTCATGTGATATTGAGTAACAATATCCATGTTCCTCTTCATCTTAGCTAATTCCTCAACAATTTCCTCATAAAAAGTAACATCAAACAGTCAGAAAAAAACAATAAAATTTTAAATCAACTAAAATAAAACTATTTTGATATAAACAAATGAAGTTAAAACTGTTAGCAACCATGAACATCAAAAAATATTCACTGAAAATGAAAACTATTTAGAATAGTAACAATAATTATAACACAAAACATGAAACTTAAATCAGTAAAATTAAACTTACATATGTTTGCAAAAAGTAACAAGAAACTCATAGAACAAAACATTAAAAACATAACAGTACTACGTAAATGTAAATTAAAAGTAAACTTACATCTTTTGACTCATTATGAATTTCCTCATCGGCAACCATCTTATACCCTTGCGTCAAAGGAATTGACAAAAATCTTGTTGTAGCACATTTCGTTGATGAATAGTGTTCCTTTGCACCTTCTTTAAACTAATTCGGTATGTACAACTAGAATCAAACTCCCCAAGCCCAATACATCTTGCTTTTAACTCATATTTAACACTCTCTTTCAACAAATCATACGTCCAATGTTGCATTAGAGGTAATTCTTTTGAAGCCCAAACTCCCCTGATACTAAATTTGTGATAAAACGCTTATTCCAAAATAGTAACCCAAACAGGAATAAATTTAATTCCTTATTTTGGGCCCTCTTATAACATTTTACCTTAGCCTTTTCAAAACTCATCCACACCAATCTAAAGATGCTATCACATCAACATCATCTAATGGCTTAACAAGGCTCCAATCCACTTGTTTGTGAGGAGTGGGCGCCAAATACGTCACCATCACATACATTACAAAGAGTCGTTTAAAATTTGCTCCACCATCCCTTAAATCAGTCAGAATTTTTTTCAAACAATTTTTGTGACGATATCTCCCTGTTATTACAACCATCCAACTTCTCCCTCCATTGCTCAATCAAATAAGAATCAGGATTATTCTTCCTTTGTCTGCTAGTTTCAATAACAGCGTTTGATTCACTAATTGGCAACCTAAAAATGTCGCAAATATCATACGCTGTTATTGTGAACTTCATGGTGTCATTCACAAAACACGTGTCTCAGAGTCGTTGAGACAGCCCCTATTTTAGCAGCTTAATTAATAGTAATTAATTAAATTAATTTGGGTTATTAAATTTTAAGTATGCTATTTTATTGGGACTCATAATAATATTTTATTATTTAAGGATATCAGTTGTATAAATTTTGGGATCAAAGTAAATTATACGACGAAAAACATGGATATTTTTTTATACACTTCATACATATGATAAGCATAAGTACCCAAATTTCTCAAGTAAGTGCCACCGAAATTTTATGACTCACCCAGTAAGATTTCTACTTCAAGTAAGAAACAGGACAAGCAAAACCCTTCACTTTTTCATATCTTCTTCTTCTTCTTCAAAGTAAAGTACTAGGTTTCATTCTTTTTGGATGCATAAAACCAACCCAAATTTCTGAAAATTTGTCTACTATTACCTCACAAACACATGAACATAATGAATTAAAACAAAATTTCATCATATTAATTCCCAATAGTTGGGGTTTAAAGAAATTTATAGATATAAATGAAAAGAGAAGAATCACAAATGGAATTCTTAAAACCCATAGAGAGAAGAAAAGAACTCAATTGTTTAAACCATGCGCGGGGAGCCTGTTTAAGCCCGTAAAGCGCCTTCTTTAATTTGCACACATAATGTGGGTTAGTAGCATCAATATAACTAGGAGGCTGAGTAACATAAACATTATCATCTAAACAACCTTGAAGATTGGCATTGTTGATATCTAGTTGCCTTAATTTCCATCCCTTAATAGTAGCAAGAGTTAAGACAACACGAATGGTCGCAGGTTTTATAACAGGACTATAGGTCTCATGGAAATCTATCCCTTCTCGTTGATTGAAACCACGAGCAACAAGACGAGCTTTATGTTGAACAATACAACCCTTAGAATCACGTTTCAGTCAGAACACCCACTTGGTACTAATAACATTCTCAGCATAACATGTTGGGACTAAATCCCAAGTATTATTTTTCATCAAAGCATTAAACTCAGAATCCATAGCATGACGCCACTTGGGGTCTTTAAGGGCTTGAGTCACAGTCCTGGGTTCAGTCTCCAAAGAAGTTAATTGAGCCATAAGATTCAATTTATTTATAGGTTTGCGAATGTTATCTTTTAGGCGAGTGATCATGTGATGTGATGGTCCTAGTGGAGAAGAAGATAAAGATGATGAAGTAGAACCGTGAGACAAATTAGAAGGAGTTGAGGAAGAAGAGATAGGAGAAGGAGAAGATGACTCAGAAAGCGAAGTAGGAATAGTAGAGGATGGAGGCGATGATGAGAGAATCATGATATCCATAGGACACCATATACCTGCTGAGGGAAGAGAAGAAGTGTGTGCTTGAGTACTAAAGGAAAAATATTTTCGATGAACTTGACATGTCGTGAAACATATATTTTATTCATTTTAGGATCTAAACAATAATACGCACTTTGTGATGGAGAATAGCCAACAAAAACACAAGCAATCGACTTTGGGTCTAATTTGTGACTAGTGTATGGCCTAAGCCAAGGGAAACACAAAAAACCAAAAGATTTTAGTTTAGTGTAATTAGGCTGTGTAGAGAACAACTTTGTGAAAGGGGATATATTTTTCAAGACAGGAGTGGGCATGCGATTGATGAGATAAACAGCTGTAGAAAAGGCAAGAGACCAATAAAGAATAGGCATGAAAGCATGGTGTAAAAGGGAAAGACCAGTCTCAACAATATGACGATGACGTCTCTTAGAACAACCATTATGTTGTGGTGTGTGAGGAGGGGTAGTGAGCCAAGTAATACCATCTAAAGCAAGAATGTCTTTTAAAGCGAGATACTCAGTTCTATTATCTGAATATAAGTGATGTATAGACATGCCAAAATATTTTTCAACTAAAGCCCTAAAACGAATAAAAACATCCTTAGTGTCGGATTTGCGTCGAAGGGGATAAAAACAAATGTACTTAGTAAAATGATCAACAAATATCAAATAATATTTATACCCATCAAACGATACAACAGGAGATGTCCACAAGTCTGTATATATATATTCTAAAGGTGCAGTAGATGAAATAGTAGAAGTGGCAAACGGCATTTTATGCATTTTATTCACATTGCACGAAATACATGTACATGATTGTTCTTTAGAAACAAAAATATCAATACTAGAACACATTTGTTTTAGAATAGAAAACGAAGGATGTCCAAATCTATGATGCAAGACATTATATGTATGGGTAACATGATTGGTAAATGCAACCGGTGATGAAGATAGAACTTCATAGATGCCTTGTTTAAGTGGGCCTCGAAGTAGAATCTTCCCCGATAGAATATCCTTCACACAAAAAGAATTAGATGAGAATTGAACAACAACATTATTATCCTTACAAAATTGAGAAATAGAAATAATATTTCAAGAAATAGATGGAGCATGTAAAACATTGCGTAGCATAAGAGAAGTAGAGGTGACATTAAGTTTAGTAAAACCTGTATGGGCAATGCTAATAGGCTTACCATCGCCCACAATAAGCTCTTCGGTGCCATCGTAAGGAGTGTGTAAGGAAAGATTAGCAAGATCATTTGTGACATGATGAGATGCGCCACTGTCGAGAAGCCACGTATGAGGATCTTGAGTAGATGCATTAGGAGCAATCTTGGTAGCATGAGCCATGGGTGGAGTAGAAAAACGTCGAGCATCGAACTTTGTAATAATAGAAGGAGGATGAGCAGAGGGAAAGTGTTGGGTGAATTGAGAACATTGAGACAACACATGAACACGTTCTCCACAACATTGACATTTACCCAAGAACGGTTTTGACGACCCTGAGTGCTGAGAGGACTGAGAGGAGGGACCCGAAAACTGCCCATGGACAGCCGGTTGTGAAACTTGTCCATTTTCAACCGATGATGCAAACTGTCGAGAGAAATTTCTAGAATAATTGTCCGGATTCATGCGAAATGGTCGAGAGCGAAAATTATTTGACCGTGAATGCATAGCAAAGGCCGTGGCGGGTACTGAAACTGGACGAGAGGATTCTTGTTTTTGTAATGCAAGTTCTTTATTTATCAATTTTTCATAAAGCTATTCAAAACTAATGGAGGAGTCACGACTATTAATTTGCTCAACAAACAAATCATACGAAGAGCCTAACCCATCAAGAACGCGATCAATAAGATCTTCATGATCAAGAGGCTTACCCATGGAGGCTAAATCATCGGCAATGGATTTGATTGAGTGCATATACTCGGTGATGGAGGACGAACCTTTGGAAATGGCTTTGAGTTGATCTTTCTTTTGCTTAATGTGTCCCCGACTAATTTTGTTAAATGTTTCCGCCAATTTATCCCATAATTCTTTGGATGTGTTAGAATGAGAAATGAGAGAAATGAGATTTGGTGAAAGAGTGCCAACAAGGGCACCAAAGATCAATTGGTCTTGGCGAAACCAAGAAGTGAATGCCGGATTCGATTTTTCGATATTATTTTGCGAAAGCATGGTAGCCGGTTGGGGGCAAGAACCATTTATGTAACCCATGAGATCATGCCCATTAAGAATGGCTTTGATTTGAAGCTTCCAATCTAAGTAATTCTTGGAATGTAATTTGATGACATTGGAGATGGAAAGCGTAATAAATGGTTTATTTGGGTCATTAGGATTGGGAAGAATGTGAGGAGAGGATGCAGCCATTCGATTCAATTACGACGGGAAGAATACGACAGCCACAGATTAGATTGAAACTATATTAGAAAAGAATGTGTGAATTACCCACTGGATTCAATTATGGCAGCCACTGGATTAGAGTAATGCTTGGAAGAATGTGTGAATTACTGGATTGAACATAAATGATTGAAGATTGAAGATTGAAGGTAATGGGTGGATGATGGATTCAATTGGAGCGCGGGAAGAGGATCATGGAATATATATATATATATATATATATATATATATATATATATATATATATATATATATATATATACAATTACAAGAGGGTTTGTTATATTATCCTAAACAAACCAAATCAATAAATCAAGAATTAATTTAAGTAATTGGTTTAACAAAATTCAATTTAATCTTCTTGAATTTATTGGAGCAAGTGGAAGCTAATTGGGATTGTTTTGGAAATTAGAGAATTTTGGGATTAAAGAAATCAAGTAGATCTTCATCTCCATCCTCTTTTGGTAAATGTTCTTTTGGTAGAAGCTCCTTTTGGTTGAATTAGTGAAGTAAATCTTTGATTTTGGGTGGATTATAAAGTGTTTAGAAGAACTTTCTCAAAGGCAACTCACAAACTAATCTATTTAAGCATAATTGAATGTTTTAGAGTAGTTTTAGGTGTTAAATTGTTGTTGATTCATGTTCATAGTTGAAAGAAAAGTGTTGATTATTAAGCAAGTTTCTGTCCAGTTATATTTGACTGTTTTTGGGATAGTTAGAGTCGTTCCTTGATTCTGGTGTCTTCATGAGATTTATAGAGCTTCGAGTCGCAGTCGCATAGACACTTGAATCACCTCTATACGAGTTCGTATGAGAGAGTTACGTTCAAAATAGTGAAATGGTAACAGGCTGTCACGAAAATCAATCATCAGTTTTCTGTTTTACCATTTTCGAGGTAGTTCTTATTGTTTTTGGGTTTTGTTGTCTTCATAAGAATTGTAGAGCTCTGAGTCGCGGTCGCGTAGTCACTTGAATCGCCTCTATACGAGTTCGTATGAGGAAGTTATTACCAAAATACTAACAGGGTGTCTTGATATGGTACTAATACGGGATTAGTAGTTATGAAACGAATTGCGTATTCTTTTAATTAAATGTTTAAGGTTATTTATTGGTACTTGAAATCAATTTAGGGTTATTACTCTTTCTTTGTTGAGTATTATTTGGGGTGATGCAAAAATGGAGCTTGAATCTTTATCCCTTGAAGCTAGAAGTTGATGCATACATAGTGTTTGTTCAAATGCATCAATGAAGTTCTTTGGTTTTCTAATTTGATTTTTGATTGAAGAATGTGCTCATAAAGGTAACCTACAAACACTAATATCTTTTAAAGCTAGTTTAAGTATTTTTATGTTCAATTGATGATGGGAAATATATTGGTTTAATTACTTGTTTATGTAATAATACTGTTAGTTTTGTAAAATGATTTTAATAAAAGTTAATCATGTTATAAAAATTATATTTGATTAAAAGTATGTTAATATTGTATTTATTTAAAGAGATTACAAAAGCATGTTTTGTATGATATTGTCTTCTAAAATATGAGTCTTGAAATATGGTTTTATGAAATGAAGTATGGTTATTGATTTCAAAGAAAATCAAGTGAATTATTAATTCGTTTTATAATTAAATGTTCTACATTGGAAAATGTCCGTTTTTGGGAATTGGCAACGGGTATTCATATCCGGATTATTATGAAATCCTATAGCTTGATAATAGGTAATGCTTTTCGGATCGGTCTCGAGCCTCCGATCCCGTTTCGTTCTTGCAAGAACCGTATTTCGGTGATGACGATCACCCGTATTCTCAGGATTTAGATCAAGCCTACTTCCTGACGGTCCATATATTCCCACGTTTGAAAGTGCTGTTATATTATTGTTTTAAATATGAGTTTTGAATAAATACGTTTGGTATATAAAGTTTTGTTTGTTTCGCAAATGAATTCATATGTTTCATTTGTCGTATTTTGACTTTCGCTATTTACTTGTAAAGTAATAGCCGTATTTTGATTTCGCTATTAACTTGTAAAGTTATGGCCGTGTTTTGATTCACTGTGAACCAAAGGTTCTTAGTCGTATTTTTATTGATACCAAACGGTCTTTTAAAAGAGTTTGGGTTTTAACAAGCTAATGTTTTATAAGGATTTACCGAATAAGCAAAGATTGAAGTGGAGATGTTTGTTAATGACTTGTATATAAATGTACTAGTTTGTTGAATTACTCAACAATTCAATTGTTGACAGTCCTTGATGGGGCCTATCCCTTACGGGGGATAAATCCACTTTCAGGCTAGCTCTGCTGTGGAGATGATGCCTACTTGTGTTATGTTTTTTGTGTGAGGCGAGGACTTCTTTTTGAAAATCATAATGCAAATTAGATATTTGTAAATTAAATTGTAATATTTTATAACATTTTGTAAATAGTATTTATTTATTTAATGTAAAAAGTTTTAAATACTCTGATATTAGTTTGTTGTGGCTATCGAGCCACAGGTCGGATTCAGCCTAGACTTTTATAAGTCTTCCGCTGTGCTTTGTAGACAATATTATAATATTGTTTACGCTGGTTTGGGCTGTTTCAGTCGTATGGTTTAATGAACCAAGGCACAATACCATGGAAACTTTTCAATAAAATAGCATGTAATAAGCCATCAAATCCAATTTCTTTTAAGTCTTCCCTTTGTTTTAAAGACATCATATCCCCTAACAGCATAAGTCCCCCAATCATTTGACAATAAATGAAAGGGTTCATTTTGCCTGCAACATAAAATGAATATAAAAATGTGTTACTAACAAAAAAACCATATCAAAAAGCCACATAATTATCACTAACAACAACTCTTTTAAAAGATGGGAAATTCCACATGGTAGCATCCAGTTTTAATGAAATGCTAGTGGTAGCACTTTTTTAAGAAAATTTCACATGGTAGCATCCAGTTTATGCACTATCTAATTGTCGTAGCATTTTCTGTTAAGTTCTTGTTAAATTCCATTTAATTGATCATTTTGTAAGTTTTTCCACATGGTATCATCAAATTTTTGTTTAATTCAACGTTTTAATGTTTAATTCATTAACGCCTATAAATATTTAATAATTTTATGTAAAATTTATAATTGTTAAATAATTTTAACGTTTAATTCATCATTTTAATGTTTAATTCACCGGTCGAAACAAGTACTCTTTCGAATAAGTACTTATTTCGATCGGATTTTCGAAAAAAGTTATCCCATTAAGAAACGACGTCCATTTTGTTTTTTAAAAATCGTTATGATGGGTGAGAATGACGTCAAATATCTTTTTCGGTTTACGTATCGCAAAATGGCGAATAAGTATTTGTTTCCACCGGAATTTCGAAAGAGATACCCCATAAGGGTAATTGCAATGTCCTTTTTTTGAAAAAATATCGTTATGATAGGTAAAAATGACGTCAAATATCTTTTAATTTTATTTTGTTAATTTATGTGTTTTAATTTTAAATTATTTAAAAATACGAGGATTAATGAGATACTACCACATAGACAACTTAAACTCTCAAATTGGTCAAACCCTCAAACTTAACGGTCAACTAACGTTTTCCGTATAGTGGTAGTCATTTGCAAATAAATATATCAGATCAGGTAGATTTTTGCGAAAAAAAAATACTTAAGATAATTTTTTGCAAATACACTTGTAGATTAGGTAGTTTTTATTATTTATCCATAAAATTCCTAAACATTTATGGGCGTTAATAAATGAAACGGTAAATTAAACATTATAATAGTGAATTAAACGTTAAAATGGGTAATTAAACAAAAATTGGATGCTACCATGTGAAAAAAACTTACAAAGTGATAAATTAAACGGAATTTAACAAGAACTTAAAGGAAAATGCTACGGCAATTAGATAGTGTATAAATTGGATGCTACTATGTGGAATTTTCTTAAAAAAATGCTATCATTGTCATTTCATTAAAACTGGATGCTACCATGTGGAATTTCCCTTAAAAGAAACATATATAAAGCCACATAATTAAAGCCACATAATTAAAAATAACAATTTAAGATCACTCACTCTTTAGGGTTAACAACAATAGACAAGGATGCAACATCCTTCTTCAAAATATGATTTCCTAACTGCGTAGTTTTGCGACCAATAGTTTTTTTTGGTATACTTAATTGTAAAGCACGACTTCTAGTCAACCTAGCGGTTGTTCGAACTTCTAAAAAACAATTTATTAAAAAGAAATCAAAAAAAAAAAACTTGGGAAATTCCACGTGGTAACCCTGAGGTTTTGGGTTTTCCATTTGGTAACCAAAACTTTTAAAAAATCCACGCGGTAACCCTGAGGTTTACGTAGATGTTCCATCATGACCTTTTTGCAGTTAAAAACGTTAGCAAACGTTAATTTTGAAGATTTATCGCTGTTGTATGCATATTTATGCGACTCACCATTTCAAATGTCATCAGTTTGAACCTTTTTCCCCAAAATATAAACCTCAAATCTACCATTTTTCATCCAACTCATATTTTTTCCCCCAAATCCAAAGATGGTAGAGTTTGGGTTTATATTTTGGGGGAAATGGTTCAAACTTATGGCATTCAAAATGATGAGTCGCATATATAGGCGTACAACAACCTTAAAGCTTCGAAATTAATGTTTCCTAATGTTTTGCTAACGTTTTATGTGCAAAAAGGTAATGGTGGAACAATTTAGTAAACCTCAGGATTACCATGTGGATTTTTTAAAAGTTTTGGTTACCACGTGGAAAACCCAAAACCTCAGTGTTACCACGTGGAATTTCCCAAAAAACTTTATATAAGTTAAAGTTCTTAAAATTCAAACATGGTGCTTGTTTTCGTTGCCTTCTATTCACAATCTTCTTCTTTGCTTCAATTTCTAAAAGGACGCGTTTGGAAACACACATTTCATTTCAAATTGTGGATTTCAATTATGAAATCATTATGAAGAATTTGAAATTATAAGGATTGGGGTGTCATTCTCAAATCCTCATTTTAATTAACTACTTTTATAACATTGGTGGATTTGGCTCAAATCCAAATTTAAATTCTTGTTATTGCCAAACACTAACTTTAAGTCAAATCCATATTTGCAAATGAAAACATCATTCCCAAACGCGATTCAGTTTCACTTTCACTTTCACTTTCACTAGTAAAAATCTTTGATGACATGAGCTTTCAAACTTTTTTGATAGATTAAAATCATTATACAACACATTAAGAACAATAAATTGTTGAAAAGTAACAAAAAAATAAATTTTATACCTTTAACTACCTCCTTTCCCTTTTTCTTCTTTTGGTTTTGATGTAGAAGCTTGTGCAACTTCACTCATATGATTTCCCAACACTATACTTAAAAGTACTAGCTTCATGTTATGATGTATAAATAACGATATAAAAAATTTAAAAATATCTTAGACTTGGATACCTTGTTCGAGTACAAATCCTTCAGGCTCTTGATTTTCATCATCGGTATTAGATTTTTCATCTATAAAAATTTTAATGCGTTGATCAAATAAATGCAATAATATATCATATAAATTAATTAATATATATAATTTGCATACCTTCTTCATCTTCGTCAATTTCTTCATGTCCACTAGAGAGTGATTCGTATTCAGAAATGGAATCATCTTCTGCTTGCTCATCCACAGTAACTTTATCTACAGTAACAAATTATGACAATAGATAAAAACAATATTTGAAAGTAACATGAACTTTATCTACAGTAACTAAATTAGATTATACACCTTTGTTTGCCACTTGGGGTTTAGTTGTACCCTCTGCTGCATATACAAAAATTTATAAATTAATATTGTGACGAAAAATAACCAAATATATTATTATTTAATTATTTTAAATTTGCATACCTTCTTTCAATTGATCATCTTCAGTTTCATCATCATCTAATTTGGATTCATCATCAGTGTTGGTATTATTATCAGATTTGGCATCATCATCAGAATTGTCATCATCTTGAATTTGACAGAAGTAATAAAGTTTAACATAAATATAAATTTGGATACCAGTTAAAAGTAACATGAATTTAACATTAAGCAAAGCAAAAACAATTAATATAACATTAAAATTATAAATGATGAGAAACTAACTAAATATATATTTATTTAATTAATTTAAATTTGCATACCTTCTTTGGACGGATCATCTTTACTTTTATCATTATCCGATTTAGATTCATCTTGAATTTGCCCTTCAATTGGATTTTCAGTTTGACATTCAACATCCATAGGTTCATGTTGTGTCACTACAGCTTGGTCTTCAGTTTTCTCATTCATTTGAGATCCTAAATCTTGCACTACAATGATTTCAGGAAATTGCGTATAAAACAAAACAAGTAACATCAAAAGTATGAAAGTAACATTAAATTATACAAAAGAAAAACAAATAATAAAACATTAGATAATAATATCATGAAAAACATAATAATATTACTAGTAATTTATTAAATATATTGGAAAATTATCGGGGTGTTACAGGGAATTGGCAACGGATATTCATATCTGGAATATTATGAAATCCTAAAGCTTGATAATAAGTAATGCTTTTCGGATCGGTCCATATATTGTCACATTTTAAAGTGTTGTTATATTCCTGACGGTCCATATGTTGCCATGTTTTAAAGTGTTGTTATATTATTGTTTTAATATGAGTTTTGAATAAGTTATCGATGAAAATTCAGCAGATTGACGGAGCCAGAGATCGAAATTCTGGTGAACGAGTCGGTGTGGCGAGAAATTCCGGCAGGATGGTCCCCACTATGTCGTCTTGGCCACACATTATTAGTCTATGCTTGGAGAAAAATCTTGATGTTTGGAGGTTTAGCTAAAAGTGGACCACTTCGTTTCTGTTCAAGTGATGTTTACACAATGGATCTGAGCGAGGAAGAGCCTTGCTTCAGATGTGTCACTGGAAGTGGGATGCCATGAGCTGAAAATCCGAGAGGCATTGCTCCTTCTCCCCGGTTAGATCATGTGGTTGTGAGCCTTCCAGGTGGCAGGATCTTGGTATTCTGCCTCACAGCTATCTACTTGACCCAACCGAAGAGAAACCAACATGGAGAATACTACAGATGGGTACTCTTAGATTGACGTTGTTCTGCTATCTGTTTCGCATCATAGTTAGATTGACTTCATTCCAGGTTTTGATTTTTGGGATTTGTATGAAATGAAAATATGTGAATCATTCTTCATTTTTTTACTACAGATCTTATAAGCGGGTTAATTGTTATAGTTTTATGGTTTCACTTCACTACTCTTGAAGTCCAAGTTTTTCTACATCCCAAGCCTTCCTTTTCTTCTGTTCCCCCTACTATTTTGAGGTCCGTAGTATCTGGGAAAAAGGGCAACAAAAAATTCCAAAAAGAAAAAAATAAAGAGGAAAGAAACCCCCTGATAAAACCTCGATGGAAAGCAGGTAGTTCAGCTACTGCTTATTTTTATGCATTTGTAGTGAAAAATAATGTATTTTCTCAGATCTCTTTGTACAACATCAATCTTCTCTTCAGGTTCTACGATCTCTGAACCGAGGAGGTCTATAGTTGTTATGTGAAGCTTATGCTGAAGCCTGGCTTTTTTTCTCCGCACTAGATTGTTTTATATTTTTGTTACGCCTTTATTTTATTTCCTTATGATAATAATATATGATCGATTTATGTTCATAAGACATGTTTTATATACTTACACATTTATTTCATTTCTGTAGTTGAATCATGAATGCTGCATTTTCTATAAACTAAGTAATAAGGTCCAAGATTACAGTTTCCAGAAGTGACTTTTGAATTTTGCTGATGACTTTTCAATATCTTTTATTGTAATATTTTCGAGGTGGTAATTTATCTAACAAATTGTTATTAGCCTTTGATAGCCATTACAGTCAAAATCACCACCGATCAAGATTTGAGATAGAGCAATTGTTGTCGATTTAGCTTGTAGTAGATGATTCATATACATCAAAACCATAGTTTTAAAAATACTATTAAACTATTAACTAATAGAATTCCTATTTTAGTTGATTATTTCAAACCTTTATTTTGTTGAGTCATAACTCAAAAGTAACACAATTAGCAATCATTAATACTTTTAAAAATACTATTAACTAATAGAATTCCTATATATATATATATATATATATATATATATATATATATATATATATAATATGTATATATATATATATGTATATATACATGTATATACATATGTATATATATATGTATATATATACATACATATGTGTATTATGTATATTATATATATATATATATATATATGTATGTATAATATATATATATATATATATATATTATATATATATATATAATACATATATATATATAATATATATATAGTATATATATATATATATATATATATATATATATATATATATATATATATATATATATATATATATATATATATGTATATATATATATATATATATATATATTATATATATATATATATATATATATATATATATATATAATATATTATATATATATATTTTATATATATATATATATATATATATATATATATATATATAATATATATATATATATATATATATATTATATATATATATATATATATATATATATATATATATATATATATATATATAATATATATATATATATAATATAATTTTGAAAATTAGGGATATATATAGAACAAAGCAAAAGTAACAGACACATTGAAGCCTGGGAACCCCAAGACCGCCGTCATAAAAAACCCCGCAAGGGGAAAAAACCATTGGAAGAGGGGACTAAGAGACAGGTCACCCAAAACAACATAGGGGTGTACTTTGCAACACTAGAAACCTCAAATAAAATCACCATACACACTAGAACACCCACCCAACAAAAAACTAACACCTTACACACCAAATACTAACCACCTTACATATATATATATATATATATATATATATATATATATATATATATATATATATATATATATATATATATATATATATATATATATATATATATATATATATATATATATATATATATATATTTATATATATATATATATATATTTTATACATATATATATATTATTATACACATTATTATAATAACACACACCACAATACTAAAATATATATATATATATATATATATATATATATATATATATATATATATATATATATATATATATATATATATATATATATATATTATATATATATATAAACGTGAAAATTCTCAAGGAATTATTCATCCTCCAAAATTCAAGAGTCAAAAATTAATGAGTCCAATTCTGAAAAAAAAATTTGTTTGAAGGAACTCCTCCATCAGTCAAGAAGACAAAAATTACAGATGACAATGGTGGAGCATCAAAAAATGAAGATTTCATTAATCTGGAATCTAATTGAGGTTTTACCATCATATTGTTTGGGAGTGGAGCGTTTGGTTTGTTTTTGAAGCTGAAATATTATAAGCTACTTGGTTTAAGGATATTATTATAAACTACTTTGATGCATCTATGTTTATCTATTGTGATGTTTAATGAATGAAATGAATATTTAATATTTAATATTATATAAAGCAAGGTTGTTAGAATCTGGATTCTACATAGGATCGTTGAGGGGGTAGGATCGAAATCGGTAGAATCGGATCATAGGATCGCGTGATCTTACAAATATGCATTAATATGCTTTAGATAACTGATTTTCAATTGCATTTGTTCTTTTTTTTAAGTTTGAAAGTTTAAATTAACACTTATTTCACTTCAACTATTAAGTTTTGTAAAAGAATACCTTAATAATCACTTTTAAAATGCGAATCAAGAAAAACATGAATTTTAGTCATATTGATATAATTGTTTAGATATATACATATATATACATAAGTAAATTTTGGATTATATGAAAGTTTTGTACGATTGAAACTACTCTTGTATGATCGGATCGTAAGATTGTAGGATCATAGAATCGTATTATGATCCTACCACTTAAATCCTAAAGCTATGTAGGATCGTACGATTTTACCAATTTAAGATCCTACCTACGATCCGGATCG
>CM033457.1:10751381-10767476 GCA_019425755.1 Amaranthus cruentus | reverse complement strand
TATTTTAACCTTCTCTCCCTAGGTCCACTTTAGAGTCACGATCGTTCTTCACAATCTATTATCGCTTATATCTACCTAGCTAATCCATCCCAAGTATTACATCCGGATCATTCATTTCTAGGGAAAACAAACACTGAAATATTACTTTTCCTATCTTGACCACACTTCACTAAACAATACATTACAATGAAAAGCCCTCTGAAGGAATAAGATCGAAAAGATGTTTCCTCGGTTTTCCAACTCTAAGTCCTTAACTTAATTTAAACGAATAATACAATGAAAATGTAATCAAAAGTACTTTAATTTTTTGTATTGATGCAAACTATATGGACTAAATTCACTCGATGCTTCTTAGAGTTAACTCACAAAGTCCGCTCTTCTTAGTAGCAGAGCACATCTCCTGATTTCCTCGCTGCCTCAGAAATTTCGCCCTCGAATTCCCTATGGTTGCCAACAGGGAGTGATCGCTTGAAACCTAGGTTTGTGGCACCCCCAAGTCTCACCAAAACTACCACCATTGTGGTTTCCCCCTTTCCCAAAAGTTACACTCCTTCGCACAAAACGTTGTTGTTGAAAGTCTCGATGATTTCCCCCTCGAAGCTCTTGTTTTCCCAAGCGAGTATAACACTCATACATTCTATGGCCCGGTTTACCACAGTAAGAACAGTCTACTAACATACCCCAAAAGTCCCTTCCCGGGTTATTTTTCTGGTATCTTCTATAGTTATAAATTCTTTCCTTTCCATTGTGGTCATACTAAGGCTTCGACATCCTAACCTCTGGTGTCGAATCCCCTCTACTCTTGTTGTTCTGACTTGTATGGAAGGCTTTTTCCTCGAAGCCTCAAAACGGCTTATGTTTCTTGAATTGGTTGTGAACGTGATTACTCACATTCATTGCATTTTGCCACATGGGTTCCTTCCTCTTTTCCCCACTATGACCCATCTTCTCTTTTTCCTTCCTAATAACATTTCCAATCTGCGCAACTCTCTTATATAGTTGGTCTAAAGTACCGTTCAACTCTCCATTTCAAACCTAGTGAACGCGTTTGATTTGTGTTTCCTCACATGAGGTTGGTAAAACGTTCCCAGCTTAACTCACCATCGTTATCGAGGTTAAACAAAACTTAGGCTAATATAACTTCTTAGAAATAAAGAGGTTTGTCCTAATAGTTGGTAGAACTAAAATATTGAGTCTGTTAATCGACTCCTAAGCTTCCTCCAAAAAAATAATTATTTAATTAATTATGCAAATGCTCAAAATTTTCAATATAGTAATATATCAAATTTCACAATTCAACTAATGAGAAGAAAGTATAAATAACTAAAAAGATAAATCAAAATGAAATTATAATTCGAACCAACATATTCTGTCACATCATATAATTCAATTCCAAAATACTTGGGAACAAAAATCCCAATTCATCATCGTTCTACGAAAATTGTTGATCCAAAACAAAACAAAAGAAACTTCTCGACCACAAAATTATCCATACATCATTATTAACGTGGAACTAGTCATACGAAATCATAAGCATAAATACTAAAATCAAAAACACATTCATGCAATAAAAGGCGATGCATCCAAACGGTCCTGATCTTCCTCGTATCGATCAGGGTCAAAGTTAGTATCTCCAGAGTCATCGCTAGACGTGCTATCAGAAAGTTCTACAATTACCGGTTCAAGTGGTCTTTCCTCCCACATGGTGATTTCACTTTCCTCCTCACTCATAGTCTTCTCGCCTCACCGGCCAACCCCCTAGGATGACTATTTCGCTATCACTATCGCTGATAACATCATCTCTATCAGCTATTCCTTTCTCCACATCAGCATTATAACCATCTCCCACGTTATCGTCATAGGGTTTTTCTACCACTCCTAAGGAATCTTCCTCCATAATTTCCCCCTATTCCTCATCGGAATTCTCCTCAAAATCCTCCTCAGATTCTTCTTCTGGGTCCTCATCGGGGTCCTCCTTTGGGTCCTCTTCTGGATCCTCATCGGGATCCTCCTCAAAATCCAACTCCTCGAAGTTTATCAGTAACACTGAGTTTGGGTCTACTACAGAAACAACCCCCTCAACAACATCAGCTCTTGCCCCACTAGTCCCCGGAATGTCAACTCTCTCCCGACTTACAGTCTCCATCGATCTAATCCTTCTGTTGGTCTCTCGATCAAACTGTTCAATTCTCTCATTGAATTCAGCCATCTCCTCATCTATTATTCTCTCATAAACCTGTTTAGACTTCTTATAAATCATTTCCATCCTACATGTATAGTCTAGATCACTTTCCCCCTCTTTTCGGTGCCAAATTCCTAAAGCATCAATCTCTGCCCAAGTTGGTGTATTAACTAAAACTCTTTAGGGTTCTTCTAGGGAACTAATTCCCTCTTCAGCAGGTCTCTTTCCTTTATCCGTGACAGAAGAGCAATAATCGAACTTTCTGACTCACAAGGAAAGCAAATGAGACAATCAATTTCTAAGATAAGACAAAGATAGATATAAACAGAATAACACAAATCAATACATAGAATTTCTATTATACACACTAAGCAAAAGACATAATATCCCCTTAATGTCTACCCATTACTCTCGTCATCATTTATTCCTCGTTAGTCTATCGGTTTAGATAAATAACACTAAATAGAACTCCCGCTCTGATACCAATTGTAACATCCCGGAAAAACTCTGATCGTTTTAAAAGAGAAAACGACTTTTTGAAGAAACTAAATACGGCCCGAGTCAAACCAGGACGTTAAAAGATAGTTTAAAACAGATTTCAAAACGAAACAAAGCTTGCGGATCGAGTTCTATTAGAGTTATTATGATCTACTAGACGTAAAGGAAACTTAGCAACGGATAAGTTTGTAAAGGTAAGTCTACTTATTACAACTTGAGAACGTAAACGCCTCATAAAACCAAATATCCAAAATACGAAAATTTAAGTTCATAACAAAACTCTTGAATCTAACAATTTATTTCTCTAAGGGTAATCCTCACTCCCCATACCTGCAATTTAACTTACTGCTAGTCATTATCCAGAAAGGAAACGACATCATCGCAAGATCGTTAAGACCAAAAGTACACGTTAGCAAGAAGTCGCATATCATTCAATTAAATACAAAAAATTATAACCAAATTCATGTAACTGTTAGTCAGCCATACTGCTATATTCTTTTTTGCCAGCCATACTGCCGGTTCAACTCCAATCACCATGGTGAGACAATACATTAGGGGGAGCTAACCCCTAAGCAAGTCTCTACCATAGACACATGTCTAACTTCGGTGCCTATGGTTAAGTATGCATACCCCCGCGGTGGCTCATAAAGCTCCATATGCCGCGAGTAATTCTTTCCACCAATTGACGTCATACTACGTCCACTTTAAAGTTACTGAGGTCATACTACCTCTGCTTATTAAAATAACGTATCGAAATTACTTATTCGGAAAACATAACATTATTCGTACTATACATCCGCACTCTACCTTTGTTACCATTAATATATGGTACATATCACATAATACAAAACTTCGCTGCGTGTACGTACCTTAAACAAGATAACCAATATTCAAACGTCCTAATCAATTCCCTGTCACGAATCGACTTCCTACAAGGTTCAATCGTATTCGGGAAATAAGCACACATACACACTTTCCTCAAATGAACCATATCACATACATACAACTACCACCACACTTAGAATACCACACACATAATGAACATCCATCACATTACTATGACATGTTAAACACACAAAAAAAACAGCATACGTAATCTGTCCAGAAACACGATTTAAAACTGTCAAACTAAAAATCCGACTTCCCCGTTGCGTTCGGAAGGCATCAAAACCCCCGGGTATCAATTTTCATGATTTATAACATTGTATAAGTATTTTTAACCTAATTTCAAAGCCAAAAAATTCTCCAAAACACCCTTTTTTCATCATTTTCTTAACCGACGGGATTTGTCATTTTTTTATTAAAAATACATATAAATTCCAATGTTTACATTTCTTATTAAATCAATACCATCAAAATCATAAACTCATGCCCACATATTAAAATAATTTTCATGATTCTTAAATAATTAATTTCTTATAAATACAATTTTTCCTTCACAAATCACACATTAAAATTTACATACCACACCAAAACAATTTCTTATACTACAACACAATTTTCCATGAACAACCATAATTTATATATTTTTCTTTTATATTCACACATCATAATAACAAATTCTTAACTTAACATACTCATATAAAATAAAATCCTAAAAAACATCCTACACTAAAACTTGCTAAACATATATATATAATTCACATCATCATTTTTATTCATGAAAAGAAATGACCATGGATCAAAATTCACACATGCCACAAATCACATAGTTTAAATTAAAACTTAATAAAATAATAAATGAAGAATTATACTTAAAATTGTATGAAAGGAACACCAAAATTTCAAGGTTGCAAATGGTTCTAGGCGTGTGGAATTAGGTAGGTTTTGTGGGAGTTTTTCTAGAGTTTTCTAAGAATTGTAAGGTAGAATGCAAATGACTTAAGGAATTAAGGAGCTTAAGGAAATGAAGAACTAAGAAAATAAGAATAATGGGTCATTACACTCTAATGGGAGTTACAACCCAAGCCAAAACCCTAATGGGCCAGCCAACCTATCATATTCCCTCCATTTTATTTTTTTTTCTTTTTAAAATTTGAAATAAGAAATGGGTTAAAGGTTCTGGGCCTGAAAAAGCTAAATTGTTAAAAAGGACTGAAAATACATGGTCAAGCCCAAAATAAATAAATAAAAATATTATTTATATAAAATAATATTAGTACTAATCATTAAATCTATCGGGAAAATATCGGGGTGTTACATATATATATATACACACACACACACACACACACACACACACACACACACACACACACACACACACACACACACACACACACACACACACACACACACACACACACACACACACACACACACACACACACACACACACACACACACAAATATATATATATATATATATATATATATATATATATATATATATATATATATATAAATATATATACACATATACACATATATATATACACATACACAATGATTAATGTTATTATAGTTCTCTTTTTTCATTAATGAATCCTTACTTTTTGTAAATGGCTAGATCAACCCACTGGATTGCCTACCCGCATGTGGTGGCAGCCTAACTGGCACCTAGTGTTAGCATAGGTGGCAATAATAATAGAAATCTGATTTTGTTATTTTCCATGCAAAGACCATTAATCCAAGCAGCCTACAATAAATGAATAATAATAAAACTACATTAATAGTGTGTTGGAACTAATTAAATTATTTAAATATATTTAAAATAACAATACAATTATTAATAACCCAGAAAATTAAACTTTGTTTTTCCAAGATGAACTTTTCACTTTCATTCTGATTTTGTCGTTTACTCCATGCTCCATTATTGCTTATTATTTATTTTATCTTACTGCTCCAAACTGAAGGGATTTTTATTGGCTTTCTATTAAACTACAAAAGATACACAATCTATCATATTTATATATAATTGTAAAGATGATAAGAAATTTAATTCTAGTAGTATATTTTTCGGAAATATTGAGTTCCTGATGAAATAGATTATTGATAATAGGTGTAATTGATAAATATATTACTCCTTGTGTAATGACCAGGCTAGTACACTTTTGTATATATAGGTTTACTTTTTGTACTTCAATTGCTAATTCAAGAAATGAGAATACGACTACAGTGCCTGTTCATTACAATGGCATAGCTTCCTTCCTAAACTCCATTTTTCCTTTGCTTTCTGTCTGATTTATGCTAGCTTTTAGTAATATTAATATAGGTTTTATATATTTCTCTCTCTTCCCTCTTTTATTAACATCCTTCTTTCTTTGCATGATTTGTATTTCCAGTTTCTTCATAGTAACTTAAAATTTAAAATAATATTACTCAACAAAACATGATAATGTTTTGCCGAGTGTCGAAGATTTTTTTCGAATCCAACACAATTGTATTCTATTCGAATTGTAAGTTACATTGAGGATTTAAACTGCTTTTTATCAAAAATTTAGGGATTTTTTTTGTTATTTTTTGAGTAATTATTGTTAAAATTTAGACTAAAATTTAAATTCAAGGGTACATACTGATGGTATTAGGTATATTAGAAGATATTGTGTTGAGAATGATTTTGAGGTTCATAGAACAAGATTTGGTAAGAAGTAGAAACTAACAACGAAAATTGATTACAATTGGAAATAGTTGAGTGAGAATGATGACATTGTTTCTGACTTGTTGCCTTTGTTGTAGATGCACCAAGTTTGCCAACTGATGGTAGATATTAGGAAAATCTATATTAATCTGTTGTAAAAAAAATTTCGTTCATTTGGAAAGATAAGATGTGTCAATCACATCCGGCCATATCTATTAATCTGATCAAATGTCTGATATAAGACGTGAAAATATCCTAATTGTATATAACATGTAGGTGCAAATAAGATCACATAGCGACAATGATCGATCTCAATATTGAGTACACCAGTGAAGATCATATTGATTGAAGCTCTCATGAAGATGAGGATTATGAGGATTCTGATATAGACTACAACCATGAGTTAAATTTGGAGAATCAAATAAAAAGTAATACTAATGTAATGGAAGATGATGCAGACACCACTCAAAAACAAGACAACGATATCCTTCATTCAACGTCACAACCTTCTAATCCTCCACGAGAAGGAATGTTATTTGCATCGTGTGGGATGGTTATTGATTTCTATCATAATTTCGCCAAGGAAAGTGGCTTTCAAATGAAAATAAGAAGTCGAGAGAGTGATAAAGGAGTTAAGTGTACAGATAACAATGAATGCACAAGGTTGAGGCTAGCATGTACAAAAGAAGGGAAGTTTATTCCTAGAGGCAAGGACCCAACAAAACCATCACGGTCTCAGATTACTGGTTGTCAAGCTAAGATAAATGCGACACTCGATAAGAAAAGTGGGCAATGGAAACTTACTACTGTGGTTTTAGAGTATAATCATTCCTTGGACCCCTTAAATTCAAAAGTCATGTCTAATTACCGATTTATTAGTCCCCACAACAAAGAGATTATCATGAGAAATGAAATGGCTGGGATACCCATCGGTCGAAACTATGCAACATTTGCAGTCAGATATGGAGGATATGGCAAAGTACCTTTCTCCGAAAAAGATTGTAGAAATTTAGTGACTAAATATAGGCGTTTGTCTCTTCAAGAAGGACATTTTACAGCTATGGAGAAGCATTTTATAGAAATGTCCACCAAAGACTCAAACTTCTTTTATATGTATGATAGAAATGATGATGGATCGCTTAAAAATGTCTTTTGGGCAGATGGAAGATGCAGGGCTGCCTATAAAGTATTTGGAGATATGATTACATTCGATACCACATACTTGAAAAATAGGTATAGAATGCCTTTTCGCCCATTCATAGAAGTAAATCAGCATGGATAATCGACTTTGCTAGGTTGTGCTCTTATTTCTTGTGAGGATACCGATAACTATATTTGGTTTTTCAAGACCTTTTTAGCATGTATGTCGGAAAAAGCTCCTGAATGCATCCTAACTGACCAATGCATGGCCATAGGTAAAATTTAATTTCACTTATAAACGTCAATTTTTTCCTTGTAAAATGATTTTAATGTTTATCTAATTTGTAGGTAATTGTAACAGACTCAAAATTTCTAATCTTAAATCATTTCCGACTAATTCTGAATTCCTTCGATTTAATCCTAATCCTCGATTACTAAGCTCCAACTTCATCTAATTTATAAAATTTTCTTTCAATTCCTAATACTTGTTCAATTTCTTAAACTACTCCGAATATGAAACTGTAAAGTTTTATTATTTCTAAATGATTTTTTTTAGCACAAAAGTTTTAATAATTATTTTCTATTATAAAACAAATCAAAATCATTTAATTAACTTTTGGTTTACGAAAAATTTACTTTTAAAAATTCTTATCTTCTTGATTAATTTCGTTAACGATTATTTTTACGGCTTTAACACATTTATTGAAAATAATTTAAATTACTATTAGTATATTTTTATTAATAATTTTAATTAAGGTTTTAAGCTAGTATTGCATCTAAAATAATCATAATTGCCTAAATCTATAAGTCAAAGCCTACCTATATTTTTGTATTACTTATTTACTTATATAAGTAAAGTAAGTTTGAAAAAAAATCAAACTTCATCCTTACCATCATGTTGGATGGTAATGGTTAAAATATCGAGCCATGATTTTTTTTTTTTTTATTCAAATATCATAAGATCTTGTCCCATGAATATCTTCTCTATATATTAGCCATATTTCTAACACTCTACCTTGCAAAATTGAAACAATACTCACCCAAAATATATTCTTTCTAGTTATGTATTATTAAGGAATTGAGTCACCTACTTTTCTTCCATGTCCTTCCTAATTTCACTTCATTATATAAATTATTATTCTCTAATATTAATTAAGTTGAAGAAAATCAAGAAGGAGCCTAATATATTACCTAATAATTAATAGCTTGAATTAATAATTTTTTTTTAGAGCATAGTTGGGTAATCTTTCGGGTACTTGAAAGAACATCATTTTGGAGTTTGGAGTACTTAGCTTGGAGGAACATACTACTTATTTTCTTTGGTATTAGTGTGGTATAACTTTTTACCCTACTCTTAATGTGGAATTTTACATTATATTTACTTTATAATATGCAAAGTATGAAATATATTGAGTATGTTTATATAGAAAGTAAATTTAAGAAAATTATGATTAAATTAACTAATAATTTTTAGTATAATAGTGATATAATAGTGAACCATTATGTTGGTTGAACCATAATATTTGGACATGTTAGGAAGCTGGGTGAACCATTATATAATAGTGATATATTTTTTTAAATTTTTTTAGAAATATTAAGTTATTGTGTAAATGTTTTTATTAATTTAGTTTTTATCTTAGTTAAATAAAATTAGAATTTACTATGATAAATTAATTAAATTAAGCTGTTTTAAGTGAAAAAGGTCAACAAATACTCATAGGCCATTCGATCACTATAAAAAAAAAAGTGTTATTTATGAATTTAAATTATGACAAACTATTTTAATGATAATAATAAAAATAACAAGTTAAAAAAAGATATATTTGAAAAAAATTTGCAAGTTTATTTATATTAAAGTGTATTCTTAAATACATAAGATTTTATAACAAAAAGTAACTTTTGGGTTATTAAATAGCTAGTTAGTACAAAATATATCTTTAGTTTACCATTTGACTAACATTTATTTGAAATGATGTAAAAGTTTATTTTTATACAAATTTTCCCTTTTTCTAATTTTGTGTGAAATTTCGATCTTATAAAAATATTAAAAGAATAAAGTTTTTACTTGTTTTATAACAAGAATTATCGATTTGTGTGAATACATAAGTTTTACTTGTTTTAAAACTAGAAGTATTGATTTTTGTGAGCTTATAAAGTGTTACTTGTTTTATAACTAGATTCATTAATTTCGTAAAACATTAAGTTGTATCTATTTTATTATTAGAATATTGATTTTTGTGAACTTGATAAGTCTTACTTATTTTTCAACTTGGAATATTATTTTTTGTTGAATTTGCTAAATTTTGAAAATTTATGCTTAGAATATAGTTTTATTCATTTTATAATTAAAATATTTATTTTTGTTAAAAGAATTAGAATAATTATTTGTTTTAAAGTTAGAAATGTTGATTATTGAAATTTATTCAAGAGAAATAAAAATTAGTAGCTACTTGTGAAAATATTAATCTAAAGATTTTTAATATACTTTATGTTTTATGATTTTGACGTATTTAATTTTTATTATTGTGTATTTTTGAAACGAACGATATGTATTTTTAATTTTCTAATTTTTATGTAATATTTATTATTTCTGATAAACATTTTTTAAAAGGTTTTAGCAGTTCAACATTTTCAGACTTTTGCATTATTTTGTAAAAATTTTCATTAATGTTAATTACGTATCGAGACTGCCGCTTCTGTTACAAGTGGTATCAGAGCTAAATTTTTCTCGAATTGCGGGACTTTTTGTTCTAACGCATAAAGATGTTCTCGATAGCTGACTTTTTTTTAAAAAAAAGAGAAGATTTTCAAATGATTTTTCAAACTTTTTTTTTAAAAAAAAAGGAATTTTTTTTCGTGTGCTTTTGTGACTATGTATAAATTACCTTTTAGCATTATGTTAATGTAATATCGATGACATGTTTATATTTCACTTGGAATGGCGAGAGACGATTATATTCCCCTTCACTCAAGAGTGTAGAATAGTTTGAAGGTAAAGTTATTTCTAGTCATTTTCTCGTAGGAAATTCCTCCGCGGATATTCTTTTTGATTCCAAAACTGATTGACCTTTTATCTTTACCTCTAGTTTTCATAATTTCTCTATCTTTCTCCAACCTTAGAAATTGAATCCTCAAATAATATTACCTGATGGTTCACAATTCATATGTCACCGTATCTATCCTAACTTCCCTTTTGAGATTTCGGGCCACCATTTTCCTACTTATATAATAATGTTTGAATTGGGCACATATGATATTATTCTAGGTATGGATTGGTGGGATGTTATTATGAGGATATTTTTGTGTTAGGAGAAATTTGTTTCACTTAAGACTCTAAGAGAAGAGTGCTTGAATAAGAAGAATTTTGTGTTCCTCGTTTAAATTAGTTATGTCTTTTAAGCCATTGAGATAATTAAGCATAGAGATTAGGGATACATGTGTTTTATTTCTAATAGTGAGGAGAAAATCGTTAGAAAATCCCAATTGCAAGTGAATACCCTGATTCTTTCCAGAGAATTTAACTAGTTTACCACCGAGGAGAGAGGTTGATTTCCTTATGTATCTGATTCTTGATGTTACCCAAAACTCTAAGACTACGTACCGTTTTGCCCCTGCTGAGCTAATCGAATTGATAAAGCAACTAGATGACTTATTAGAGATATGTTTTATCCGACCAAGTATGTCACTCTAGGGAGCACCTGCTTTATTGAGTAAGAAGAATGGAATAATAGATTGTGCATTGACTATAAGGAGTTAATTAGATTACCATCAAGAATTGTTACCCTTGTCTAGGGTAGATGATGTTTTTGACAAGTTAGAAGCTAGGCACTCAAGTGTTTTGTAAGATTTATTTGAGGTCTAGGTATCATCAATTGAGGATAGCCGAGGAGGATATCCCGAAGACTGCGTTCCAGACTAGATATGGACATCATGATCGTTTTTGGTGATTTCATTTAGGTTAACATATATGCCATCAACATTTATGGATTTTCTTTTGAGATACATTTGTCTTTATTTGAATAACTTTGTAGTTATTGTTATTATTATTATTATTGATTACATTTTTGTATATTCGAGTAATAGGAAGAAACATGAAGAATAAGAGAGGATCATTCTAAAACTTTTGAGGAAAAAAAATGATTGGAAAATTTATTAATTGCGCTTTTTGGCTCGAGGAAATTTCTTTTTGGGTCATATTGTGTCTATGGATGGGATTTCTGTGCATTTAGAGGAGAATAAGACAATAATCGATTAACCGACTCAACAGAAGTCTAAAGCCTTTTGGGATTAGTCGTTTACTAAAGAAAATATGTTAAGAATTTCTTTAAGGTTACTCGTCCCATATTTGAGTTGTTGAGGAAAGAAATTTAATTTTAATAAAATGAGAGGTACATGATTGATTTTGAGGAATTAAAGAAGAGACTTACCATCGTTCCTATTTCTAGCAATGCCTAAATGTGGAAAATCATTTGAAGTCTATTGTGATGCCTCATTTCATGTTTTGGGACGTGTACGTTAGCAAGAGGAAAAGGTCATATCGTATGTATCGAAGTTTGGAAAACATCGCGGGAAGCTTTTAGGACTAAATATGTTTCAGTAATGCTGTACATCTTGCTACGGATGGTCAAATTGAATGAACAATTCAGACTTTGGAAGACCTTTTGAGGAGTTGTGTGATTGACATTAGAGGTACTTGGGATGATATATTACCAATGATGAAGTACACTTACAACAAAAGTTTCCAATTTAGCATTAAGAAGGCACTGAATGAAGCTTTGCATGAGAGAAAGTGTCGAATATCTTTGTGCTGGGATTTGATAGATAGGACCATGCTAGACGGTCTAGATGTGATTCAGGATTCCATCGATGCATTAAACATTGTTCAATAGAACATAAGAGCAACACAAAACCTACATAAGAGTTATGTTGATGATCGCAGAAGGATGTTGCGATTTGAGGTTGGCGACAAGGTATTCCTTAAGGTTTCACCTACGGGAGATGTCAGCATTTTGGGCTTTGAGAAAAGTTGAGTCCATGTTTATTAGATCTTTTGAGATTCTGAGAAGAGTCAGAAAAGTTGCTTATGAGTTGTCTATACCTCCAAATATGGAAAAAGTTCATAATGTGATTTATATAACATAGTTGAGGAAATATATTCAGGATCCATCGCCCCATGAACCCTTTCAAAAAATGAGTCATTAGCTTACAAAGGGAGGCATATTAGGATTTTGGATACTCGAGTCAAAGAGTTTAGGAGTTCAAGGATTTCATTGGTTAAGGTTCTATGGTCGAAGCATACAGTACATGAAGCTATTAACATGAGAGAGCGATACCCTAACCTTTCAGTAAATTCAAGTTTCGGGACGAAACTATCTTAAGGGGGGAAGAGTTGTAACAGACTGAAAATTCCTAATCTTAAATCATTTCCGACTAATTCTGAATTCCATCGATTTAATCCTAATCCTCGATTACTAAGCTCCAACTTCATCTAATTTATAAAATCATTTATTCCAACTAACTATATATATTTATTGATTTAATTTATTATTCGATTTTCAAGTTCATCAATTATTTAATTTTCTTTAAATTCCTAATACTTGTTCGATTTCTTAAACTACTCCGAATATGAAACTTTAAATTTTTATTATTTCTAAATGATTTTTTTAGCACAAAAGTTTTAACAATTATTTTCTATTATAAAAAAAATCAAAATCATTTAATTAACTTTTGGTTTACGAAAACTTTACTTTTAAAAATTCTTATCTTCTTGATTAATTTCGTTAACGATTATTTTTACGGCTTTAACACATTTATTAAAAATAATTGAAATTACTATTAGTATATTTTTATTAATAATTTTAATCAAGGTTTTAAGCTAGTTTTGCATCTAAAATAATCATAATTGCCTAAATCTATAATTCAAAGCCTACCTATATATTTTTATTACTTATTTACTTATATAAGTAAAGTAAGTTTGAAAAAAAAATCAAACTTCATCCTTACCATCATGTTGGATGGTAATGGTTAAAATATCGAGCCATGATTTTTTTTTTTATTCAAATATCATAAGATCTTGTCCCATGAATATCTTCTCTTTATATTAGCCATATTTTTAACACTCTACCTTGCAAAATTGAAACAAAACTCACCCAAAACATATTCTTTCTAGTTATGTAGTATTAAGGAATTAAGTCACCTACTTTTCTTCCATGTCCTTCCTAATTTCACTTCATTATATCAATTATTATTCTCTAATATTAATTAAGTTGAAGAAAATCAAGAAGGAGCCTAATATATTACCTAATAATTAATAGCTTGAATTAATAATTTTTTTTAGAGCATAGTTGGGTATTCTTTTGCGTACTTGAAAGATCATCATTTTGGAGTTTGGAGTACTTAGCTTGGAGGAACATACTACTTATTTTCTTTGGTATTAGTGTGGTATAACTTCTTACCCTACTCTTAATGTGGAATTTTACATTATATTTACTTTATAATATGCAAAGTGTGAAATATATTGAGTATGTTTATGTAGAAAGTAAGTTTAAGAAAATTATGATTAAATTAATTAATAATTTTTAGTATAATAGTGATATAATATTGAACCATTATGTTGGGTGAACCATAATATTTGGACATGTTAGGAAGTTGGGTGAACCATTATAAAATAGAGATATATATTAAGTACTATCTATGTTATACACTAGTGTTACTATGTTTATGAATTATGTAGAAATGTTATTATATTAAGAATGATTATAGTATATATATATATACTTCAAAAAAAATGATTATGGTAATATTATAGGTAATATTTTTATGTGAGCCCTTAAATTAGTTTATAAAGTTGTGTGTTTCATGTATATATAAATATATATGGTTATGCTTAGGATATTGTCATTATACAGTATCTTTTATGTTAAAGCTTATCGTTATAGCTATATGAAATATTAAGTTATTGTGTAAATGTTTTTATTAATTTAGTTTTTATATTAGTTAAATAAAATTAGAATTTACTATGATAAATTAATTAAAATAAGTTGTTTTAAGTGAAAAAGGCCAACAAATACTCATAGGCCATTCGATCACTATAAAAAAAAAGTGTTATTTATGAATTTAAATTATTACAAACTATTTTTATGATAATAATAAAAATAACAAGTTAAAAAAAGATATATTTGAAAAAATTTTGCAAGTTTATTTACATTAAAGTGTATTCTTAAATACATAAGATTTTATAACAAAAAGTAACTTCTGGGTTATTAAATAGCTAGTTAGTACAAAATATATCTTTAGTTGACCATTTGACTAACATTTATTTGAAATGATGTAAAAGTTTATTTTTATACAAATTTTCCCTTTTTAAAATTTTGTGTGAAATTTCGATCTTATGAAAATATTAAAAGAATAAAGTTTTTACTTGTTTTATAACAAGAATTATCGATTTGTGTGAATATATAAGTTTTACTTGTTTTAAAACTAGAAGTATTGATTTTTGTGAGCTTATAAAGTGTTACTTGTTTTATAACTAGATTTATTAATTTCGTAAAATATTCAGTTGTATCTATTTTATTATTATAATATTGATTTTTGTGAACTTGATAAGTCTTACTTATTTTTCAACTTGGAATATTAATTTTTGGTGAATTTGCTAAATTTTGAAAATTTATCCTTAGAATATAGTTTTATTCATTTTATAATTAAAATATTTATTTTTGTTAAAAGAATTAGAATATTTATTTGTTTTAAAGTTAGAAATGTTGATTATTGAAACTTATTCAAGAGAAATAAAAATTAGTAGCTACTTGTGAAAATATTAATCTAAAGATTTTTAATAGAATATTAAGTTATTAGTGCAAATTTATTTAACAAATAAACCATTAAAAATAAAGTTTTAAATAAAGTTTAATGAGTAAAACTTTAGTAGTGAACTTAGTAGGGCATATACGTAGAATATTATTAAATAAGAAAGTTAACATCTAAGTTAGTCAAACTCAAAGTCGGCTTGTAGTAGTAAAACTGTGATGTGCTTGTGTGAAATTATCTGTGTATTGATTTAATGACCCTGATAGTAAGGAAATGTCGAACCATGGACCGGCATGTAAAATCCCGGCGCCCGTGTTGGCCGGCACGTAAAATGCGGTGTTAGACAGGGGGTTAGCTACCTATCCTGTAGAAGCTCGAGCATAAACATTGGCGGGGTGACGACCCCCACCACAGTTAGATATAGGGCTTTGGCCCTATTCTAGCCAGACCCTTACATATATCAGGTGTCATATAGTTTATGCTTGTTGATTAGTGATAAACTTGATTACTAATGATGCTATGAGGCATGATACGGTTATCAGTATTAACCAACTGAACTTGCTTAAGTATTAAGATTATCGAAATGTATAAGTGATACACGCGCTTTTTACGCGTGTTTTGCACCTATTTTTAATGAATTCGTATTCTTTGTTGTGCATATCTTACTTAACTTAGGCCTTCAATTGTCAAATTGTATGCTTTACGCTTGTGGTGTAGTGGTTTTATATATTTCAGGTGTTTTTAGCCAATTTCGAGGAGGTTTCAAGGTGATCGGACGCATATCGGACTTCGGGATTCAAAACCCGAACCTTCGGATTAAAAGAAATAATTTTTGGTGAAAATGTGAGAAGGAGTCGTGCAAGGTCGACTGGGGTCGACTCCGTGGCCG
>CM033457.1:10695887-10751371 GCA_019425755.1 Amaranthus cruentus | reverse complement strand
ATACAAAATCGTAAATAATTACAAAGAATTTTTACATATATATAACTACTACCAACATAAATTAGCAAGATACACGGCAACCTTGTCTTTCACTTCACTCATTTCCGTGTCCGTCAATTGGCGTCGTTCTCTTGGAGTGTCTAAAATCTATATAAAATATTATATGAAATAATTAAAAAGTTAATACATATATATAATTATATTTTCTAATAAATATTATATAATATTATAATTTGAGAACATATATAATAAATACTTACGGCATCAATGTTTTCTACCTCGACGTTCTTCACGGTTTGTACGATATCATCCATAAATTTAAGAATGTAGTAGCCGCAGTCAATGCTATTTTCTTGGTGAAAACACTATGAAAAGATATATTTTATATGTTAGTGCCAAAAATGCTTCAAAATCGTTCAAATCGCAACTTAACACGTAATTTCAAGCATATGAGTATTATTTTCGATTCTACCCACTTCAAAACAATAATATATACCAAATAGTGTTGTGTGCCAAGTTTCGTGGATAACAAACAAGTTTAAGCTATTTTACGCGCGAAAGTGCCAAAAACGCTTCAAAACCGTTCAAATCGCAACATAACAAGTAATTTAAGGCATATGACAATTATTTTCGATTCTAACTACTTTAACACAATAATATATACCAAATAGTGTTGTGTGCCAAGTTTCGTACATAACGAACAAAGTTTAAGGTATTTTACACGCGAAAGTGACAAAAATCCTTCAAAACCTTAAAAAACGCAACTTAACACCTAATTTCGAGCATATGACAATTATTTTCGATTTTCACTACTTCAACACAATAATATATACCAAATAGTATTGTGTGCCAAGTTTCGTACATAACAAACCAAGTTTAGGGTATTTTACGCGTGAAAGTGACAAAAATCCTTCAAAACCTTAAAAAACGAAACTTAATACCTAATTTCGAGCATATGACAATTATTTTCGATTCTAACTACTTCAACACAATAATATATACCAAATAGTGTTGTGTGCCAAGTTTCGTGCATAACAAACCAAGTTTAAGGTATTTTATGCGCGAAAGTGACAAAAATCCATCAAAACCTTAAAAAACGCAACTTAATACCTAATTTTGAGCATATGACAATTATTTTCGATTCTAACTACTTCAACACAATAATATATACCAAATAGTGTTGTGTGCCAAGTTTCATTCATAAAAAACCAAAATTAAGCTATTGTACGCGCGAAAATGACAAAAATAGTTCAAAACCGTGAAAATTGCAACTTAACACTTCATTTCAAGCATATGACAATTATTTTCGATTCTAACTACTTCAACACAATAATATATACCAAATAGTGTTGTGTGCCAAGTTTCATGCATAACAAAACAAGTTTAACCTATTTTACACGCGAAAGTGACAAAAATCGTTCAAAACCGTGAAAATTGCTACTTAACACTTAATTTCAAGCATATGACAATTATTTTCGATTCTAATTACTTCAACACAATAATATATACCAAATAGTGTTGTGTGCCAAGTTTTGTACATAACAAACCAAGTTTAAGCTATTGTACGCGCGAAAATGACAAAAATAGTTCAAAACCGTGAAAATTGCAACTTAACACTTCATTTCAAGCATATGATAATTTTTTTTGATTCTTACTACTTCAACACAATAATATATACCAAATAGTATTGTGTGCCAAGTTTCGTACATAACAAACCAAGTTTAGGGTATTTTACGCGTGAAAGTGACAAAAATCCTTCAAAACCGTGAAAATTGTGAAACTAGTGTCACTCCAATTGAATTTTGACTTAATGTTGAAAATTGTCAAAACTGCTGTAAGTTTGGTAAACTTTGTACATCCAGGCTACAAAGTCTTTTGAGAAGCCTTTGTCAACAAGTCAAATACACGAGGACGTTTTCCTAACTCATCCTCGACTCCCTCCATCATCTCATCAACACGATCCACATCCTCATCGACATTCTCTTCATCAACACGATCCACTACATCCTCATTGACATCGGCCACATTATTGACATCCTCAACAACACTTTTTTCCTTGTAAACTCCCTCCTCACCATGCCAAACCCAAACATGATATTGAGGCCTAAACCCACGTCGAAGTATGTGCTCCCTAAAGATATAAACACTATCTACCTTTGATACATTGCCACAATTGACACATGGGCAATAAAAACCAACTCCCCCCGTCCTAACTTGATGTTCGACCGCAACACTACAAAATTCTAATACGCCATCAATAAATTCTGACGATTCAATGCTTCTATATATCCAAGAACGATCTTTTGTCATCCTATGTGTGATTATTTAATTCAAATCAAAATCAATAACAACTTTTTAATATATATACTTTAACCTAATTAACTATAAAACCAAGTAAAAATCATTCATTTAACCCTAATTTACAATAATTAAGCTTCATAATTTATAACTTGTTCAAAAAACATGTATTCTTTAAATTGTTCAAATCACTTTTACTCTAATAACAAAAAATACATATAAATCAAAATAATTAACAACCTAATAATATAAACTTGGACAAATGTAAATACTAACAACTACATCCACAAATAACATCACATTTAAAATCACATTGATAAATAAATTACATTCATAAATAAACTATAACATCATTTAACACTAATAATTTGAAAAAAAAATTGATGAAAAAGAATTACCTTGAGTTGATGAAAGATATCCACAAATGTGACCTACAAATGACATAAGAAGAACAAAATTAGAATTACTACCATATTTTTGAATGAAAAAGTAAATATAAGAAACAACACCAAAACCACCATGAAAATGGAAAATACCTTAATTTCGTGGGTGAACAAGAACTAAAAGAGCCCTAAATTTCGTGGGTGAACCTCTACAATGTAAAACAAAATCAATATTAGTATAAAAAAAAACTAAACCCTAAATCACAATAAAAAAAAAAACTAAAGCTTTAAAATTAATATACCTAGAAGATGAACAAGAACCAATATTGAAGCCCTAATTTCGTGTGGGTGAACAAGAACAAATTGAATTTTGTGGGTTTATCAAGAACTAATAAAAATGTGAATTGTAGCTTAAAGAACAAGAAGAAAAGCTTGAAGAAGAACTAATGAAGAAGAAGGAGAACAATTTTCGTATGAAGAACAGTAGAAGAGCTTGAAGAATAGTTGCAGTTTTTCGTGGGTTAGAGCTTGAAGAAGAGTAGCAGTTTTCGTATGAAGAAGAAGAATATTAGAAGTTTTCGAACGTTAGAATAGGAAAGTAGGTTATTGTGGAAAGAAACATTATAAGCGGGTTAAATTTATTATTTTAGAATACTTAAAGGTTGCGGGCAACAAGGAAACCGCAACAAATAATCAAGGTGAAGGACTATTGGCTGCGGTCATAACAAAAAACCGCAGCTTATGACCATTTTGTGATTTTGCTGATTTTGGAAGGAGGTATTGGCTGCGGTCAAACATAAAAACCGCAGCCTTTATTGAAATTTTTTTTTTGCCCAAATTTTTTTTCTTATTAATTGCTATGTATAAATAAAACCGCAGCAAATGTATAGCAGCAGATGAAGTTTTTGCCACTAGTGTAAAGATTTTCATTATAAATATAAATACTTTATCTATACTTAACATTTCTTACTTGTATTTTTTTTCTAATTATTAACATGAATTTTAATGTTTTCTCAATCGAAATTACTTAATAAAAAGTTTACCTTCCTTTCAAGTAAAAAAAGTATAATTTGTTAAATGAAAAAAAAATATTAGCAAAGTTGTGGTCGGTGTAAGTAGTATCGGTGTAGGGCATGGTGAAAACTAATAAGTATAATTTGCTAAAGTAAAAACCAAAAAACCAAGAAGTATAATTTGTTAAATTAAAATATAAAATAAGTATAATATGCTAAAAAACTTATAATAAAGTTGTAGTCCGTATAAGTAGTCGGAGTAGGTAGTCGGTGTAGGGCGTGGTAAAAACTATTAAGTATAATTTGCTAAAACAAAAAACTAAAAACTAATGAGTAATAAATTGCTAAAGTAAAATGTACAATAAGTATAATCTTTTAAAGCAAAAAACGGTTGTCCATGCTTTGCAATGGAAGATCAATCGTGCTTTCCATAATCAAGTGCTCGTGGACAATGTATTAGAGTCTATATCGGGTCCCCTCAATATATCTTTTAGCTTTTGCTATAGGGAAGCTAATTGTGTGGCCCATCGTTTAGCCAAATGGGCCACTTCGACTGTTTGTTTAAATGTTTGGCTCAATTCGGGCCCCTCGTGGCTTGATGACTTTGTACTTTTCGATTTAAGCAAGTAATAATATCTTTTGCTTTGAATTCAAAAAAAAAAAGTAGTATCGGTGTAGGGCGTGGTAAAAATTATTAAGTATAATTTGGTAAAGTAAAAAATTAAAAATTAATAAATATAATTTGCTAAAGTAAAAAACTATAAGCTAAAAAAAACTACTAATAAGTATGCTTTTCGTTGTAATTTTTACATATTATTAACGTCAATTTTAATATTTTCATAATTTAAATATATGATAAATTAATTATCTGACAATATTATATATTAATAAACAAGTTGTACACGGCCTAGTGAATAATGTTACTATTATATATTAATAAACAAGTTGTAAAATATTATATATTAATATTATATATTAAATAAATCTTTTCTCCCTCTAGGGCATCCTCTCGCTGATTTGGGTATCCATTTTCGGCCATGGGCAGGCGAGGTAGGGCACCGAAGGTGCAAGTTGGAGTGAGGAAGTCGGTTTCACCTAGTGGTTCTTCGAGGGAGCTGTCATCTTCCCCTGAACGTTTTCTCTTTCACGATGTAGTAGATGCGACTGGTTCTCAACAAGGCTCGAAGGTCATTCCTTCCTCTTCTTCAAGGCCAGCTGTCGGATTAAGTTGGGTGTCAGTTCTTAAAGCTTCGGTGAAGGATCCGGGGGCAGATGGTCCGTTGAGTTCGCAGGCTACACCTCCAGTTTTAGGGCAGCAAGTATCTCCAATGTCGATTGCTGCTTTTTCTTCAGGTAACCCTCCTTCTTCATCTAGTAAGATTGCCAAGGTTGTTAAAGCTGATATTGCTGAGGAAATTCAGTTTTGGGAGTCTGCGATTGTGTGTTATGTGACAAATGTGAATCCGCCTCTTAATGTGATGGATGGCTTTCTTAGGCGTGTGTGGAAAGAATAAGATATTGATAGAATTGGTATGGTCAATCAGGGTGTATTCATTGTTAGGTTTAATTCGATGAGTGATCATGAAAAGGCGTGTGGAATGACTAGTATAATGTTTGATAAAAAGCCTCTTATAGTTAAACCATGGCATCCTGATATCTCGTATGAAAAATCAAGCATAACGGATGTCCCGATTTGGGTCAAGTTACCTAAGCTAGCCTTGGTATATTGGCACCCACAAACGCTGCGTAATATTGCTGGTTACTTAGGGAATGTTCTTAAAATTGATAATGCTACTCTTACCAAAACTCGAATGATGTATGCTCGCGTTTTGGTGGAAAAGAATGTGTCTGAAGAGTTCCCTGATGAGTTATTTTTTTCGAATGAAAACAATGAGCTAATTTCGCAACCAGTCCAGTATGAGTGGGTTCCAGTTTGGTGCTCTAAATGTTCACAGTTTGGGCATATTGTATCTGATTGTCGGATGGGTAAACCTCGCCCTGTGAAGCCGAACCTTGAGGTGGATGAGAATGGTTTTAGAAAGGTTAAGAAATCTTTTCAGAAACATGTTGTGACAGATAATCACTCTGGTCCTTCGGCGCATTCCTTGATTCCTGAGGGTGAATCCTTATCTGAAGTGGTGGTGCCTGATTCTTATGTTGGAATAGACAATCGGGATTTGAATCTAGCAGTACTTGACCATGAGGGTGATTCACGAAATCCCTCTTTACCTTGTCCTCCAGCTCCCGTTTCCAATTCCTTTGCTATTCTTAGACATTTGCCTTCGACTTTGGACTCTAATATGGAAATAAATGCAGTGCTGGGAGCTCATCCCATCCATGGCGATGATTAACTTGGGAGCATGGAATGTTCGAGGGCTCAATAAGACTAATAAACAATTTGATGTTGCTCGCTTTATCTCCTTGAATAATATTAGTCTTGTGGGTCTTCTTGAAACTAAAATAAAGAGGAAAGGGTTGGGGCTCTTTATCTCAGGATGTTCCCTAATTGGTGCTTGACTCATAACTTTGCCTGGCATGAGGGTGCAGGATCATCGTGGCCTGGAGGTGTGAGGATGTTGAAGTGGATATTCTTCAGTGTAGTAGTCAATACATTCATATTAAGGCTTGTCCTTCTAGTGGGATTCCTTTCTTTTGTACCTTTGTTTATGGTTCCTCTGAGAAACAGGGTTGGCTACAACTCTTTCATGATCTAAGGGTGCTCAGTCAGTCTTTTGATGCTCTTTGGGTTCTCTTGGGGGACTTTAACAGCATCGCAAACTTTGATGAGAGACTTGGTCAACCTATGCGCCTTCATGAAATTCAACCTTTTGGAGAGTGCTTGGAGTGGTGTGGTTTACATGACCTCCCTTATGGTGGGCGCTTTTTCACTTGAAATAATAAACAGTCTTGCTGTAGTCGAGTTATGACTAAAATAGATCGGGTTCTTGGGAATGATCTATGGGAGGAGTCTTTTTCGCCTGCTTCGGTGTTGCTTCATCCCGAGGGCCTGTTTGATCATTCGCCTATGGTGATCTCTTTCAACTCTCCTTCCCGAGGTCGCAAGCCTTTTCGTTTTTTCAATTATTGGGCGTCTCAGGCTGATTTTGTGGAAAGGGTGCGAGAGATTTGGCATTCTCCGATCATTGGTTCTTTGGGTTTTCAAATCTCTCAGAAGTTGCGACTCCTGCAAATTAATATGAAACAGTGGTATGGTCAGGGTCAGCAGGAGCGTGCGTTGTCACGAGCGCAAGTGGCTTTGCAATCTATTTAGGATCAGCTGCACCTTAGTCCGGGGAGGGAGGATTTGGTCATGAGGGAACGTGAGGCTGCTAGTAGCTTATCCAAGCTTAAGTTGGAGATGGATTCTGCATTACGCCAGAAGGCTAAGTTGCAGTGGATTCAATATGGTGATGATAACACACAGCTTTTTCATCAAAGTATCAAGCATAGGCAACGTGTTAATCGCATTACACATCTTCATCTTAATGGTGAGGATATCACGGATCCCTTTGTCATTTAATCAGAGTTTCACAAGTTCTACTCAAGTCTCTTCTGTACGGATTTTTCCAGAGCACGGGTTCAGTTGGATATTGCTCGTATGGGTTCCATCTTGTCGGATTTCCAAAGAGGGTTGTTTGGTCTTCCATTTAGTAAGGAGGAAATCAAAGAAGCCATGTGGAGTATCCCGGAGGATAAAGCCCCAGGGTTGGATGGTTTTAATAGCAAGTTTTATAAAGATTCTTGGGAGGTTGTAGGAGATGATATAGTGGCAGATATTTCTCAGTTCTTTATCATTGGTCGGCTGCCTAAGTGTTGGAATATCATGGCTATTACCTTAATTCCAAAAGTCAACTGCCCATCCCATCCAGGTGACTTTCGACCTATTTCTTGCTGTCATGTCATCTATAAATGCATATCTAAACTAGTCTGTTCTAAATTGAAATTGGTGCTTCCTAGTATTATTGATCCCGCCCAAGGGGCGTTTGTCGCTGGTAGGAGTATTATGCATAACATCCTTCTGTGTCTGGATGTGGTTAAACAATATTCTAGACAATATAGTCCTCCTGGCTGTTTGTTTAAGATTGATTTATGCAAAGCCTATGATACTATGGATTGGTTTTTTCTGAAGGATATGATGGTTGCGTTGAATTTTCCTACCCGTTTCATTAGTATTGTTATGGCCTGCATCACTGCCACTAGTTATACCCTTTTGCTTAATGGGTACCCCTCCCCTCTTATCCAAGCTAAGAGAGGTCTTCGCCAAGGGGATCCATTATCTCCTCTGCTGTTTGTGATTGGCATGGAGTATCTGTCTAGATATTTGAAGAGTGTTGAGAATGTTTATGGTTTTCACCCTCACTGTAGACGAACCAAACTTTCTCACTTGTGTTTTGCGGATGATCTGATGCTTTTTTGTAAGGGGGATCTCTATTCGGTGAATGTCCTCTTTCAGTGTATCCGGGCTTTTCTGCGGCTTCAGGTCTGCAAGCGAATTCCTCTAAGTCAGCCATTTATACATCTGGAGTTGATTTGGGTACTAGAATGGCCATTCAGGATCTCACTCATTTCTCATTAGGCGCCTTTCATTTTCGTTATCTTGGAGTTCCACTATCATCCAAAAGGTTATCCATTACTGAATGTGAATGTCTGGCTGATTGCATGACTAATAGGATTAAAGGCTGGCAAGTTAGGCATTTGTCTTACGCTGCTCGTCTCCAGCTTATTAATTCGGTCATTATGGGGATTTCCTCTTATTAGTGTCAGATTTTTATCCTCCCTAAGAAGGTTATCTGGTGCATTAATGCTATATGTCGTTCATTCTTGTGGTTTGGTGTTGCTGATTCTTCTCGACCTGGTTTGGTGAAGTGGAAGGAAGTATGTAAGCCTAAGAAATGTGGCGGCCTGGGCGTGCAGGATATTTACACTTGGAACCAAATTGCGGTGGGAAAAACAGCTTGGCATATACATATGTTGAAGGACTTTCTGTGGGAACTAAAGGAGGTAGATAGGATTTGTTTAATGCTCAATCCTCGGCTAGCTGGGCGATGAAAAAATTGTGTGTTGTTAAAGATACATGGAAAGAGTGGGTGTTTGGTGATAGCTATGTTATCAACGAGATATATAGGGAGGTGTTCATGGACCAACAACGGGTTAAATGGCATTCATTAGTTTGTAATAGTATATCTATTCCGAAATCACGATTTTGTTGTTGGCTTGTGGCACTTGGTAGACTTAAGACTAAAGATCGCCTTCATTTGAGTGATTGTGTGGTTGATGATCTATGTCCACTGTGTTCTGCTAACACAGAAACCAACTCTCATTTGTTCTTCGATTGTTTGCCTCAAGGAACTTTTCGGTTGGACAGGGGTTAGATATAGAGCCATTGAAGTTATGGATTTTTGCAAGTTTAAACTTTCTAAAATCCAACAAAGAGTGATATGTGCTATTTATGCTTTTACGGTTTATTCTCTTTGGCAGGCCATGAATGATGCAGTTTGGAACCAAGTGGTGAGATTACCATCATCACTAGTTCGAGGCATCCAACACGAGATTAGACTCCGTCTTAAAGTCCTTCGGTTGGATCAGCTCCCTCAATGCAACCGTTTCTTATGATAGCTTTTGTCTGCTATGTTGCTCTCTTGAAGTAATGAGTTGCTCTTTTTAGCTGCTGTTTTGAGTGTGTCAGTTGATGGTTCTATTTGTTGGCTTAAGATGGTTGTTGGTGTTTGGTGCTGCTGTGGTGATGTTTGTGCTTTGATTTGATCTTACTGTTGGATTGTTGATTTATTCTCATGTCCTTAGTTTCTAGTTGTGTGCTCGCTGTTGTTTATCAATCCTACTTTGTTGTTGTCATGAGTAGCTGAAGGTTTATTATGTCGTCCTTCTTATGGTCTGCTGCTGCTTTACTGAGATCCTTGGCTGTTGTTTGGTTTCGTGCTGGGCTGTCATGTTGTTGCTGACTTGTCTTCGTATGGCCGGATGCTGATGAGTTGTTGTGGAGTTGTTACTGCTATGGGCTACTGTCTGCATCAATTTGAGAGTCTTCATGGAGTGGTGTTGATTGAGAGTCATGGAGCAAAGTTGTGTTGTTGTATTTATGCTAATATTTGAAGCCTGTATTTGTTGATCTGCTGAAGATGTTTGTTGATTCATATAATGGGCTGGTGTTGCTCATGATGTTTGGTCTAGGATTTGTTGCATAGTTGCTTATGGTGCTGTGCTGAGTCCTCTGCTGATCTGTTGCTGATACTGTTGCTTGTGGCTGTGCTGGGTCCATTGAGGGTGTTTCTGGTCTGCTTGTTTGTTGTTCCGTGGTGCACCTGATGCTGAGGTGCTGTCAGTACTCCCCTGGTTGCTGCTGCTGGTTGATGAGCAGTGCTGCTGCTATATGGTTGTGAAGACTCCCTGGAAGGGCTGCTGTACAAATAAGTATGCTCGCTATGTTGTGCTACTGTGATGATATGCTGCCTAGTGCATTGCTAATGTGCTGCACATGATGTTGTACTGCTGCCTTGTTGTTCTGCTATGAATCATGTGCCTTGAACATTTATGGGAGCTACTATTTTATTACTGTTTTTGGGATGATGCTGATCTGCTGCTCTCGTTTATGTGCATGGATGGGCTGATACTCTTGCTCTTATTGCTGGTCTGTTGAATGTTGTAGCCTTCTCCTTTGAGTTGCTGTTGTTTCATCATTTGTTTCTAATGCGATTCTTTGATGTATCTATTAGTTGCATTGTATAGTTTGCTTAGCTGGCTGTATTATGTCGGCTTGTTTTTGGCCTCGGTTTTTGCCCGTATGCACATGAAGAGTGGGTCGTGGAAACCCTTCCTAGAAGGTGGGCCTCGGTTCCACACTAATGCAAATAGGATTTTCCGAGTTTCCTTTGACTTGATGTATTTGGTTTTTTCTAGATAATGAAAAAGTTTTATTTGCCAAAAATAAAATAATGTTACTAAAATTATAAAGCTTCTTTCAAATTTTAGAATTATAAATAAAAAAAATTTAAATTAAACAATAAAAAGTAAAACCGTACATCCCATCCCGTTGACCCATTTTCGTTCCATTTCCCATTTCCGTTCCCCACTTCCCCTTCCTTGTAAGAATTAAAATTCACTTTCACCACCATTGATATAAGCATAAGTTACAACCGAACTTGGCCCACGACGATGTGATTTATAAAAAACTATTAAGTATAAATTGCTAAAGGCTAAAATCTTATTTTAAACACAATAAAATGTGATTTATCGATTTCTATAATTATGTCACAAATACTTTACTAAATATAAATATAAATATAAATATTTCACATTTGTTTTGATTCGTTAAGGTTCATTTGTCACATTATATATATAAATACTTTATTTATGCTTAATATTTTTTTCCTTTGAATTTTTTTCTATTATTATCATGAATTTAATATTTTCTCAATTTAACTATATGATAAATTAATTATGTGACAGCTTTGTATATCAGGAGTGAGAAACAAGTGTCTTTGAAAAATCACAAATTCTTGATTAGAGTTGTATTTTAATTTTAATTTAAAATATAAAAATAAAAAATTTAAAATTAAACACTAAAAAATCCCATATACACATCCCAACACCATTAACCCATTCCCCTTCCCTTCCTCTTCTCCCATCCCTTTCCCTTCCCTGTAAAAAAAATTAAATTCAATTTCACCACCATTAACATAAGCAAAACTTAATTTTCAATGAATTCTTAATTATTTTTTGCTTCTAATGTTGAATATCATGGAAACTTGTTTTTGTGTACAATTGAACGTTAGTATTGTGATAAACCTTAATTTATTGATTGGGATTTTTTTTATTTTTCTTAATTTTATTTTTCTGGGTAAACCTTAATTTATTATGAGTAAAACCTTAATTTATTTTTCTGGGTTGAGTTTTAGTTTCTTAAATGTATACGATTTGATTTATGGATGGATAACAGACTAAGATGGTGATGGTTAAGGTGAAGATGGTGATGATGTTTGGGGGGAAGAGGAGGCGATTTACAGATGGTAGTGAATTTTGGGTTTATTTCAACTTTATATTTTTCAATATTGTTGTATTGATTCTGGTTTTTGAGTGAATGTTAAAGTGAAAAGTTATGGTGAAGATGGTGGTGAGAGTGTGGGTTTTACTCCTTTCCATAAAAATAAAATTAAAGAGATAGTAACAAAAATAATGATAATGTGTATTTCCTCCTTTCCATAATACTTGTTACATTTCACTTTTTTACGCAATCCAATGCACAATTTTGATCATTAATATCTTAAACTACACTTATCTAAAAATTATAAAAATTTAATATTATGAAAATATGCGATTAGACGATTCAAAAAAGATCCCACTTGACTATATTTTTACTTACACATTAGTCGCAATATGTAAAATAAGCTTCAACGATGAATAGTGCACAAAATCGAAATGTAGCGAGTATTTCGGAACGGAGGAAGTATGTCCTAGAGAATTTAAATCATTACTCCATTCGTTCTTTTAAATTTGTCCACATTACTATAACGGACAGTTTTAAAAGTTTGTCCTATTTAGAATACTTCCTTATTTTGGAAAGTTTTTACCTTCCATATACTCTCTTTATCCCTCATTTAACCTTTATTTCTCTCTTATAATACCAATACAATCATTAAATCACACAACTATTCTAATAAAATAATACCCACTATCAACAAAGATTCCACCTTTCTTAATTTGTGTGAAATCTTCAAATACAATCATTAACTTACACCACTATTGTAATAAAATATTACCCATTATCTATAAAGATTCCACATTTCTTAATTTGTGTGAAATTTTCAAACAGGACAATCAAAAAAGAACGGAGGGAGTACTTCTTTCCAATTAACCCAATTATTAATTAACTTTAAAAAAAATTAACCCACTTAATTACCATAAATAAATAATATGTTACTTTTCAATTCATATTCCACATCATTATGATATATCATATAAGTATTCTTTCACATCAACGTCATGTCACCCGGTATACAAAGTTTTTCCCTTACTTTTTTGCTTAGTTATGAAAACAATGATTATAATTATAGTTATTATTTTGTTGTTTACAATGCATGGAGTAAAAATTGATCATTATAAGGAAGAAATCATGAGTTACCAGTTGGAAATTCAACCTCGCGAGCTTTAATTTGTTGGTTAGATACTTTATTTTTTATCTACTTTTGAGCAATTTCCATGGTTCTATTGCTTTTTCAATAATTAGGTGTAAAATTAATCAATATAAACACATTAAAACTATTTTTAATGACCTTGCTTACCTGTTGTGGGTAGGGGTGTGAAAAATGAGACCGGACCGGCGGTCCGGATTGGAACCAGGTGAGATCTGACCAGAATTAGACCGGACCGGTTGCATCCGGTCCGGTCTCCGGGTCTTACATATTTGACATTACGGGTTTCCGGTCCGGTCCGGTCTAAACCCGAAAAAATCCGGGTTGGACCGGATGAGACCGGATACAAATAAAAGTGATTTTGAAAGTGAATACTATTTACGATTGTTATGTATATACTTATTTAAAGGGCTTTAAATATTTTATTTTCAACATAAAATAATTTTTTTATTCAAATACTTTAATTTTATACTCCTTCTGTTCTTTAAAGAAGGTCTCACTTTCCATTTTGAGGTGTTTCAATTGTTGTTTCCATAAAGAATCTTTCCATTTATATCATAAATTTTGGACAAAAATAACTTCATCTATCCTCATTTTAATATTTTAATAATGATTATGGTCCCCATATATCTTCCACTAATTTCATTTTTACATTTTTATATTCCTTATGATCCCCACATGTTTCCCACTAACTTTATAATAACATTTTTTAATTAGTTTTGGTCCCCATATTTTTCCACTAACTTTCATTAAATACTTTTTTAATATATATGGTCCCCACTTTTCCTCCATCAAATTTATTATTCAATAAATTAATATCTCCACTATCTAAAAGATTCAACTTTTCTTAATTCTCTTGAATATTTCCAATGGGAACATCAATAGGGAACGGAGGGAGTAATAATTAATTTGCTAAATTATTTTTAAATCTTCCATTTTTTAATATATTTTTGGTATAAAAAATTATTTGCGGTCTAACAGGTCCAACCCGGACCGGACTAGATGGAACCGGTCCGGTCTCCTATTTTAGCATATTCGAGATTTCGGTCCGGTCCGGTATGGGTTTGGACCGGTGAACATTCCTAGAGTCCTAGTTGTTGGGAGTATGTAATTCATGATATTAAAGAGTATGGAAACACTTTCATATCAATTTCAGGTATAAGTAGAACTGTTGTTTTATGGTTACAATTTGAATGTATTTGTATCTTGCAACTCCAATAATTTTTTGAAGTATTGAGTTTTGTTTTTATTGTTTTGTTGAACTTGATAAGTAAAATGGTGTCAACTTTTGGAACGAGAGATCGAAGATCGTCTTAAGATCCTCCACACACCTTCAATGCTGTCTCTCTAGGCCTTAAGAGGCTACGTTGATTTAAGATTGTTAAGAATCTGCCTTATTCAGCTATTGAGATACCTTTGGATGAGTGCGAAATCTGTGCTAAGTAGCTGTCTTTATTGCTACATTTCCTTCTACTGCCTACTGTCTGAGTGCAACATTAATTTGCTGCTGCTGGATTAAGAGTCTTGTTTCTGTGGTGTGCAGCACCAAGCCTCAGCTGCTAGCCTGCTACATAGTGGGCTGATTTGATCACACCTAGGGGTGTGTAAAATACTCCCTCCGTTCCTTTTTGATGTTCCTATTTGGGTTTTTCACCAAGATTAAGAAAAATGGAATCTTTGATGGTAGTGGGTATTATTTTAATTATATAATAGTGGTAAATAATGATTGTATTGAAAGTATGAGAGAAAAAATAATTAAATAATAGTGTAATGTAATGATTGTATTGGAAGTATGAAAGAGAAAATAATTAAATAGTAGTGTGGACTAAGAAAAGTGGGGTTTTAAGAGGTATAAGTGGGATGAAAACTTTCCAAAAATGGAAAGTATTCTAAAGTGGAAAAACTTATGGAACTACCCGTTTTAGTAAGGTGGAAAAACAAAAAGGAACGGAGGGAGTAACATATATCGTCTTCATAGAGTTTTGCCTAATGTATTAATTTGATAGGATTATAATTGATTGCAAGAAAATTTAGTTTTCTAAATAAATTAATGCTAAATTATAATTATAAATACTAATAAAAGAATAAATTGGAAAATAACATATGTCGTCTTCTTAGAGTTTTGCCTAATTAATTTTATAGGATTATAATTGACTAGTATAGAAACTCGTGCAATGCACGAATTAATTAGTATCAAATATATATAAATATAACTTCAAAGAATAATGCAAGTATATATTACTATGATTAAATTTATCATATACATGACTTTTTCAAAGCAAAAATTAATTAAATACTAATTATTTAATTATTTATCGAATATATCACTTTTTCATTCAATCAAAAATATATCAAATTTTAGACTAGTTATATAGAAATTCTATCATAAATTATACTCCATAGTATACCTAATTTTGTTCTAATTTTTAAAATAACAAAATATACTCCATAGTATACCTAATTTTGTTCTAATTTTTAAAATAACAAAATTCTAAATTAAGTAAATATTTTCATCTAATCAACTATCATCCACTAAAATAATTATATTTGTCATGCCTCCTTAGGAGATAACACATGGAATTTTCCAACACTTTTATAGTATTGTATGATTTGTCATGCCTCCTTAGTTAATGACACATAGAATTTTCCAACACTTTTATATATAGTATTGTATGATATATGTATGATTTTAGATTAGTTATATAGAAATTCTATAATAAATTATACTCCATAGTATACCTAATTTAGTTCTAATTTTTAAAATAACAAAATTCTAAATTAGGTAAATATTTTCATATAATCAACTATCATCCACTAAAATAATTATATTTGTCATGCCTCCTTAGGAGATGACACATGGAATTTTCCAACACTTTTATAGTATTGTAAGATATGATTGTATGATTGAATGATATGATTTTAGATTAGTTATATAGAAATTCTAAAATAAATTATACTTCATAGTATACCTAATTTAGTTCTAATTTTTAAAAGGAAAATTTACTCAAAATAATCTCAACTATCACCGGTTGGCCAAAAATAATCCTAACAATCAATTATTTTTAATAATCCCTATTATTCTCATAATTTGTTGAAAACATACCCCTCCCCCTTGTTACCGGCTGAAACATGTAACTTTTTCACTTTATATTTCTCTTTTTACTAATCTATTCAAAATTAACCCTTCCCCTTCATCTATTAATCAAAAAATAAAGAAAAAGTTGATAAGTTACCTGTTGCAGTTGGTTAAAAGGGAGGTGGGTATGTTTTCAACAAATTATGAGAATAGTTGGGATTATTAAAAAATAATTAATAGTTGAGATAATTTTTGGCCAATGGGTGATAGTTGGGATTATTTTTAGCAAATTTTCCTTTTTAAAATAACAAAATTCTAAATTAGGTAAATATTTTCATATAATCAACTATCATCCACTAAAATAACTATATTTGTCATGCCTCCTTAGGAGATGAAACATGAAATTTTCCAACACTTTTATAGTATTGTATGATGTATGATTGCATGACAATTTAGTTTTCTAAATAAATTAAAGTTAGATTATAAAGCTTCTGATTTTTGTGAAGCTTCTGATTTTTGTAAAGCTACTGATTCTTTTTGAAGCTTCTGATTTTTGTGAAGCTACTGATTTTTGGTTGGGTTACTATGATGAAGCTACTGATTTTGTTGGGTTACTATGATGAAGCTACTGTGATTGGCTAATTACTGTGATGAAGCTACCGAGTTTGGTTCATGTAAGCTGCTGTGTTTTGCTTGAATTACTTTGATGAAGCTGATGTGTTTATATACATCAATAGTAGAATTTGTATAGTCATTTGATTTCTAATCATTCATTAGCTTCAATTATATAAGTAATCCATGTTTATTGTAATTGCCAATATGTTATTTGAATTTTGTTTTTCAAATTTTATGTAATTTCCTCCTTAATTTGAAATTACACTCCCAAACTTTCCAAAAATGGAAAGCCCCCTTAATGTAACTAAAACATCTATACTATATACTAAATGCATTCTTCAGTATGACACATGTCGCATTCACATTCATTGTTTTCCCTCCAAATTTTTCAGTTAACTAAATTGGGTAAGTAGAATAATTAAGCTTGAATGCCCTATTATTTATATCTATCTATACTATATACTAAATGCGTTCTTCAGTAAGACACATGTCGCCTTCACATTCATTGTTTTCCCTCCAAATTTTCCAGTTAGCTAAATTGGGTAAGTAGAATAATTAAGCTTGAATGCCCTATTATTATATTTTATTGTCAAATTCTTCATTCTTAATTATAGCAATAAAATATTATTAAATAAAAAGTTTTTTCCTTCTGTAACATCTATTTATCTACACTAATATACTTAAAGAGAAATAAATTCAATTAACAAAATAAACTTCACATTTAAAAATATTCCCTACAATAATATCTATCAATTAAAAAGAGAAATAAATTCAATTAACAAGATAAGGAAATTATAAAAAAGATTTTGAAGGTTTGATTAAATATTTTTACATCTTATTAACCATTTTATTTTGTATTATAGTATATTAGAATAGAATAGTCACATTAATTATATATAACACTATTGTCTTGAAAAATAAAAGTATGATTATAATTGTTCAATGGAAATATAAAGTTTTGGTTAGAAATCTCATAGATGTTTGCAATAGTTTAAGCATCCTATATGAAATACGAGTTTAGTTACATCTATTTACTGGTAACTTATCCACTACTTATAGATATTAACAATTAGTAATCGTAATAAATGGTGCAATTGTTTAATATCAAAATTATATAAATGTTATATGGGGTCTTCTAAAAAAACAAAGAAGAAGAAAATTGTGATATTATACTTCTATTTAATAAAGTAAAAAAAGAATAATAATAATTATATCATTATTCTTCATAAGGTCTCTTATTTCTCTATTAGGGCTTCATAAGAAATCATAAACATGTAAACATTATCTATTATTTTGAAAGAGAATCCATAAAATAAACTTATAATCTATATATTATTTCAGTAAGTGATTCAAAGAAAAAAATATGGGTTTTTCCTTTTAAAAATCACGGGCCATATAAATTAGAATATGGGCACTATAAGGGCGAATGCGTGTCCCATATTATTTACTTTAAATTGTGAAGTTTATCGCAATATTTTTTTCATTCTTAATTTATAGTGGTAAATATTGATCATCCTACAAGTTCATTAAAAATAATTCAAGCCCAAAATTTAATTTTAGAGTTTTAAAATTTGAAATAATTAATGTAATGCAAAGACTAATTTTCTCTCACATATCAAATATTATTTTCGCTATATTTATTTTGTTTACCAATATCAGAATAATTTAAACTAATTTTATTTATATTTAAGAGATCATTTATATATTTTTTTTATTATCCGTGCTTGGCACGGGATTCAAGCTAGTAGATTCTGTTTTGATTGTGTTTGTACGTTTCTCTCTCCTAAATGAGAATGATTATTGCCTTATTTTCTTAATTTTAATCTTTAATTAAATTTTATTTTTCTCTCTCATAATACCAATACAATCATTAATTCACACCACTATTCTAATAAAATAATACCCACTATCTACAAAGATTCCACCTTTTTTAATTTGTGTGAAATCTTCAAATAAGACAATCAAAAAAGAACGGAGGGAGTAATAAAAGAATTGGAAAATAACATATGTCGACTTCTTAGAGTTTTGCCTAATGTATTAATTTGATAGGATTATAATTGATTGCATGACAATTTGTCTTTCTAAATAAATTAAAGTTAAATTAGGTAAGTAAATCATAGTCATAAATACTAATAACATAATTGGAAAATAACATATATCGTCTAATGTATTAATTTGATAAGATTTAATTGATTGCATGTCAATTTATTTTTCTAAATAAATTAAAGTTAAATTAGGTAAGTAAATAATGTAAAAGAACAAGTTAATTACACATGACGACTTCTTAGAGTTCTGCCAAATGTATTAATTTAATAGGACTATACACTAGTGGAAAAAAACGTATTTACTGCTATATATTTGCTGCAGTTTTATTTATACGCAGCATTTAATAGGAAAAAAAATTGGCAAAAAAAAATAAGACAATGGCTGCGGTTTTTCAGCTTGACCACAGCCTTTAAGCGTTTTAGAAATTGCCCAAAAAAAATATATGACAATGGTTGCGGTTGTTCAGCTTGACCGCAGCCTTTTAGCGTTTTAGAAATTGCCCAAAAAAAATATATGTCAATGGTTGCGGTTGTTTAGCTTGACCGCAACCTTTAAGCATTTCATAACCCGCATTTTCTAAATAAACCCTAATATTCTTCCCTCAAAAACTAAACCTCGACAAAGGTTGCTGCTTCCCTTCTCCTTCTTCTTCCTTGCTTTGCTTCAAACATCAACAAATTGAGGAGTTCTACCAAAATAGTAAAAGGTCGATTTTTCCTTAGCTTCAAACATCAACTAAACCCACAAAATTTCTCTAATCTCTATCTTCCGTCTCAAAAACCCTAATAAAAATTTTGCGCTCTTCTTCATCAATCTTCTGTGATGAAGGAGTTTTCATCGACGATCTCCACCCATATTCGTGATTCGAGAGCTTACTGAGGTTAACTTTTTCTGTCTTGTATTTATTAACGCTACTTTTAATTCGTAGATTTTCTTCTTCATCATATTTTGCTTCAATTGGTGTTTTGTTTCCAGTCCATTGTTATCTGATTATTGGTTCTTCTATAAGAGTGATTGTAATTAAGTTGGTTCATGGAGATGGACGAAGATTTGATCAATGCTTGCAAGGTTAGTATCGTTTAACCCCTCGCCCCCATTCATTTTCACTTTTTAATTATTTTAAAATTAAAATTTTATGTGCTGTTTGGAATTGATTTGAATTTTTTGACCGCGGGATTTGATCAATGTTGTGTGGAATTTGATCAATGGACGAAGATTTTCATTTTCTATCTTCCCTTTTGCTTGTTTACAAGGGACTCGATTGTGCATTGAACTTCGTTAGCTTGCTGTTTGATTTCTGTTTGATTTCTGTTTAGCTTGCTGTTTGGTTAGCTTGCTGTTTGGTCATTTCTGTTTGGTTTGATTGCTGTTTGGTCATGAATTATTGTTTGGTTTGCTTCTTGTTTGGTTAGCTTGCTGTTTGGTTTGATTGTTGTTTGGTCATGAGTTTTGGTTAGCTTGTTGTTTGGTCATTTCTGTTTGGGACAGGGTCATGGTGCATCTAGGGAAGCTAGCTTTCACTGAACTAAGTAGCTAACTAACCGCTTACCTGTTTTTTGGGACAGGGTCATGGTGCATCTAGGTACTGAATTCTGCATATGTGCGAGCTTGATCATTATTGTTTGTACCCTTATTTGTTTGGTTGGTTATAATGGTTTTCAAAATCAATACTCGAGCTATCATAGTTCGGACTATGAGTCAAGACATGAAAAGGGGGATCCTTTTAACAACAATGCTCCTCTTATGTCTGAATTGGTTCATATTCCTTCTGTGTTTTATGGTTTTCAGTTAGAAGAACAATGCTCCGGTGCAGGGAACTTAAATTTACATAAGAGTGATTTGGGAGGTACTTTACCCCAAAAATTAGTAGAACTAGATGGTAATGATAGTTGGTCATCAGATGATTTTCTGTTTGGTTTACCTGATGGACAGACTGTTACATGTTCATTGAACTTCAGAGAGTTTGATGATGAGGAATTGTCTCCTAGTGTGAATATTGCTCAGCAGGTATTTCTTTCTTCTTGTAGAGGCCACTTATCTTCAATTAAAGAAAAAGTTTTAGTTATCAGAATATAGTGATGCATATGGCCCCTTCAGATTCCTCATCTCCTTGTTTGATCAATGGGGTCTTTTTTCTTTCAACTCTAGTTTGATGTTTCAGGTTACGTTGGTGAGTTCGAGTATGTTGATGATCACAGGTCTGGTAAGATCATCGTTGAATTGAATGGAAGGCTAAACAAATGTGGCGTCATCAGTCCCCGTTTTGATGTGGGTGCAGTGTCAAGGAGCAACTATCAGTGTTGTTGTTGCTGGTTTTGATGACATTTTTTTTTGTTTTTTTTTGTTTTAAATATTTTGTATATATATAACGCATTTAAATTATATATATATATATATATATATATATATATATATATATATATATATATATATATATATATATATATATATATATATATATATATATATATATATATATATATATATATATATATATATATATATATATATATATATATATATATATATATATATATATATATATATATATATATATATATGTATATATACATATCATTTAAATTATTTATGTATATATATATATTTTGTATATATATAACACATTTAAATTATTTATGCTGCTTTTGTTGTTAATTGTTAATTATATTTTATTATTAATAAAACAAAAAAAACAAAAAAAAAATTAAAAAAAAGAGTTAAAGGCTGCAGTTCTTGGGCAAAACCGCAGCCAATAGTCCATTTTTGATTTTTCAAAAATGCACTATTGGTTGCGGTTTTGCCCAAGAACCGCATCCTTTAACTCTTTTTTTTGCTGCGTTTTTTGGCCGCAACCTTTCTTTTAAGATATTAGCTGCTACCACAAGTGCTGGGGTCCAAAACCGTAGCCTTTGGTGGCCTTAAAACCGCAGCCAATAGGCTTTTTTCCACTAGTGATAATTGATTGCAAGACAATTTATTTTCCTAAATAAATTAAAGTTCTATTAATTAAGTGTATATTGTTACATTAATTCTTTATTTAAATCTAAACAAGATAGAAAATTAAATATATTAATTTAAAAAAATATATATATAATTTATACGTAAGTAAGAAATAATTTTTGAAAAATATATTAATTTAAATTATCATCAAAATAATAAATATTAGGAAAAAATTGATATTAATAATCCAACCTTTGGATTATTTTTTAATAATCCAACCTTTGTGATTAATTTTCCCACAACATACTCAATTACTAATAATGGGTAATAATAGGGTATGTTACTAGCAAACTAAAATAAAGGTTGAATTATTCAAAGCGAACTAAGGGCAAACGTTGGATTATTAGAAAATAATCAAAAGGTTGAATTATTCACAGCGGATGAACAAAAGGTTGGATTATTAATGTCAATTTTTCCTAAATATTAATATAAATAGTTGAAATGATGACTTCTTACAGTTTCGCATATATATTAATTTAATATTTATATAATTTTCTTAAATATTTTTTTGTTTCTTGCATTATTCTTTGAAAATTTTATTTATGTATTGTCTATATATAGTACTCCCTCCGTTCCTTAAAAATGCTCTCATTTGCCATTTTAGGGTGTTTTATTTGTTGTTCCCATAGAATCTTTCCATTTATGTCACAAAATTTGGACAAAATAAATCTTAATCATACTCACTTTAATATTTTTATAATGCTTATCTAGCCTACATATCATTTACTAATTTCAATTTAACATTTTAATATTCTTTATGGTATCCACATGTTTCCCACTAATTTTTATAAAACTAATTTTTTATTAGTTGTGATCCCCATATTTTTGTCCACTAACTTTCTTTTTAAAAAAATTTAATTTGTGTGGTCCCTACTTTTCTCAATTAAATTTATTATTCAATTAAATAATCTATTCACTATCTAAAATATTCTATTTTTCTTAATTCCCGTGAACATTCCTTTTGTGAATTTCATTAGGGAACGGAGGGAGTATATATTAAACTCTGTGAATTACATGGGCTTTTAAACAAGTAACATACTTCTTTTGTTCCCTAATACTTGCTACATTTCTTTTTGCATATTTTTTAATGTCTATTTTAATAATAAATAATCTTATCTTCACAAAAAATAAATTATAAAATTACATATTATTAAAAAACTACATTTCAAGACGAATAAAAAAGATCCCATATGAATATATTATTTCTTATGCATGAGTCGAAATTACCAAAATCAGATCAAAGATAAATAGTACTGATATACAAATGTAGCGAGTAGTATGATACGGAAGAAGTATGACATTGAAATAATAAGCAAATTAAAACGATATTGTGTGTTTTTAACAATTTGGTAGGTAAGTATAGTTATCCCGTGATGTTGGTTGTTGTTCTCTTAGGCCACGATTGTAAAGTGGATTTAGCGTAGATTTCCCGTGCTCTTCCGCATCTTAAACTAAACGAATGTATATTCAACACTTGTTATGTTTACCTACCGCTGGACATTTTGCTTTTTGATATTCTATCTCCACAGTTTGTTTCTAGTCTTGTATAATATTCCCTACTGTAGAGCTCATTGATAAACATTCCCAGTATTTTGGGTTTGACTTGTTTGCATCTCATCTATGCAGTTTGTTTAAATGAATTTTAAGTGTTGCTCATAATTTTCGCAGATTAATTATTAAACGTAAAATAATATTGTAAATGTGTCATCTTTCATAGAGTTGCTCACAAATTCGTCTACTTTGTACTTGCGCTATGTATCTCCGTTTGCTAGTAAACTGCATTCAATGGCGGATTCAAAACTTAAATTTAATGTGAATACAAACAAAAATAATAATTTAATACAAAAATCATGCATAAATACAATAAAAATAGTGTTTTCAATTTAATCATATAAATGAATATTTTATATTCTACTTCGATAAATTTGCATAACTTGAATTGAGGAATAATAAGATCATTTCTCACATTACAAAATAACTAAAAGTTCAAAATACTTTCTCTGTCCCTTTGAGATAGCACCCTTTGAGATAGCACCCTTTGATCAAATAATGTGTGAGTTTTTTGAGTCAAACGGTGCTAATTCAGAGGGACAAAGGGAGTACCTATTAAACAATTATATATCACTATTGAATAATTATTAATTAATCAAATATATATATATATATATATATATATATATATATATATATATATATATATATATATATATATATATATATATATATATATATATATATATATATATATATATATATACTAAAGCTATTGTTATCAAGGACACGTGTCATCTTCTAAACAATTCATTTCCCTCCAAAATGATACATTCAATGCCATGTATAATCACCCACATCATTGTATAGGAATAGGAATTTTATGGCAATAGAAAATTGATCAAACAATATCAAAGTAAAATTTGACTTAATAAGAGAATATCAATCTATCCTAATATTTTATTTTTAGGTCTCAATAAGCATCTTAATTAATTTTAAAGAATGAGAATTAAAGAAAAATATATTATTTTTAGGTCTCAATTTTAAACTTTTAATATTTGAATTATTTATTTTCCAACTCATTAATACAATATTCAACCATTAATTTAAGTTTAAATAAAAAAATTAACATTAATTAAATATTTATTAGATTCTTTAATTTGACACTAAATTATATTGTGTTATAAGTTTTGGATTATTGTTGTGTCAAACAAGTATCTAAACTTATTATATGATATATGTACTAATATACTAAACGAGAATAAAAAAAAGCGTCTTATTGACGCGTGTCAAGCTATGATTGAAACTTTTCCCGCCTAATTAATCAGGTTATAGTAGTCAATTGCATCAATACATTTAATTTCTCTTACACGTCAAATGTTATTTTCTCTATATTTATTATAGTTAACAAATAACAAATTAATATCATGATAATTTAAACTAAATTTGTTTATGTTTAAGAAATTATTTAATTTTTTTAAAAATTTTCCGTGCTTGACACGGGATTCAAGCTAGTATATATATATATAATTTGATCAAAAATTAATGATACTATCATAATTAACCATAATTTGCAAAATGTGATTAATAAAAAAAATCAACCTTTGAATAAGTAGTCTATAATTGATGTCGATGATTGTTTGCCATATTTAAGTTTTTAGTCAGACACATAGTAACTGATAATTGATATAAAGAGTCCGTAATTTTATCGCAGAATTAATATCTTATAGTTGGTCAGCGAATACAAATCACTCACTGGGTCAAGGATTCTGTATTTGGAAACTGTAAAACTGCTATTAGCAATTTTTTAATTTTTTAAAAAATTTCAGTGAAGTCACTTGCTACCGCGGGAGCCTCCTACTTTGCTTGGTCCCGCCCATGACTCCACTTGCAACGTTTTTCTACGTGCTATTTCGTGCAAACCTTTATCAAATTGTTCTTGTTGGATCGGAGACTAAGTTCATAGTAATAAACGTTGAAGATCGAGCCGCAAAATTGTCTCTGAAGAAGTTCATATCATATCAAAGACGAACCTCAACACTCATAATACAAATTATTGCTATTCTAAAAAAATTGTACAAAGTTTTGTAAAACTATTTAGGGTTGATATTCCATCTTTAAAGAACTAACTAAATAAACTATTTAATCAGTAGTCATTCATTTGTTAAACTTCATCATCATACCCAGTGTTCCCGCACATAGATATATCTATGGTCAGGGTCCCATTCATTTGTTAAACATTACAGTAAAATCATAGAGTAACTTTTTTATATTTGGGGTTGCGTAAAAAATAATTATATTTAAGAGAGGAAACAAATTACTCCCTTCGTCCCATTGAATTTGCATCATTTTCCATTTTGGTACGTCCCACTTAATTTACATCATTTTTATTTTTGGAGAATGACTCACCACTTTCTTTTAATCTCATTCATACATTTTAACTCTCTTTTAATTTCAACCACATAATTCATTCTCTGTCTTCATTTATTACTACTTTTTTTTAAATTTACATACTTTCTCTTTGATGCAATTCAAAAGGGACATATGAGTAATGTTTATCTAATATAGACCCCTCTCACAAAGGTGAAATGAGGTTTTTGAGTAAGTTATTTTAAGATGCCGCACTCATTGAGTAAGTTATTTTAAGATGCCGCATGTGACCACATTGGAGTGGATTAAGCGCACTATGGATGATCCTATGTGAAAACTGAAAAGTCAAGAATTGGATTACAAAAAGATAATGCATTATATATATTGTAGATCAACAAGTACACTAACATATATCACAAGAAGCTAGCAGGCAGCAACTTTATTGAACCAAATTCCAATGATGAACAAAACCAAAAAACTTGTCTTTCTTCACTTGTTAGTAGTAATACTTGTATTATGTAGTCTCACACTCATGAAAGCATCAGAGACATTCTTATTGTCAAAAGATGATGACAGGATAGTAAGTTTACCTGGTCAACCTTCCAATCCATTAGTTTCCCAGTTCTCAGGTTATGTCACTGTCAACCAAATTAATGGCAGGGCCCTTTTCTACTGGTTTTTTGAAGCTCTTTCCAACCCCTCCGACAAGCCTCTCGTCCTCTGGCTCAATGGAGGTATATATTTATTACTTTTTCCATTCTAAAATACTCGCTACATACTGTTATAGACATTAGTTATCGTTTAAGTTTATTTTATATATAACAGCTTATATGTAAGATAAAATATAGGCAACTGGAATCTTGTTTGAGTCATTTAGTCACATAGTTTTTTTTTTGAGTTATAGTCGCATAGTTTAATAAAATTAAATTTTTATAATTTTTAAATGTGCATATAAATAATTAAAATAACATATTGAATTGTAGCCAATGTAATAGAACGAAGAAAATACTACTCTCTTCTATTCAGCCCAAATGTCCCATTTTATTTTGAGCACTATTCACTTATCATTCTTAATTTGTACTTTACTCTTAATCGATAAGTTAAAACATAGTCATGTGGGATCTTGTTTGATTCGTCTCTATAAATTTATAATTAAGAATAATATGAGATGTTAAGGGTTAAAATGTTGTATTGGTAAGTGTGAAAAACTAAATTGGACAATTAGGCTGAATATCTCATATTATTCTAATACTCGCTACATTTCACTTTTTTACGCAATGCAGCGCACAATTTTGATCATTAATATATTAAACTACACTTATCTAAAAATTATAAAAATTTAATATTATGAAAGTATGCGATTAGATGATTCAAACAAGTTCCACTTGACTATATTTTTACTTACACATTAGTCGCAATATGTAAAATAAGCTTGAACGATGAATAGTGCACAAAAATCGATATGTAGCGACTATTTCGGAACGGAGGAAGTATATTATTTGTGCACTTTTTTCAACTCTTTTGGATGAACTTTAAGGCATCAATTATTATTTTGAACTATCAGAGAATTTTCTTGCATTGATTGGCTCTCCGATATGTATTTTGGATTTTGTAGGACCGGGATGTTCATCAATAGGATATGGTGCACTTGTGGAATTAGGACCTCTAAAGATCGATGAAAATGGAGTTGGATTGGTCTTCAATAACTACTCTTGGATTTCAGGTCGATCACTATCATCTACTCAATTCATTGTCATTTTAAATTTGATACATTATGCAAATGAAAGTAACGCCTTTTTAGATATAGCGTAGCAAATTTAAAGTGATAAAAGACAGTCTTATTGTTACCAAAGTCTTGTTCTGAAGTGCTACATAACTTTTCTTACCCCTTTTAAATTTTATCTATGATGTTATATTTACAGAAGCAAATTTGCTATTTGTGGAGTCCCCTGTAGGAGTAGGGTTCTCCTATACCAACACATCATCTGATCTCACCAAATTGGATGATAAATTTGTAGGTAATTTTACCTACTATTCATATTTCTTCTCTCTAAATCTTTCATTTAGATTTCCTTAATCTTTACTTTCTCTATGTGAAGCTGAGGATGCCTACAATTTCTTGGTAAATTGGCTAGCAGGATATCCACAGTTCAAAAATCGAGATTTTTTCCTGGCAGGAGAAAGTTATGCAGGTAATTCAAATTTTAACCTTCGATACAAATAGAGAATTGGGTAGTCAAATCATTTGATGTTATATTGTTTGATAAATTAGCTGGTAAAAACATCTTACTGTCATCAATAAACTGTTTTTGAACAAACTATCTATAGTAAAAGTTTAAAATCAGCTAGTCAAATAAGTCAATAAAATCAGCTTGTTAAATCAACTATAAGTTTACCAGCTATTTTGTTTTTTTGCCAAACACTATTAATTCTAATTAACCTAATTGTTGCAATATAATTAAACTATAATATCTCATGTGATAAACATGTTTCCTGATAGGTCACTATGTACCTCAACTAGCTGAACTTATCTTTGATAGAAACAAGGATCAAACCAACTCAACAAAGATTAATCTCAAAGGTTTCCTGGTACGTAAGCTATGATGTACTGATAATTTGTTACATATGATTAGATGCAAGATTAATCAAAGTTAGTACTGATGGATTTGGTTTTGGTAAACAGGTAGGAAACCCTGAAACGGATGATTACTACGACTCAAAAGGGCTCTTAGAATATGCATGGAGTCACTCTGTTATTTCTGATGACTTATTTAATAAAACTTCACAACTTTGTGATTTCAAAACCTTAATTTGGTCAAATGAATGTGTATCTTCAATGAATTTGGTTTTTTCCAAATACAAAGAAATTGACATTTACAACATTTATGCTCCTATTTGTCTTTCCAACACAACACTTTCATCGCAACCTTATTATTATCTTCGTAACAAGGTAATCCTTATAAATCTCTTGGCCTTATTTTCTTTTCGGTTATTTTTGTGATAGACGACCTCAAAACAAAAAGCCCACATTTCTATATTCTGTTTAATTAATTTGTATTAATTGGGCTATTATCTAATACGTCTCTCGGAGAGATGTCTCTCACAACAGTTTGTGTTTTTTTTTTTTTTTTCGGTAAGATTATGAAAATAAATACTTATAACAGGAGCATGATGGATTGAAGAGGGCAAGAATATTTTCAGGGGGAGGCGGTTATGATCCGTGCTATTCAAAATATGCAGAAAAGTATATTAATAGGGAAGATGTACAAGCGTCGCTTCATGCAAATAAAAATACAGGAAATTCAAATATAAGTATTAAATGGAATGTTTGCAAGTAAGTATAACATTACGGATCCATCTGTTCTTTAAAGAAATCTTCGCAAGGAATATTCATAGAAATTACGTAAAATAACAAATTTAATCGAGAAAAAATAGGGAGTATAAACATTAGAAAAATATTAAAGAAATTTGCTGAAAAAAAAGAATGAACTATTAAAATAATGTTTTTAATATAAAGTTATTGGGGAACATAAGGGACTAAGGATCACAAGCTATAAAAAAATGAAATTAGGGGAACATATGTGTTTACCATATGCGATATTGAAATATTAAAAAATGAAAATATAAAATGTTAATATTGTCTAAAATTTGTTATATAAATAGAATATTCTGAATGAGAACAACAAATGGAATAACAAAAAATAAAATTAGAACAATTATAAAGAATGGTGATGATATAGTAATAAGTTTGATGGAATTACAGACCTAATTAAACATAAAAATATATTTAAATAAAGTGAGTGGAGAAAATATGAAGACCGCAAATTGTAAAAAATACTCCTATTTAATAAAATTATTGATCGACACAGAAAATAGAAAAGTAATATGCGACAAAGCATTTTTGTTGCTTATTTTGTCACATAAGGCGTTAGGCGACTAAACAAGCGACAAAACTCTTTGTCACCAAAATGTTTGTCGTATAAAAAATATTGTCGCCTATTTTGTCGCTAGCATTGATTACAGGTCATTAAAAATTGAATATTTGGTCAAATGAAAAATTACCCCCAATAATCCAAATTATTCATTATTTTCCTACAATAATCCCACCTATTGATTAACCATGAATAATCCCAACTTTCAGGGGTATTTTCCTAGAGTAACCTTGGGTAACCCGATGACCTGCTATAATAGGTCATTAACCAAAATAATAAATTAAATATTACATTAAGATTAGAAAATATATTTGAAAATTTACATAAAAAATTCTAAGTACTAAAAAAAATCATAAATTTTGTATGAATATTTTTTTAACATTTTTTCGACATTTTATTTTAATTTATCTTTTTTTTAAAAAACCTAAAACTTACTATAGCAAGTCATCTAGTCACCGGGTTTACTCTAAGAAAATGCCCCTCAAAGTTGAGATTATTCATGGTTAATTAATAGGTGGAATTATTGTAGGAAAATCATGAATAGTTTGGATTATTCTAGGTAATTTTTCCTAATAGTAATTACTATTATTATTTAACAATAACAACAAATATTCAATTTTTTTTAACAAATATACATTATTAAAGTAATATTTACACAACTAAACCGAATTAAATGAAATTTAATGAGTAAATAAAATTTTAACATAAAATAATTAGTAAATTTTTATAACTTTTTTTTAAAGCTTTTTTTCAAAAATATTTGGACTAATAAGAGCCACCCCAAACTAATTGGAAAAAAAAGCTTCTCCTTGAAAACCGCTACTTCAAGTAGCGTTTTTATAATTTCTGAAAGATAGGAAAAAAAATTTTTAGGTTCCATAGTGAACCGCTACTTCAAGTAGCGGTTTTGTCCCACCTAATTTTTTTTATGCTTTTTTTTTGTTTTCTAATAAACCGCCTAATGGAGTAGCGGTTCCATAGTGAACTGCAATCATTCACTGGAAGTTACTGGTTTTTTATCTTCAGACAAAATCGCTACTCCATTTAGCGGTTTAGTACAAAACAAAAAAAAAGCAAAAAAAAAAAATAGGAGGGACAAAACCGCTACTTGAAGTAGAGGTTCACTATGGAACCTAAAAAAAAATTTCGATTATTCAGAAATGATAAAAACGCTACTTGAAGTAGCGGTTTTCAAGGAGAAGCTTATTTTTCCAATTAGTTTGGGGTGACTCTTATTAGTCCAAATATTTTTGAAAAAAAGCTTTAAAAAAAGTTCAAATTTTTAATGGTTCTTATTATTTTATTGATTCCCTAAAAATGCAATTATCCTTTTCAAATTCTGAAAAATAGATAAAATTCTAAAAATTCATAAATGGTCCAATAATATGAAATAAAAAACCCAGAATTGAAAAATAAATGCAGAACATAAACAAAAAAAACAATGACCCAACACAAAAAATATGAAAAAAAAGAAGAACAAAAAACATGAAAAAAAAATGAAGACTGAAAAACCAAATTGAAGAACAAAAACATGAACAAAAACAAACAAAAGCAAAAACCCAACAACTTATAAATGAAATAAATGTTGAACGAAAATTTAAAAAAAATAAAAAACCAAAAACCAAATTGAAGAACAAAACATGAAGAACAAAAACAAACAAAACAAAACCCCAACAACTTAAAAATGAAAAAAAAAACGATGAATAAAAAGTTGAAAAAAGTGATAAACAAAATCGAAGAACAACAACGCTAAATCGAAGAAAAAAAACCAAAGAACAACAACCTAAATTCGAAGAACAACAACCCAGATCGTAGCATTCAAAACTTAATACTGGAAAGATTTTTCAAAAAGTTTGAAACTAGAGAGAAGATAAGTGTTCTTTTCAAAGGAATGAGAACGAAGCGTAGTAGCTTCCATTATTGAAGTGATTAAGCTTCTTGTAGACATAAGTTTATGGGGGTTTAGTGAAGGAGAAGAAATGTATTAGAGAAGGAAGATGGGAGAATATGGAGAATACGGGAGAAGTATGGGAGAAGATGGGAGAAGGAAGATGGAAGAATATGGAGAGTATAAACAAAATGAGTAACTTTTGGTGACAAAAAGTTTTGGTGACAAAACGTCACCAATTTTGTCGCATAAAAGTTTGGATACAAAAAGTTTTGCCGACAAAGTAGGCGACAAAAAAATTGCCGATAAAGTAGGCGAAAAAAAGTTTGTCCCATAAAGTTCCTGCCCTAAACCGTTTAAAATTTTTGAACGACAATTTTGGCGACAAAAAATGCCTTTTTGTCGCTAGTTTTGTCACCAAACTTAGAGACTGAAGCTTTTTTTGCCGCAAAACATTGTTTTTTTGTAGTGCAAGAAATATATATCAACCATAGCATAGTAAAATTGTTAAAATAAAGTCAGTGGATAATATAAGAAGAACACAAGCATCATTACAACATAAGATCGGAATGAACAAGATTAATTTTGTTTAAAATCTTTCTGGAACAATTCAAAATGTCAAATGAAACAGTTTTAAAGAATGGAGATTTCTATTATATATTAAAATGTATATCCTGATCTGGATGCCCTCCATTTTCGTTTTCTCAGTGATTCGATTCTTAACACATACAATGTAAATGTTGCATCGGTACTGCCTATTTATAAGAAGCTAATACAAGGTGGTCTCAAAATCTGGATTTACAGGTTAGTATTTTGTCTTTGATTATTGCTTAATTAAGTTCGTTGTTTATGGTCTTGTTGTCGTCGGTTGTAATTAATGATATCCAATTCATGTTTACTTGGTAGACCACGCACAAAGTAAATTAATTTAGTTTTTGTGATTATATTTTGGCAAAATTAAAATTAATAATCCAACCTTTCACTCATTCGCTATGAATAATCCCACCAAAATAATCCAACCTTTGTGATAAATTTGCCCACAACATACTCTATTACTAATAATAGGTAATAATAGGGTATGCTACTAGCAAATTAAAATAAAGGTTGGATTATTCACATCGAACTAAGGATAAACGTAGGATTATTAGAAAATAATCAAAATGTTGGATTATTCACAGCGGATGAGCAAAAGGTTGGATTATTAATGACAATTTTTCCTTATATTTTTCCTTCTATAATAACCATAAATGATCTTCCGTTTACATTTTATTTTGGGTGGAGACCCATGAGGCCATGACTTACTAGAATGTTGTGTTTTGTTCATCCTTCAAGTTAACCTTTTAAAGAGTAATACGAAACTCTAATCACCTAGTACTAAAATGACTAGGATGAAACAACAATGTATATATTGTGTAGATTATGAACATAGAAAATACACAATGAATTTATAACTCTCTTTATGCTATTATTATTAAGCAGTTACTAATTATTAGAAATGATTAAAGTAAAAACCCAAACCATACAAACCATCAAAAACCGTCCAAAAACGAACAAATCAAATAGAACAAAAAGCAAAGGGGCAAGTCGCTTCTTCCTAGCGACAACTCGGTCTATCCTAAAAGTTGACTCGACTTTGCTTTCAGTCATAAAAATGGAACATAGGAATGGAATCTACGACTCGGCTCTTATCAACAATGTCGTCGTTTTCTACTAATTTTGATTCTTCGTTATATTTGTTTGAATTTTTCCTATGGGCTTAAGTTTTATTACTTAAGTGTCCAACTATATTAATACTACATGGTATAGAGCTGTAGATAGTATAAATGTTCAAGACATGAAAGAAATGGTCTGAAAAGTTGTAAAAAATGATCATACAAATTTTATAATAGGATAGCAATCTAAAACTAAGTCGAATAACACATTGTTTTTGTATAGATCAAATTTTTAAAAAGTGTGAGTAAAGATTGAATGCGATGATTCAAAACAAGGTATTTTTGCTTAGTTTACTTATTAGGAAGTTTGATTTGTGGAGATAGAGTATTAAGAAATAATAATGCAAAATACAAATTACAATTAGAAATTTGTATTTATCCCTTTGTTGATGGCTAAAAATAAAACTTACAATAAACACTAAGTGCTAACTTGAAGATTATTTTGTAACGATAACCGTTACCCGGAAATTTGATACTTGTTGTAGGCGTGTGATCACTTTCCTTTTGTGATAATTCCCCCACAAATGTACTTGGTTTAAGACAAGAAATTCACAACGAGATACAAACAACACAACACACCTTTAGTACTTAGGGTGTGCCACTTAACGACAAGTGTTTAATGAATGATAAGTTTTGGAAGTGCTTAACAAAAATTAATTACTCTCTAGATAGAACACAAGTGAATGAAAAGAGTAAGAATGAAAATTCAGAAATTAGTTGTACTTTTCACTTATCCCCAAGCCTCTATTTATACTCCTTTGAGTAAAATAAAGAGTCATGGCACAATAATCACCATTGATGACTAATATTGATGGCCTCCAATCAATATCATTAAACCATGACATTCATGAGCTTTCTCAACATTATTCCTTTGTAACATCAAAATTGATATGGAATGAGTGAAAGAATCCAATGCAATTAACTCTGAGGAAATATTGCTTCACCCCAAAATCCTTCACTCATGCCCGAGTAGGATAATATGGAATTAACAATTTCTTGTAAAGTTTGTTTTTTCCTCTCTGCCATACCATTTGATTGTGCTTTGTATTTGGCGGTTGTTTCATGTATTACTACCAATTTGTATTTCTACTTCATTTTTGTAAATCTTAAAGTAATAAGAGCCTTATTTTTTGTATGTAAAAGGTATACATAACAAAACTTGAAAAATTCATCAATGGAAGTTATGATATATTTCTTATTTCCCAATGATGGTGTACTATGAAAGTCACATGCATCCATTCCAAAATTTCGGATTTTCATTCAACATTTTTAAATGGTGTCCTTGTGATCTTGTGTAACATGCACGTTTTGCAATTTTTGGACATTTTAACCATCATAGGAACTAAATCATGTTTGGACATAAAAGCAATTTTATCCAAATTAACATGTCCTAATCTAACATGCCACAAATACTGCAAATCATCATTTTCATTCTTATGTGAAGTTTCAACATTACAAATAAAATTCTTATTTAATTCCAAAGAAAACTTAAACAAACTATTACATAAATAAGCACGTCCTAAAAACAAGTTATTTTTTGAGATAATACAACTATCGGCTTCAAATACTAATTTGTATCCCAATCGATTCAAGATTGGACCCGAGACAAGATTTCTATTAATTTCGGTTGCATAATAAACATCCCTTAGAACGAAGAGATTCCATAAAGAGAACAATAACTCAACTTGTCCTTTGCCTTGGACCATGATAGGTGCGTTGTTTCCATAAAGAGATGTTCCCCATCAACCACCTAATGAAAGGTTTTGAACCATTTTGTAGAGTTACATACATGTCTCGAAGCCCGCGAATCGATCCACCAAGACAAAGTATCATCCTACATAACATTAAGGTTAATATTCATTGAAGAAAAATTGAAAAAAGAATTTTTAATCAAAATTGCATGATTACTTGGAGTAGAAGGGTCTTTGCTTGTAGATGTTTGACCATTCCCTTTTGCCTTCTTTTGCTTGTTCTTGAAAATAAAGCAATTTTTCTTTCGGTGTCTGGGCTTTCCACTTCCCAAGATACCTTTTCACCGTATTGGAGCTAGTGGCCATCCCCTTTGGAGAATAAACTTTCTTCCTTTTCTCACCGGAATGGGATGGGTTTTCTTACGCAACCATATTGATGGTACCGACATTAGGATTTTCATCCTTTCGATTCTCTTGAATCCTTATGCTAGACTCAACAACAATATGTTGTCCAAGATCGGAGAGTGAAATCTCTCTCTTTTATGCTTTAACGCATGTCTAACACCCCTCCAAGAGGGAGACAACTTGTCTAATAAAAACTTCATCGATTTCAATTTTATGTAATTTCATATTAGCATGCATTCTTTGTAACTTATGGAATTGATCTATTACGGAGCGATTATCAACCATCGTATAAGAATTAAAATTACTTACAAGAAACTTTTTGGAGCTAGCATCCTCCACAATGTATTTGTTCTCCCAAGTATCTCATAATTCATTAGCGAACTCATGGTATTGGTAGATGTCAAATAGTGAATCTTGCATTTCATTTAGAATATGTCCCCAGCAAATGAAATCATCAATTTTCCATTTGCTCCTTTTCCTTGATTGCTCAAGAGTTTCATCTTCCGTCTCCAAGAAACTTATCTAACTTAGTGAAAATAGACGTAAGTTTTTTGATACTTGTTATCCCAAAGAAGAAATATCACAAAAGATTATTAAGAAATAATAATGTAAAATACAAATTACAATTGGGAATTTGTATTTATCCCTTTGTTGATAGCTAAAAATAAAACTTACAATAAACACTAAGTACAAACTTGAAGATTATTTTGTAACGACAACCGTTACCCAGAAATTTGATACTTGTTGTAGGCATGTGATCAATTTCCTTTTGTGATATTTCCCCCACAAAGGTACTTAGGTTAAGACTTGGAAATTCATAACGAGATACAAACAACACAACACACTCTTAGTACTTAGGGTATGTTACTTAACGACAAGTGTATAATGAATTATGAGCTTTGAAGTTCTTAACAAAAATTAATTACTCTCTTGATAAGAACACAAGTGAATGAAAAGAGTAAGAATGAGAATTCAGAAATTAGAAATTAGGTGTAGTTTTCACTCATCCCCAAGCCTCAATTTATACTTCTTTGAGTACAATACAGAGTCATGGCACAATAATCACCATTGATCACCAATATTGATGGCTTCCAATCCATACTATTAAACCATGGCATTCATGAGCATTATTCTCCACATTATTACTTTGTAACATCAGAATTGATATGGAATGAGTGAAAGAATCCAATGCAATTAACTCAAAGGAAACATAAAGACTCAACGGTCACTTTAGAAGAAAAAGTCTCGGCATTTGCTCCATTTCCAGGAAAGTCGACTCGGCTTTTCCTGCTGGACATAACCATATTTCTAGAACAAAATTCGAATCGTCTTTTCTTTTTGACTCGGTTTTCTAATTTTGTTCTTTTGTCCTTTCCTTCGAACCCCTTTTGGACCTTGTATTTAATAATAATTGTACCACTACTTTAGTAGTATTTGGTGAATATAAACTTAGGTTTTTTAGACACTAAATGTTCAACATAGAGCATTAGTAAAATTCTTTAATGAATAAGCATGGTATTGGAAGCTAATTTAGTGATGGTACTTGTGAAATAGTGGAGACGTAGACGGTAGAGTACCAGTAATTGGAACAAGATATTGTGTTCAAGCACTTGGGCTGCGCATTAAGACACCTTGGCGTTCTTGGTACCATCAACATCAGGTATTCAACCTTCTTGTCTCTCTTTTCGTGCACTACATTTCTATTTATTTTAAGCTCCTACATTATTAAATCGTCACAACACTTAGAACTGTTTTCCATTTATCTTTTACCTATATATTTGAAAATTGCGATAATTGAAAAAAGTGATGTACTCCCTTAGTTTTTTTGTTTGTCCACTAAATTTTTTACACGCATTTCAAAGCAAATGTTGAGCCTCAATATCTATAAACACATTAAAAAAATTGTAAAAATTATATAATAAAATTCTTTGCATGAAGACGAATCTAACAAAATCCCACATCAGTATATTTTGTTAGTATATACTTCAAAAATCAAATTAAAATTTCTCTCTACTAATATGGAAAAACTTAAAACGGACAAAAAGAAAGGAAGCAAGAGAGTAGAACACACACTATAGAAATATTTCAAGAGCTTTGAATTGTAAGATTTGTATGTATTGTATCCTTCCTATATCATCAACTTGAATCTATTATATATATACATCATGACCACGTTTGAGATTACTTTGGGCCTTACAAAAATTAAGCGCCCTATACTAAGTTCTTAATAATGTAACTCATATATTGATGCCTTAAAAATTACTAATTAAAGATTATGCAAATAATTTAGCTATTGTCAAATTTATCTAATTAAAGATTTAACCATATATGAAGTCTAGGTGTATAATAAAAAGAAATCTAATTTTTAACTGTATTTGTGCAAATATGTGTTTGATTCACCAAGATAATATAGTAAGTGTCCATACCTCAATGGTGACTTTAGGGAACAAGAATAAAACACCAAAATTTCTTCCCATATAAATGATATGAGAGGCTTTCATTTGTTTCTTTTCATCTAAAGATAAATTGTATTGAATTTGAGTTTAAATAGTATCACAAAGTAATAAATTTATGCTACATGATTTTGAAAATATAATTGAAAAGTTGGACAAAAAAATAATTAGTCAAAGATATATCTAAGAAAAATAGGAGTAAACTCTGACATAACTAAATGAAAAGAAAATGTATACACACACATTAAGTGAGATACATACGATACCATAATATCATCAAAAACACTTGCTCAAACGAAAGAACATTAGCAAATCAGGTTCTTTGTGCAAATCCTAGTCAATTGAAATGGGCATTAAATAATGCTCAACCACCAGCAGATTCAGTACCATTACTCCCGATGGTTTTTGTTTCATGTTTATGCATCTTAATCCTCCTCAAAACAACAAATAATGGAGGAGGAAAAGAAAAGGATGGCATTGATGATGATGAAGTACAAAATTTTATTTTTATTCTTTTCATACACATTCGTCTGAAAGAATTATACTCAATATATATGGTAACTTAAATTGCACTACGTTCGATAATTTACCTTAACGGACATGAATTGATGAAAAACTGAAATTATTTTTAATCATTGGTTTTCCCAAAACCATTGGGAAATGACATGCGTGATGTTTCATAAATGTTTTGGTCTATTTAGCTTCTTCAACCAGTGTTTTCCATTTACATTGATTTAGTTTTATGGGCCCTTTTTATTTTTTCAATGTATTATTGATATTTCATACGGAGCCTTTTGCTCATTGTACATCTGTTCTATAAGAATTAACCTCGGGCAGTTTCCCCTTTTACTTACCCTAGGGTCAGACATGATATATAGAAAGTAAAAACAAGGTTTATAAAAAATTATGTAAAATGGTAATTGTTTTACCTAGTTACCAATCAAAAGATTATTAAAATAAAATCTATTCCCTCTATTTCTATTTGATATGCCCATAAGGAATGTTCACAAAAATAAAGAAAAGATGAATCATTTATATAGTGGATATATTATTTTATTTATCAAATAATAAAGTTTAAAAATGGGGACTTTAAGCATTAAAATAATATAAAATAAAGTTAGATAAAAAAATATAGGGATCATAAATATAAAGAAAATAGTAAAAAATATGTGGGGACAATAAGGGGACCATAGGCGTAAAAAAAATATTAAAATTAGGGTGACTAATAAAACAAATTATGTCAAAAAAATATGATATAAAATAGAAAGATTCTTTGGGAAACAACAAGTAAAATAGCGTAAAGTGAAATATGAGAAAATGAATTGTCATATGAGACAACAATTGTGATAGTAAAAGCTTACGTCATAGTTACCATGTATTCTTGCATGCACAAACATTCTATACATGGTATTACGCCTTTTCATTTTCTACTATGCTCATATTATAAGAGCAAATATTTATGAGGTGATAAAAGTCAAACAAAGAACAATTTAAACTGTAAAATTTTCAATGTTTGACAAATAAATAAGCAATAAATTTATAAAATTGGATGATAATAATGTGGTATAAAGTGCTAACATGCCAAATAAATATACTTGATACAAACAGGTAGGAGGAAGATTGGTGGAGTACGAAGGTTTAACGTTGGTGACAATTCGAGGGGCTGGTCATTTGGTACCTCTTAACAAGCCAAGTGAAGCACTTGCACTTTTTCACTCTTTTTTGACTGGTGAAGATCTTCCTTTTCAAAGATAAACATTATTAAGATTTATATTTATGTCCAAAATATTGAGGCAAGAGACAAAACAATGATGATAGCATATGGTTTATATTTATATACTACTTAAACATTTTAATTTCATGGCTTGCTTTGATGTTAAAGTTTGTCTTAATATAAAATAAGGAGTTATTATGGTAGAATTTTATGTACATGGCTTTAATATGTTGATTTTTCTCTTGATCATATTACTATCATATTATTACTTATAGATTGTGGTGTTTAATATCATACAATTAGTATTCGAATTTATAATGCAAACAGTATTACGTTGTTTTTTGTTTTTTTAAAAAGATGGTTTTATGTTCGGTATATCGAATTTTTATAGAGATACAATAAATTCTTTACTCTATTAATATCCAAAAGCAAGTACTCAAACCTTTTGATCAATTTTACAATGTGCTATGTTCTAGAATTGGCTATACAAATTTAAATTAAGTAATGCACAAAAACCTAATAATAAGTCTTAAAAGACAAAGGCCACAAAAGCCAAAAGACACTATGAATCTCTAGTCTTACCTAAAGAAAGTATTATTGTAACACCTCGGCCCCTCACACTGCTAGTGACTACTCATGGAGACTGTAGACTTGACCTCATAGACCAACACAAGTCTTTCTAGCGTACTTTAGCCTTACTCTTGCTCGTTCGGGAAAACTTCCTACGAGGTCACCCATGCTAAGATTGTTCCACAATAAGCACACATAACATGAGCTCCCATGAAAAGAAGATGCACCTTGTTGATATAAGTAGTCTATCAATTCTTTTAAAGTTAAATCTGAGGTATCAAAATGATAGACCACCAAATACCATATCACCATTGATCATGTGAAACCCATCATTCCCAGACAACCAACTAGATCATGCCACCTTATTGTGTTAAATATCCTAATTTTCCCTTGTTGCATCTCCTACAAATGCCCATCTTGATTAGACATTTCACTTACTTAGTACTACATTGATTGTCTCACAATATCTCTCTCAACAAAATAACATATTCTTGTCATGTCATCCAACCTTAGGGACCTACCTTCTCTCCTAATTATTTTACATTCCCTTTATTGATCTTGAACCTTTCACCTGATTAGAACGTCGAGAGGGTCTTCCAAAACATCACCAGCAAGGAGCCTTTCTTATGGTTGTGAGATAAAAGCTAAGGCTTATCTCGTTAACTGGACATTTAAAGGTAAACTTAGCTTTAAATCATTGTTATCATTTAATTATTGTTTGGCTCTTTAGATATTCTTCACTGGTAATCTTTGATTCCTACTTTAATTTATAAATTTCATCTCATTTCATATCCATAATAGATTGGAGCTGACTTGGGAGATTTTAGGGAAAACTTAAATATTGAACTTTTTGAATATCATATGGATTATGGCAACACATTACCTCACTCCTAATGCTGAAGAAGATTATAGATCACTAAGACCATAAAGAAAAGCTTGATAATGTCTTGAACAAAAATAAGTCAAGGAAAAAAAAAACAAATTCAATTCAACAAACAACAGTATGTAGTTCAAGGGAGCAAGAAAAAAAGAATATAATTATAGTAGAACTCAAGAAATCATCTACATGATAGCATGCATATGCTCCGAGGATCGAGTATTTTGTCCTCTAACTCAAAAAGATAGCGCATACCCTTTTAAAAGGGTAAACTCAAAATTTGGCCCTTAATGGGCCTACTATGAGTGTTTTTGATGATTTAGTAATCTAACCATTGCAATAGCCACTCACTAATCATATTATTGCAACTTCAAATATTAGACAAATGAACGTTTGAAAATTTTTATAGACTTATGCAGCAAAACCGATATTATTACCTTAGACTTTTTGTAACCAGGGGCGGACCTATTTGGTAACTATGGGTAGCCTAGGCTACCCATACTTTAAAAAAAAATTAATACTTTTTTTCAAAAAAAATTAATAATTATGTTAAAAAAATTTTGTTTGGACTTCTATTACCAGTATAGCTGTTGCCTGTCAGCCTACTATGCCTAATTCCCATTTTCAAAATGAAAAAGAATTAGCTTGTCAGACTACTTTTGAAAAAAAAAATGACCTTTTGACTTCTTTGACCCATCACACTCATTACTCCCTTTTCCCTACCCTTTCTCTCTCCTTCTCTAATTCCCCCATTTTCAAGAAAAACAATTTGTACATGTGAAGATTGAAGAAAAACATATTCAACCTCTAGGTAAGCTTATTATTGGTTCTGATGGTAGTCGAGAACATTATGGGTTGAACTCTATTGGTCTAATTTAAAGTGATAAACATAAATGTTCCGTATAACGGAATCATGTGGCTACCTCCAATCATTAAAATTAAAGCTGTTATTTTTAAACACCAACTCCTGCTGGGGTTCGAAAGAATCAATGGGAAGGTCAAATATCTTTAAGAAAATTAACATCAAGCCCAAATGCAAGATAAACACTTAAAATGTGGACTAATCTCAATGAAAAGCAACCAAGAAGGGAATGCTTGAGGAACCCGAAACATAATTAATGAGTGTCCAACTTGTACTGAATGAATCCCTGATAAAGGCTATAACCTATAGAAAAGCACCAAAAAGTTTTAGCATGGAACTAGGAAAACTATTAAGATTGAAAAAAAGCTAGGCACCATAGAGCACTAAGATATTATCAAAACTATCTTTGGATTATAAAATATTTGCATTCACTATAGATAAAATCCTAGGGATTCTTGTTGAAATCTTATGCCAAAGCTTGATATACAACCTGGGTGAAGACTTTTTGCAGTAGAAACTTAAACACTAAGGGCTAGAAATTACAAAAGTCGTTAGACAAGAGTAGAGAAGTTGGTGGAAGTCGACGTCATCAAAGAACATCACCACTCAAATTGGTTTTGAAATGTAGTTGTTATGAAGAAAGTGAATGGTAGGTTGAAAAATTAAGTAGAATTCATGGGCCTAAACAAAGCATGCCAGTAACATGGATATCGACAACATAAAATTAACCAATTGTTTATTTTCACGACATGTCATACATCATTGAGCTTGATGTATGCAAGTGATAAGCATCACCAAATTATGCTAGATGAAGAAGGCCAGTCTAATACGTCCTTCATCACAAGAATTGCGGGTTACAATTATAAAGTTATGACATTTGAAGTTTACATTGATAACATGATTTAATGGATGTCTAAAGGTCGACATGATTTAAGCTAGCCTAGTGATGTAAGGGAAAAAAGACTTCAGAGAAGAGGTAAACGAGGTTAGGTGGCTTCTATATTGTTACTAAGATAATTAATAAAGCAAAATTAAACACTTCAAGTTACCTCTCACAGCTAGTAATAGTACTATTGAAGATCATACTTAACAAAATTCAATTATAAATTACCAATCGTTACACCGTCTAAAGATATTATCCTATATTTCCCACGTCATATTGTTGTTCTAACAAACTATCAAACAACATTAGCTTTTGTAATAAACATTATTCCAATTTCGCGTTTGATTAATTTTCTTTCTTATATTGTACATCATCATATCATATACATATACTAATTGAGAAACTACTTTGACACGTGGCAGATGTAGAATGAGAGTTGAGGAATTCTAATTACTTGCCACGTGTCACTTTAAATTATTAGTATAAAATCCTTACCTCTCCCTCATATTCATTACTTATTTTCATTATTCAAATAAGACTTCAACTATTCATTATATCTACATATAATTCATGTGGGACCACTACAATAAATTCAATCTTTAGTGACATATATTTAGTGGAATTTAATTAAAATGCCACTAAATCAAAGTTTTAGTGGCATATGTAGTGACATTTATTTTTTTTGTTACTAAATTTCTCATAATACAAAGAAGGAAATCAATAAATTCCATCTTTTAAAAAACTACAGCCTTAACAAAATTTCAAAAAATAAATTCTACTGTTATTTTATAAAAAATTCAAATATTTTATACTCAAAAGTTTAGTTAAAAGAAACAAACTGAATTTAATTTTGATATAAAGAGCTAATATACGAGTAGTATACTCCTAACTCCTAATAACCTATCTTCAGTGTAAGAAACTAAGAAAAAATTAGCATAATCCATTCTCTCTAAAATACCCAATTTTTCCTAAAATCAATCCAAATCTCCGATCACCATAAATTCATCTTTATCTAGATTGAATTTGTTGAGCATTTACTCTAAATCAATCCAAAGCCAAGTCTCAATTCATGTTTGATGTTATTGCAAATCTCAACATTATTGCCGGATGAACTTTTATCTCCTGTAGAAGGTTCTCAAGGTTTAGGTTGATTATGGTAAATTTAAGTCAATAAAAGTTTAATCTGCTAGAAACTTGTATTATAGGATGCTAAATTGCTAATACATCATATTTTCATATGTTATTATTATTTGAGTGGAATTTTGACTTCTCTTTTATTTGTTCTTTTTTGGGGTTAGAATTAAGGTCTTTCGTAATGGTCAATGGAAATGCATCTTTGTTTGCACATTTCCTTGCATTGTTCAATCAATTCTACAAATATATTTAAATCGTCATCTGGTTCATCGTCATCTGCTTAAGTTGCTCTAGAAATTATCGGTCAATCGACGTCATCTATCTTCATCTGCTTAGAATTATCGACATTATCTCCAGAAATTTCATTATTGGCATTATAAATTTAAATCGTGCAGTAAGTTGCTCTAGAACTTGTGTTTTCATCTGTTTTTTAGCTTCATTTTGTATCTTCGTCTGTTTTTTAGAATTTAAATTCGATTATTTGTATCTTCTTCACTCAAATTCGATTATTTGTATCTGATTTTTTGATTACTTGTTCTCAGCTTGTACAAGAACGGTTTAGCTACATATTCGGCTTAAGAAAAGTGATTATCTGAGAGTTGACTGTTTTTTGGTGTTGATTATTTGCATCTGAGATTCACATCTTGTACGAGGAAGGTAAAAATTTTTAAAACTCAATTTACTTTCTTATTTCTGATTACCATAAATTGCTTGTTGGATTGGAAACTGTGATTGAATGTTGAGGATTGATGTAACACCCCGCAAATTCGATGATAGTTTATTTATAATTTAAATTGTGATTAAAAATAATTTCTTTATACATTATTATTAAACATCGGAAATTTAACATTTTGACCCATAGATATATGTAATGACATTCATGTATACGTTTAATTAAATGGGAAATTATTATTTAAATAAAAATTAAGTAAAGTTAATAATAGTCATAACAATTTCGTTCTTAAACTCGAACCAAACGAAGTCCCTCTTTTAATATTTTGGGTTAAAATTAATGGGCCTCGTGAGTAGAAGAGCCCAAAGTATTTGAGGGTTAGGGTTTATTTTGAATAAAACCCATTTGTTTGAAGGAGTGAGCCGTCACACTCCTTCTCCGTTCTTAAGACTCCTTCCATCTCCCTCTCCCTCCTCACGCCCCATCTCCCTTTCCCCGCCAGCCTTGGCGGCGCCACCAGGAACCAGCAAGTAGCCGCACCTCCCTCCTGCTTCCCACGTGCAACCGACCAGCAGCAAGGCTGAGCCTGCACCCCAGCCGGCCAGCAGCAAGGCTGCCCACATTCCTCCACCACCATATCTTCACCTTCTTCTTTAATTCCACTATTGTAAGCCATATTTTCCCTCTTTGTGAGCAATCTCCTACCCAATTTAAGTTTGTATGTTTGATATCTAATTTCTTATTATTTAGAGTTCTAATTTGTTAAATTTGAGCATAATGTCTTGATTTTTGTTATAGGTTTAATTATTATGATAATTTGAAAATAAATAAGTTAAGGTTTATATTGTGATGAAATTAAAGGTAGTGTTTTGGGTAAATTCATGAATGTTAGTTTAGATTAAGTTATATCTTGATGGAATTTAAATTGAGTAAGTATTAGAAAGCGTGAATTGAACTTGAATAAGTTAGGGTTGGAAGAATTTAAAAGTAGTATGTACTACTTTTCTGGCTTGTATGGTGTTTTATTAATTGAAAATCTTGTATAAGCTTGTGTATGGGACATTATGGATGAATGGTGGCTAGTTATTGCTTATATGACATTAATTATGATAATATGACTTGTAAGGTTAATATCTATTGTTGTGGATTAAATGATAATGGTCATTACTAAGAAAGATTAAGGTTGCAATTATCATTAATGAAAGTATGGTCGTGGTTATAGTTGTTTGATGAGGTTTTTAGTCTTGAGCTTGATTGCGACCATCGTCGATGATTGTAGTGAGTTGCTTGTACATAATTGAGCTTGGTTGTTATATTGATATGCTCAATTGTGTTGCTAAGTTGTGTGACTTTGACCCAAGTTATACAAATCGTTATTAGTTCGTCAAGCTACAAATTTGATTTATTCTTAATCATTTTACTCTAAAACCTTATAAAGGTAACAAATTATTATTACTATGAGTAGTATGATTGATACTAAGGGTAACATCATATATCATGTGGTCTTAAGCTTTTCCATGGATAGTTTGATTATGACGCGCAAGCGTATGGTTGCGTCCTGGTCACTTGAACACATTTTGATAAAGAATTTGACTGAAAACTAATGTTATGGTTTGATTGAAATTGATGGTGTAGTTCATGTGTGAACATGGGTTGAATTTATTGCATAAGTACGTTTAGAGTGCGTATTAGCTTGAATCGAAACCTGTTTGGTTAATAGTGTAGTTTGTACGGAGTCAGTGCCTCTTAAATGATGTCAAGTAGGCTTATTAGTCTTACTTTAATCGTGCATAGGTGCCCGGTTCATAAGGGGGGCGTAAGGCCTCCTTCTTGGCGATTTATCTTACTTGTTTCAGGAGTGCAGTGGAGTTGCAGGCAAGGTTGTTAGGATCGAGATTCTACGTAGGATCGTTGAGGGGGTAGGATCGAAATTGGTAGAATCGAATCGTCGGATAGTGTGATCCTACAAATATGCATTAATATGCTTTAGATAACTAAGTTTTAATTGTATTTGTTCTTTTTTTATGTTTTAAGGTTTAAATTAACACTTATTTGACATCAACTATTAAGTTTTGTAAAAGAATACCTTTAATAATCATTTTTAAAATGTGAATCAAGGAAAACTTGAATTTTAGTCATATTAATACAATTATTTAGATATATACATATATATACATCAGTAAAATTTGGATTATATGAAATTTTTGTACGATTAAAATTTTTTTGTAGGATCGGATCGTAAGATCATAGGATCCTAGAATCGTGTTATGATCCTACCACTTAGATCCTGGAGCTAAGTAGGATCGTACGATTCTACCAATTTAAGATCCTACTTACGATCCGGATCGGTCGCCTAATTTTGCATCGTAAGAACGTAGAATCATTGATCAGTATCGAGATTCTGATAACCATGGTTACAGGTACGCACATGCAGTAACTAATTCTTGTTTGCATTCTCGTTATATACGCATTAAGTAATATTGTTATATAAACTGTGCATACCTTTGAATTGTCATTGAAGAACTATGGTTACGATAATTTCAAGTTAGTCTATGTAGCAATAGTAGAGAATGAGATTGAGTGTCTTATGATCACAGCGTTGGATAAGATGACATGGAACGAAAACGAGTCTCTTAGTTGGGAAGTAAGAAACTGGTTGATTGCAATGGAAATAAGGATCTTATTGAGGAAATAACAGATTCGTTCGATTATTGTGGCTCCACTGGTTAGGGTACCGCAATTGGTTTAGTTCCCGGAGGTATGGATCATCTATATATGGTCGCTGTACGGGGGTATGTTCATACTTTACCATTGGGCGCCGGTATGGCCCGTCACCGCCCTTGGTTGAGGTGTTGCCATGGGGGTCTTGCAAACCCCAAAATGGTGGCCTCTAGTCGCATGCGTTAGGTATGTTGGCTCCACTAGTTTGGTACCCCAGTTGGTTTAGTTTTCGGAGGTATGGATCATCTATATATGGTCACACACACACACACACACACACACACACACACACACACACACACACACACACACACACACACACACACACACACACACACACACATATATATATATATATATATATATATATATATATATATATATATATATATATATATATATATATATATATATATATATATATATTATATATATATATATATATATATATATATATATATATATATATACATATACATACATAGATATAAATTTGGAAATGGTTAAGCTTTGGTGCACGTGATACCGAGAAATTATGAAGTCGAAAAGGATTAAAGAGGATAAGATCGACATTAATTATGCCTTATTATGATATTATGTTAGTTACTGACGTGTACATGTTTGATTTGTTCGATATGGCTCTTTCTATGGTGGCCCTGTGACGATACGTTTGACATCTCTATCTTACGTTGAACAACAGGGTGATCAATAGGCGGACCTAGCAGGTGATGATGATCTTCTGCATTGCATTTCGGGGGGGGGGGGGGGAGGGCGATGAGCGCGTGTGTGGATTGTGCAATGAATACATTTTGGACTTGATATGTAGTTTCGTCCCTCTTAGTCTGACTATGTTTTGGGGTTTGAGGCATTTGACCTCTCTTTTGTATAACTTAATTTCCGCTGCAAACTTTCTAGCTGTATAGTCTTCTGTTTCCTTGTTTTGAAGACTCAAATGTTACATGGGAACCACGATCCATGTTTTATAGATAGTTGGGAGAAGCCGGCGATGAGATGTTCCGCTGTGACATATTTATTTTGTTAGGCCATTGATGCCTTTACGCTATTCTGTTTGTATATGTCGTTTGTCTTTCTACATGGGCGCCCAGTTTTAGGGTAGATGCTGCCAAAATTTCTACTCATTTATTTATTTCTTTATTTCTTTTATTCTTTATCTCTTTCTTTTTGTAACACCCGAATTTCCTCCCGTACCTTGCGGTTTCGGTTTCGTATAGGGGGTCGAAAATTTAGGGGTGTTACAGGTGGTTACCAGAGCCAGTGGTTCCTGTTTCAAACACGTGTGTTTTCATTTGAAACGTTAAAACAAAATTTCTGTGTGAGTATGGGTAGATTTATGTTAGGTGCATTCTACATGTTCGTATATCTTTAATATTATTACAAATGTAAGTTACATGGTTATGCGTATGATTTTTACAATTATGGTCAATGGTAGGATTGAACCCTATATGATATTTAGAAATGTGGTTATTACATACTTCATCTCGTGTAAAAAGTCATGATCTATGTAAACATAAAGGTGGAAACTTGAATTTTATTTTTTTTAGTTAGTGCACTTTGGTGATGAAACTATAATAAAAATGATTATATACACTATATATAGGGTTAGATTCAGATAAAAATTGTGTGTATACTATTACGATCGATGATATGTTTAAATCTCCATAACTTAGTTGTTTAACCATATTATTTTTTTTATTAGACCGCGTGTTAGTTCTTTGATTTAGAAGATGGGGACTTGAGTATGCCGAGGCATGATTGAAACTTATGCAAAAATAAGAGTGCACTTATAATTGGAATTGGTGTGCAATTTATGTCCTTAATGCCGGATATCCTAAGCTGAAATAAATTAGAAACTGACCTCTTTCGCTATGGAAATTGTGGTTGCAGGAAATGCCTCCATGATCTAGTAGTCGAATGAGGCATCGTTTGTCTACCCAAGCGATGAGGGAACTAGTTATGGAGCTTGTTGAGGAAAGAAGGTCAAAGTCTGAGTCCAATGTTCACTCGACTGCCTTTATAAGCAAGAGGATTTTGCAGAATAAGCCTCCAGTTTTCACGGGAGCAGGAGAATCCGCAGCCTTGGAGATTTGGCTACGGGAGTTTGATAGGATTTTTAATGTGGTGCAATGTCCTGAGCATCTGAGGGCAGATCAAGCTGCTTTCTACCTTCAAGAAGAAGCCGACTACTGGTGGTCAAACACCAGAGATAACTTGGTGAGCGATCCTGAGCATCCGCTGGCATGAACATATTTTAAAAAAGCGATTAGGGAGAAATTTTATCCGCCTCACATCAGGAAGAAAAAATCAAATGAATTTTCAAAGTTTGAAATGGGTGATCAGACAGTAGACGAATATTATAAGAAATTCATGGAGTACGTCAAGTATTGCCCCGATGATGTCCCTACCGAAGAGAAGAAGATGCAAAGATTTGAGTTGGAGCTGATCAATGACGTGCAAGTGCATATCGATAGTGATAGGTACATCACTCTAAATGCAATGTACCATAGGGCTGCTCAAGTAGGAAGTTTGATAATGAAAGATAAAGGAAAGAGGCTCGAGATTAGCAATGTGGGAACCAGCTATGCAGAGAAAAGGAAATAAATCTTCCAACAACAACACCACTTCCACCATAACAAGAGACATAAGAACTTTGTTCATCTACACAGAAATGACCGGAATGGTAAGCCTCAACACAGAGGTTTCAACAGTCAAAGGAAGTTTGGGGACCGTTACGACAAGGATAGAGTTTTCATATGCCGCAGGTGTCCCAAAAACCACCCCGGGAAGGACTGTGATGGGAACTTGGTGGACTGCCGTTTTTGTGGCAAACTTGGTCATCGAGAGTTTTAATGTTCTGCTAAGCATGGGTACCCTAATCAGCAGAGTGGGGGACAACAAATCGTCAAGCAGAAGCATCTTGGGAACCAGAGGATGGGGAGCGACTATCACGGCCAAATTCATCATCAGCAGAGGAATAGGAACGGTAATCGCGCCACTCAAAACAACTATAGAGCTGGGGAGTCTAATCGGCAAAAGGGTGGGAGCGCAGGACCAAGCCCACTAGCGACGCAATCGCCAACAGGGAGATTGACTGCCATTAGCACAAAGAAGGCAGAGGTTGCACAAGGCGTAGTGACAGGTACGTATCATGTGAATTCGATACCTGTAAAGGTGTTATTTGATACTGGAGCATCTAATTCTTTTGTGTCTGCATCAAAAATGGAAGGGTTGGGATTAAAGGGTCCTGAATCCTCATCTTACGTAGTGGCTATTCCGTCAGGAGTGTTGTACCAATGCAATAGGGTATATAGGGGAGTTCCTTTGACCATCGGGGAGACCACTTTTCCTAGTGACTTATACGAGTTGGAGATGGATTATCTAGATGTATTCTCGGGATAGATTGGTTGGGCCGATATAAAGCATTAGTTGAGTGCGAGAAGCAAGAGGTAAGACTTGTTGGGCCTTAGGAAAAGAGAGTGAAATATCGTAAGATTTCATCGGGATTACAAGCTAAGGTGGTATCATCAATGAAGATGAAAAGAAATCTGAGACAAGGACTGCCATGCTATCTATGTCATGTTAGGAAGATAGAGGATGAGGTTCTGATACTTGAATCTGTTCCTATTGTAAATGAGTTCATGGATGTTTTTTAACAAGAGATACCGGGGATGACACCTACTCGAGACTTTGAGTTTACCATAGTATGGCACCCTATAATATGGCTCCAGGGGGGGACCTATATCGAAGGCACCCTATAATATGGCTCCAGCAGAGATGGAAGAACTGAAAAATCAAGTGGAAGAGTTGTTAGAAAAAGGGTACATACGACAGAGTGTTTCTCCTTAGGGTGCACTAGTGTTGTTCGTTCGTAAGAAGGATGGAAGCATGAAACTGTGCATTGATTACCATGAGTTGAATAAGGTTACTGTGAAAAACAAATATCCTCTACCGGGAATTGATGACCTGTTCGACCAACTTAAAGGAGCTGGAATGTTTTCCAAGATTGACTTGAGATCTGGCTATCACCAGCTACGGATTGCAGAGAAAGATGTACCGAAAACGGCTTTCAGGACTCGTTATGGACACTTTGAGTTTACAGTAATGCCATTTGGACTGACAAATTCACCAACAACTTTCATGTGTTTGATGAACTAGGTGTTTAGTGCATGTCTTGATAAGTTCGTCGTGGTACTCATTGATGATATCTTGGTGTATTCGAAGGATAAGGAAGAGCACGAGAAACACTTGAGGAAGGTATTGCAGATTCTTCGGGAGAATCAATTGTATGCCAAGTTTTCTAAGTGTGAGTTCTGGCTTGAAAAAGTGTCATTCCTGGGCCATTTTATTTCTAAGGAGGGCGTTTCCGATGATCCAGCTAAGATTGAGGCAATGATAGATTGGCCTACACCGAAAAATGTGACCGAGATTCGGAGCTTTTTGGGTTTAGCGGGTTCATACAGAAGATTTGTTAAGGATTTTTCAAAGATTGCTCGCCCCATGACCAATCTGATGAAGAAAGACAAGAAATATGAGTGGACTGAGGATTGTGAAGTAGCCTTTCAAAAGTTGAAGGAGAGATTGACTACCGCACTAGTATAACCCTTCCGGACAACACATCCGAATACCTCGTATATAGTGATGCATCGAAAAATGGGTTAGGGTGTGTGTTGATGCATAATGGAAAGGTTATTGCTTATGCATCGAGGCAACTTAAACCACATGAAGTAAATTACCCGACTCATGACCAGGAGTTAGCAGCCATTGTCTTTGCTTTAAAAATTTGAAGACATTACTTATTTGGAGTGAAGTTCAAGATTTATACCGACCATCAGAGCTTGCGATACTTGTATACAAAACAAAATTTGAATATGAGGCAGCGAAGATGGCTAGAATTGATTAATGACTATGACGTGGAGTTTAATTACCATGAGGGTAGGGCTAATGTAGTAGCCGATGCTTTGAGCAGAAAAACCAATCATTCTGTCGCTTCATTGACTTCTCCTAGAGAGTTGCAGAGAGATATGGAGAGATTAAACCTCGAGATTGTGCAGCATGGGGAGCTAGAGTCTCAGTTAGCCGCCTTATCCGTCCGACCTTCAATTTTTGATGAAATCCTAGCAAATCAAGTGAATGACTCCTTATTAGAGAAAACGAGGGAACATGTTAAAGAGGGAAAAGCTGAAGGGTTCACGATATTTGAGGATGGTAGCATTCGATACAAGGGTAGATGGTGTGTACCTTCTTCTTGTACAGAACTCAAGGATAAAATCTTGACCGAGGCTCATAGTTCGAAGTATTCCGTCCACCCGGGAGGAGATAAAATGTATCAAGACCTGAAGCAAACATTCTGGTGGTCTGGAATGAAAAGAGATATCGCTGAGTTTGTTTCCAAGTGCTTGACCTGCCAGAAGGTAAAGAGTGAGCATAAAAGGCCTGCAGGTTTACTCCAACCTTTGGATATCCTTGTATGGAAATGGGATGACATATCCATGGACTTTGTTTTGGGTTTACCGAGGACTAGGTCGGGAAATGACACGTTATGGGTGATCGTGGATAGACTCACCAAGAGTGCAAGGTTCATTCCGATGAATAATCAGTGGAGTATGGATAAGTTGGCTCGAGCTTACCTTAAGAACGTTGTGCGATACCATGGAGTCCCTAGGTCTATAGTTTCTGATCGTGATACTAGGTATGTGTCAAAATTTTGGAAAGCTTTTTAGGCAACTCTGGGTATAGAACTTTAAAGAAGCACATCTTTTCACCCTGCCACCGATGGACAGACTGAGCGCACTAATAGGACTCTTGAAGATATGTTGCGAGCAGTAGCCTTAGATAGGCAAGGATCTTGGGATGAGTGCCTAGATATGGTAAAATTTTCATACAACAATAGTTACCGGGCAAGCATCCAATTGGCACCGTTTGAAGCTTTATATGGTCGTCGTTGTCGAAATCCAGTATGTTGGGATGATTTCAGCGAATCTGTTATCTTAGTTCCGGCTATGTTAGATGAATGACTAATCAAGTAAAAATGATTCGAGAAAGACTCAAAGCGGCACAAGATCGACAAAAGTCCTACGCAGATCTCAAGAGGAGACCTGATGAGTTCGCCATAGGGGATTATGTACTGTTGAGAGTTTCGCCGATGAAAGGAGTCATGAGGTTTGGCAAGAGGGGAAAGTTGAGCCCCAAGTTTATAGGACCTTATGAAGTCACAGAGAAGGTAGGAAAGGTCGCTTACAGACTAGCATTACCCAATGAGTTGGGTAAAGTCCATGACGTGTTTCACATTTCTCAGCTAAAGCGATATGTTCCCGATAAATCTCATGTGCTAGATCCTGAGCCCTTAGACCTTGAGGAGAATTTGTCGTATGAAGAGAAGCCTATCGAGATCTTAGATTTCAAAGTGCGCAGCACGAGGAGAAAAGATATTAAAATGGTGAAAGTCCTATGGTCCAATCAACGCACTCAGGAGGCAACTTGGGAAACTGAGGATTCTATGCGCGAGACATACCCACACCTTTTTTCCGAGGTTAGTGAGTTACGGGGTGGTAACTAAGTTTTTAAGGGGGGTAGAATGCGATAGATTTTCGCACGTTTTCACGCGTTTTCTTCTTTAAATTGTGTATTATTGCATGTTTATCAATGAAAAGTGTGTCCAATTACGTGTGTATTTATACTTGGATGCTAATTGGTGTGACTTATGAGGCTAAATTTTGAGAAAACAATGAAAATAAAGTCACATTTGTATGTTTTAATGACAACCTGAGACATCCTTAATAAGAAGTTGTTAGGCACAAGGCTTTGAAGGAAGCCAATATGGGATGAGGGGTAGAGAATTTTCATGTATTAGAGTTTACTATTCTCAAGTTTCGGGGACGAAACTCCTTTTAAGGGGGGTAGTCTGTAACACCCCGCAAATTCGATGATAGTTTATTTATAATTTAAATTGCGATTAAAAATAATTTCTTTATACATTATTATTAAACATCGGAAATTTAACATTTTGACCCATAGATATATTTAATGACATTCATGTATAAGTTTAATCAAATGGAAAATTATTATTTAAATAAAAATTAAGTAAAGTTAATAATAGTCATAACAGTTTTGTTCTTAAACTCGAACCAAACAAAGTCCCTCTTTTAATATTTCGGGTTAAAATTAATGGGCCTCGTGAGTAAAAGACCCCAAAGTATTTGAAGGTTAGGGTTTATTTTGAATAAAACCCCGTCACACTCCTTCTCCATTCTTAAGACTCCTTCTTCCATCTCCATCTCCCTCCTCACGCCCCATCTCCCTTTCCCCACCAGCCTTGGCGGCGCCACCAGGACCCAGCAAGCAGCCGCACCTCCCTCCTGCTTCCCACGTGCAACCGGCCAGCAGCAAGGCCGAGCCTGCACCCCAGCCGGCCAGCAGCAAGGCTGCCCACATTCCTCCAACACCATATCTTCACCTTCTTCTTTAATTCCACCATTGTAAGCCATATTTTCCCTCTTTGTGAGCAATCTCCTACCCAATTTAAGTTTGTATGTTTGATATCTAATTTCTTATTATTTAGAGTTCGTATTTGTTAAATTTGAGCATAATGTCTTGATTTTTGTTATAGGTTTAATTATTATGATAATTTGAAACTAAAGAAGTTAAGGTTTATATTGTGATGAAATTAAAGGTAGTGTTTTGGGTTAATTCATGAATGTTAGTTTAAATTAAGTTATATCTTGATGGAAAGTACGTATTAGAAAGTGTGAATTGAACTTGAATAAGTTAGGGTTGGATGAATTTAAAAGTAGTATTGTAATACTCCAATATTTTCATGACACAATATTTCAAAAATATTATTTAGATTAAAAATAAAATCAGGAAATACAAAATCAAAAAATAAACATTTCAGAAATTTACACTTTTAAATTTGAAATTTGAAATTTAAATCAATTTAATTATCCCCTAATTATTTTCCAATTATTCCCCCAAATATTCCGGCCCTAATTGCTCATCAGAATATTTCCCTCAATCAAATTTATTCACCTTCCTCAATTAAATCAGAAAATTGGCCTATAAATTGGGCATTCTGAACCCTAGAGACTCACAATTCAATTATCTTTCTAACTCTTGGTAAGAAACCAAAAACCTAGTCTTTTCTTAGTATTTTGAAAAAAACCCTAGAATTCGTTTTTTTTTTTCACCCAGAAGGTATGAAGGTCAAGAAGGTATTTAAGAATGGTAAAGAAGAACTGAGATTACCTACCTCGAATGCTTGGTAGACGAAATTCTCTCTTCTTCCTTCTTCTTCTCCTTCCTTCGAGTTTTCTGGACCGCCATTTTCATGGCTGTTTATTTGGGTTTCTAAAATACTTCTCTCCCCTTTCTCTTTACTGTTAAATGAAAAGAGGTTTCCTTGTTTTTGTTTACTTTTATTTGATTTTTTTTATTTCTTCCTTTGCTTTTAACCTATATCACGTGGGTTTTTTTTTATTTTGCCATCAACTCTTTTTTTTGTCTTATTATCCAAGTAC